>CM062293.1:264189488-264789488 GCA_031216915.1 Pictodentalium vernedei
GAGACAAGTTTCAAAAGTTAACAGTCAACAGATGCCAAGTGATGGCAATAGCTACCACTGACTTGCAGTCAGGGGAGCCAATAAAAAAAAAAAATTGCTAAAGTTATTGTATAAACAAACTTTTGAGTGGACAGATGGATGGACGGACAAAGCTCTTCACTGTACACTGATAATAAGTACTTCTCCACTATCTGAGATTCCCACAAGGCTCTAAATAGCCTGTAATCGCTCACCTGGCAGAACTACATATCCCTCAGTTATTCTAATCAAAATCAAAGAATGCAGCTGGCTGCCATGCTCCTTTATCTGAGCAAAACAGAATGATGATTGTTTTCAGAGGACTTTCCATTCATAATTTGTGACAAGTTTGGTTCACACTGGCCACGTAGTTTCAGATAAGATGAAAATGTGATTTCTCATAGGGTTTCCATGGTAACTATGAGTTGCAATTGCGGCCACGTTTGCAGTCCCTGATCAACACTAAATGAGGATAGTTGATGGAGGGTGTTCCATTCATCAATCATGTGAAGTTTCTAAACATTTGGCCTTGTAGTTGCAGAGAAAATCTTTTTCAAAATTGACCAATCAGAATCAAAGAATGCTTCTGGCAGCCATGTTTTTCATCCAACAGGAACAAAATGAAGAACAGTTGTAGAGAACCTCCCAAAGATCAGTCCTGCCAAGTTTGGTTCACATTGGCTCAGTATCGAGTTTCTATGGTAACTATAAGCTGCAATTGTGGCCATGTTTGCAACCCGATCAACATAAAATGAGGATCATTGGTAGAGGGTGTCCCAGTCATCAAGAATGTAAAGTTTCAAAACATTTGGCTTTGTAGTTTCAAAGAAGATTTTTAAAAATCCTCGAATCAGAATCCAAGATTGCCTCTGGCGACCATGTTTTTCATCAGACGGGAACAAAATGAGGATCGTTTGTAGAGGACCTCCCAAAGACCTATCCTGCCAAGTATGGTTTACAATGGTTCAGCAGTTCTAGAGAAGATAAAAATGTGAAACGTTTACGGATGATAGACACCAGAGGACGACAGACGCCAAGTGATGGCAATAGCTCACATAGTCCTTTGGGCCAGATGAGCTAAAAATGAAAACAAATGCCCTTTTTAAAACACCATTTATTTATCAATACAATAAAATAATACTAATTTTAAAAATTTGACCACACAAGCATAGAATGGTTCAATGATTTTTGCACCATAAGGCAGCAACAATATTTTCATAAAAACTACTTTTGTCACCATTAATCATGATAATAAAATAGACTGCTTGTGGGAAGGAGATTTATATTGCAAATATTTTTCTTTCAGCTTGCTCAACATTACATAAAAGAATGGGGACAACCTTCGACAATAAAAACATGATTAATCCTCAAAATGAAACAAAAAATTATGTCTGGTAATCCTCATCATGTTGAAAATGTAATGAACATAAATTATATTTCTAACAAAACAACTGTGCACCTTTAGTAAATTCAACTCTTGGTGTTTAACCCTTTGAACTCCAGAGGCTGTTTTTCAGGCTGGGTCACAAGCTACATCATAATGTCATTAAGGGGGATGACTGCAAAGTAAATGTGCGGTGTAGACCAATCAATATTTTGACCTGCTAATTGCATCTAGATTATAGGATAAAATCTATAATCTATCAAAGAATTACTGTGACTGCTGCTGAATATCCCATATCTATAGACCTATTCAGACTGAGAGCATAAAAATGAGAATTTAACTATTATTTATACCATGATTACCTATTCTACTATATATGAAAAGCCTATGACATAAATTTTAGCTTTATACACCAACCGTGGTGAACACGACAGCAATGGGATTTCAATAGTTAAAATTTACACCTACAGTGGAACTACATCCAAGTTGACCATTGGTGACGTCGACCCGAATGCGAACTTGTCTAAATTTATCGCATGTCGCCTCGCGAAGAGTGAAATGAAAGTGGCAATTATTTATTAGGTTTTTAAATGAGTTTACCCCATAAAACACCCCAAATTAACAAATGTGCATTGTCTCATGTTAATAAAGCATCCATAACTCGAAACAGTATGTTATTAAAATGAAAAAGTGCCTGTTTCTTTTTCTATTTTGTTTTGGTGATAAAATTGACAGCGGGAGTACCGCCCACCAATGTTAATGTAAACAAAAACAAATTTGCAGATATGTATGGCTGCTGCTCAGTGGAATCGATAAAAAATAATAGCGATTCTTAATAATCTGACGATCATGGTATAAATAAAACATACCCAAAGCAGCTTGGTGTACCAAATGTTCACCACTCGTGGTGAAGTGGTGCTAACAGTGCGCTGAAGGCTCGCGATTAACACCACTTCACCATGAGTGAACATTTGGTACACCAAGCTACTATGGGTATATTCTATATATTTTGTTTAACACAGGTCCATGCGCTCTGTCAAACAAGATATAATAAAATAAAATAAATGCTCAATTTTTCCTAGAATACATGAATATAATCAAACTCCTGTTAATTGAATATTTTTCACTGGAAGTTACTATTCAATTTACAGGTTTATTCTGTAACGCCATTTCCAATTCTAGAATCTGGGAAAGATGTAAATGAGTTAAGTATTAAGGACACGTGGTTGAATTTTGAATCCTACACAGCAGAACAATGTCTGAATGTCATTCCTTTGGCCTTTACATGGACAGTCCATGTTACGAAAATATGGAATATTTTGAGATGGACTTCATCAAGAAAAAAAAAAATGATCTCTATACAACTGGATTGCTGGAACATCAGTGACAAAAGTTGCCACTCAAACTGCACCCCCTACCACCCACCCACCCCTCCCCCATAAGATGTCAAGTCAATCACTGCAGTAAATCCTCCCAATCAGTGATGTTACAGGATGTGTGAAAGCTGTTACAATGTGACTGTGGACTGGGCCCCTTCGAATCCTAATTTTCCTCTTGAATCGAATCTTAAGGAAGATTCAAATCGAATCCGAATTGAATCCAACATTGTGTTAAAAACCTAGTGAAGTCAGCAAAAAACGAATGCAATAGTGTGAATGCCAGTGTAAACATATCATTATAAGATGGTTGATAACGTTTACAAGCATGTGAGTATTATGCAATCAATAATTATTATCAATCCAACTGGAACACATCGCAGCAAAATTATAAGTAGTTTAACCGCACATTCTCGCTCCCATTATATTGATGCAGCAACATGATCGCGCTAAGCATTCTTTACGTACATATTTTTTGTTAACCTCTCATGTATTGACAGAGCTCAAGAAGCTCAATCTAGGATCATGTTGCCCACTCAAGCTGCTGAGCTTGGATGACTCTTTTATTTATTAAACAGTGTTTAAGGTCACTTTCAGCATCCATGGCTATATCACACCCCTTGATTTAAAGGCTGCCACACCAACTAATCAGTCATTGGAAACAACAGATGAACTGCCATTCACAAGGCCAAAATACATCATTTGTTTATTTATTGGTGTTTCAAGTCACGACAATTGTTTATACCCAAGTTGACCATTTTAGAGGCCTTCCACTGGTGACTGGATGCTGTTTTAACAGTAAACCAATGCACGTTTACACAGTAAACAAGCACTGGTTGCCACAGCAAAATACATGATGGTAATTAAGAAACAGTCAGTTATTAGTCAGTTAAATATATTTTTTTAACAAAAAGAACGTTACTAAGGTAACACATGAACTCCCCCCCCCCCCCCCCCCCCCCCCGTGGCCTTCACCTTGCAGATGAGGCAGAAACTATTATACGCGACACACCTTTTGACTGTCCTTAACATTTGTAACAAGTTTAACAACTGTACTATGATTCGTTTCTGAGTTATGGCTGAGACACGAATATTGACCGATATTTAGTGTGACCTTGAAATGTGACCTTGACCTTGAAGGTACGAACCCGGCTCTGGTGTGTGACACATCCTCCCATGGTCCTTTATAATTGTGTGAAGTTTGTTGACTGTGGCCCTAACAGTTTTTGAGTTATTGGTTCGGACACACACATGGACGGACGGACACACGCACACTTCAATCACTATATGCCGCTAGACTTAAGTCAGGGGGGGGGCATAAAAATAGTTCCCATACATTAAGCAAAAAGGTGCACTTCATATTGCTTTTTAAAACAATAACGAAATATTATAAAATTTCTCAATAAATGAGGCTGAGACATCGAAAGGATTACATTCCTGCATTGTCCAGTATTTGGAATGTTAATCAAATACTACAAGCAAACAAAAGTATAATGAGTTACATTCCTTCAAACCCAATAGGATTCATATATTAGCTATAGCTGTACAGTCTATATCCCTATTATCCCCGAGATTTAATTTCATGGGGTGAGGTGGGAGAAGGGAGGGGAGGGGGAGAAGGGAAGGGGGGGGGGGGAAGGGGCAAGGCATCATTTTAGTACCTTTGGCTAAATTTAAAGGCCTTCATCATGAATAATGTTATTTTCTACAGCAGGTGAATTCTGTATAAACAGGATTTGAAATGTGGCCAATTTGATTTTATCAAAGATCTTCATAAAAGGGACATAACTGCTTGCATATTCAACCAGGTAGGTTGGAAAAAAATACACAGAACGACACATGTGAATGGGTTAATGCCATATCGATTAACCCATTCACATATGCATACCATTGTGTGTTTATTACATGCCTTCATGTCTATAAAAACAATTATTACAAGGACAGTAAGCAATTCATTCATTTATTGATGTTCAAGGTCACATATTTCTGCACAATGGCTAATCATGACCTTATTTATGGGTGGAGGAAGCTAAAGTACCCATAGAGAACCACCGAGCAACTGTCAACATACTAACTCCACACAAGAAGGGTTAGCATTGGTTGAATACAGATGCACCATCGATGTGCAAAACGCCTCATTCTTATTACACATCTTCACTGTGCCCCCATGTGGACAATGGGGGTGAAGTGTCTAGCCCAAGGACACAATGCGCTTGCCGCAGTTGGGATTCGAACCGATGACCTCTCGCCTTGCAGCCTGCATCTCTACTTACTAAGCCACTTCCCCCCCCCCCCTCCCCCACTCCCAGCAATTCACTTGACAACTATCAAGTTATTTCGCAACTGGTTCCGTTTCGGGTGAACAATTGTCTGCTAATGTTTACACACACATGCAATTTGGGGGAATTCCCATGGGCAGATTTATAAATGGGCCGAACATGTGGTGTACGTCTGTTTGTACTATCGAAGTACATGCATATTTGAGCTAGTTCTATTCAATATTTGTTATCATTATACAGCTAATAATGATTGGTTTGAACTCTCCCTTCTAAACTTTTGAAGTAATTCTATACACAAAGATGTTTTTATTTAGTTTATTGTCTTTGCGATAGCACTCATTTTAACTGAGTAACATGGGGGAGGGGGGGGGGGGGGGGCATCTAGTGTGATTATGAACAATATTGGGCTCCTTTGAAATACTGCCAAAGGGAACCAGATAGCACAAGGAAGGAGTGAACTACTTCCAGTTTCCAGAGTCATCTGACATTAATTTACCCAAGACTGACATTCTGATATCCAACATTGTCTGTTTGGTAAAAAAACAATTCATGTTCATCAGTTTCACATTTCACTCACTCTCCATATTTATAGGACCAAAAGATGAAGCAGAAACAGTGACATGACACTATTTTGTCCAACTGCAGGACTCTTACACTTTCCAGGAAAATATTTCCCAAAACTTTTCCAGACATGTCAGCCTATTTACCACAAAAAATGACATCAGATACATTGGGTAAAGGATTAATCCTTTAGCCAATGCACATAATATCAATTTTTTTTTTTTTTTAAATTTTTCAGAAAATTTCATGAGAGTAATGTTGTGGGACCCTTCAGTGGAATGAGCTCAACAAGATTCTTCCAATGAAGTATCACATGATATGGCTTTGTTGAAATTGTTTGAAAAATAGTGTTTTTTTATAATTGCCCAATTGGTAAATTACGCCTCATCGGCACTCTTCAATAATTTTAACCCTCTGATGCCAAAATACAAGAGTTTCAGCAGCATATTTTTCCCACAATGCAACTGAAAATTTTTATAAATTATATCTTGTTTGGCAGAGCTCATTGAGCTCTGTCAAACAAGATAATAGTTTAAATTTTTTATTCCACATGGACAATATGGAGTCAATGATGGAAATGATGAAATACTACCAGAGTTCTAGGCATTAACAATACATTTTTGCGGCCAAAAATGTTTGCCTCTGACTGCTCTAACACAGAATACAAATCCTTGTAAGAGAAGTTCCAGCACTTTTTATTTATTTATTTATTGGTGTTTAAGGTCACATACTTTTGCACAATGGCTAATCATGACCACAACATGGAGATAAAGTCAGGTCAATCGTTTATACCTCATGTTGCCTATTTTAGAGGACTCGCACCCCAAGCATTAGTGATTGGGTCCTATTTTACCAGTGAAAAAGAGCTTGTTTACCACAGTAAACAAGCACTGCTTCACTTCCCAGGGTTCCCACGGGGACAGCACTTTTTAAGAGAGTTCAAATATTGGCTTCTACTTCTCCATCATACAACTGGAAATTACTCCATCAACATTATGTAATATATCAAACCTGGACTTGAGCTATCATAAGTTGTTTGGAGTTTGATAAGTAACTCTTAAACACTGAGGCCAAAGTATTAAATTTTCAAACTGGAAAGTTTCCCATAATGCAGCTATTAATTACCCCAGATCAATCTTGTTCAACTGCTCACTAAGCTCTGGCCATTAAGATTGAATTGGTTGATTTCTTAGTTGTGTTATGGAAAAATTTGCATTTAGAAATTTCTATATTTTGACATTAGTGTGGAAAGGGTTAAGTGCAATTAACAAGGTGATTCTTATAACCCCTAGGCAATTATTAATTATTGGTGTATTAGGTCACATATTTCTGCACAATGGCTGAACATGACCACAACATGGATATAAAGTCAAATCCAGGCAATTGTTTATACCCATGATGCCCATTTTAGAGGATTTCCACCCCAGGCACTGGTTATCGGCTCCTAAATTACAAGTAAAACAGAGCGCGTTTATCAAAGAAAATAAGCACTGCTTCACTCCCTGGGGTTCCCATGGGGAAGTATGCGATTAAATAGTACAAATTTACAATTCATCCTTTCTGACTAGACAATGCAGTTGGAATTTGACAGTGGTAAATGAAAAATATGTCAGGATTTCAAGTGACTTCACAGCCAATAATATTTGCATAGTCACATCATCCTTTCAAATTCTTTCAATTGGTACAACTTTACATATACTTTTTAAGACAATCAGTCTTTATACAAATTTAAAAAATATTTTTCTGTACAATTTACATTATTCCAATATACACCAACAATTAAAATGAGCAGTCGTTGATATCAGTGTAAGTTGTGTCTGACTGCATTTTCAAAATAGTTCAAACACATATTCAATGTTGACATCAACAATGAGTTTTGATTGAAATCTTGAGTTCAGCAAATGTTACAATTTTATGCCTTTATATGAAAACAATTCAAACATGGCACAAACAAAGTCAAAAATGAAGTTGTTGATTACTGATCATACTTGTCCTATAATAGCCTTATTACCCCTTTGAGCTTTGGTGGTATATTCCATGTCAGTTCAATGACATCAATTGGAAGAGTCTATTTTCATCATTTGGGGATAGACCAATTAATATTTTCAACGTGCAGCCATTGGGCTGCACGTTGAAAATATTGATTGGTGTACTCCACATATTCACTTATCAGCTGTCTTACTTAATGAAATTATGACGTACGATGTTCCTGGGTCAGAAAAGCAGCCTCTGGGGTTCAAAGGGTTAAGTCATCAAGCTGCCAAGTATTTTCTCAAATTTCTCATAAAATCAAGTCACATCTGTTGAAAAGTAGCCATGACTTGATATGATGGAAAATTAACCAAGTCTGGTATCAAGAAATGATTGATTATGAGAATTATTTCTTTATGCGGTGATATATTTTGTAAACAAGAGACAGAATAATATCTTGTCTTGTTTTTTGTTCACTGGGGTTTAACAACACTTTTGACAGACAGGGTTACATCATGTCCGACAGTTTTACAGGTGGATCCAGAGAAAGCAGGAGTACCCAGATAGAACCACTGAGCAATGGTGAAGAAATGTAAGCTCCCCAATGCACTAGGATTTGCACCAGCAGAGTTAGCTGTGGCTGAAGACAAGAGCACCAGCAACTATGCCTCCCATGTGGGTAATGAGGATTACATTCTTGCCAATGGACATAATGCAGATTTCTACTTGGTAAAATAATTATGTACTTGGCAGAAAAACTATCTGACAGACAGGGTTACATCATGTCCGACAGTTTTACAGGTGGATCCAGAGAAAGCAGGAGTACCCAGATAGAACCACTGAGCAATGGTGAAGAAATGTAAGCTCCCCAATGCACTAGGATTTGCACCAGCAGAGTTAGCTGTGGCTGAAGACAAGAGCACCAGCAACTATGCCTCCCATGTGGGTAATGAGGATTACATTCTTGCCAATGGACATAATGCAGATTTCTACTTGGTAAAATAATTATGTACTTGGCAGAAAAACTATCTGACAGACAGGGTTACATCATGTCCGACAGTTTTACAGGTGGATCCAGAGAAAGCAGGAGTACCCAGATAGAACCACTGAGCAATGGTGAAGAAATGTAAGCTCCCCAATGCACTAGGATTTGCACCAGCAGAGTTAGCTGTGGCTGAAGACAAGAGCACCAGCAACTATGCCTCCCATGTGGGTAATGAGGATTACATTCTTGCCAATGGACATAATGCAGATTTCTACTTGGTAAAATAATTATGTACTTGGCAGAAAAACTATCTGCGGTATTCAAAGAGAACAGGTGTTTGACCACCGAGGTGGTATTAGTCCACTACGGCGCTTTTGTGACATAAGGTGTTTTTGTCACAGGAGACACTAGAGTATATAAGCATCTTGGATTCTGAAAAAAAATATTAAGCGTGCATAATCCCTTCACAACCCTTTATCCATGTACCAAATATGAAAAGTGTAGCTTGAACCATGTTGGACGGAGCAGTGGTAACAGAAAATAGAGAAAAAAGCTTAAAAAAACACAACAAAAATGGCCGCTATGCCGCCATCTTGGATTTTGAAGAAAAAATATTGAACGTGCATCATCCCCTCCCAATCCTCTATCCATGTGCCAAATATGCAAAGTGTAGCTTGAACCATGTTGGTGGGAGGGGTGGTAACATGAAAATAGAGGGAAAAAAAAGCCTAAAAAACACAACAAAAATGGCCGCCATTCCGACATCTTGGATTTTGATAAAAAAAATTTGAGTGATATCAAGAGAGTCAATGATCTGGAAGTCGATATTTGAGCTGTAATAACTTGTTGCTTGCTCCTGTCAAATTTTCTACCAATACAAAAATACTCGGTTTCCTTGTATACACTTATTAACAGTAGTCATCCTATCAAATATTTTATGACAGACATTGAATTCCTTATAAAACTATTACTTAATATTATGAAAAAATAAAAAATACTTTGCAGGTTATTTCTTCAGAGGTACCAGTGTCATAAAATTTATCACATTTATTTATCAGCATTCAAGGTCACTTTCAGCATCTTTGACCATGACTGCAATACAGGAATTTATTTATTGGTGCTTAAAGTCAAACTGTAACATAGGTATGAATTCAAGTTTAGCCAAGTGTTTATACCTATGCTGCCCACTTCAGAGAACTTCTACCTCAGGCACTGGTTCTAGTTCCTATTTTAAAAGTAAAGCAAAACATGTTTATCACAAGGAAATAAGCAGTGCTCCACTTCCCAGGGTTTCCACAGAGTGCAACATTCCCCCATTCTTTGCATGTTCTTCACATTCAGCAAAGAAAAACTAAAATTTGTTCATATAGATTTATTTTGTTATAATTTACTGGAAGGTTCTTATTTATTGGATAATGCCCAACAACTAGTCTACTTGCTAGGATTAGAAATGAAAGTGTCAATGACACTAGCTTAACATGTCGGTGTGTTGTGTTTGATGAAAAGAATAATGTTCAATGTTTATGAAAGGATTATGAAATAAGACAAAAATTGTGATAATTGGGAACATGCTAATTTCTGTTCCCTGTATGCTACGTTTTCAATAAAAACAATATGAGGTGTAGACTGTACTAAAGAATTGAGGGGTGGGTTAATGTGGCCCTCACAGTTAATGTATGTGGCCCTTACAGTTAATGTATATCAAAAAAAGTTACCAAGCTACAGTGAAATTATTCCAAACCTAGTCATCCTATCAAGTTACAATGAAATCCTTTCATAAAATACAGCCAGTAGACTGTGCTAAAGGTTTTCGGGCTTTGGGCATGTGTAGCCATCACGGTTGACTGATCACAACCAAAAGGGGATGTCCTCATCTAGACATACTGAGTCATCCTACCAAATTACAATGAAATCCCTTCATAAATATGACCTGTAGACTGTGTTAAAGGTTTTTGGGCTTCGGACCTCTGTAGCCATCACAGTTGACCAATCACGACCAAAAGGGGACGTTATCATCTAAACATTATATGGAGTCAACCTACCAAGTTACAATGAAATCCCTCCATTTTTTTTTTTTTTTTAGGGTTTAACGACACATTAACAGCCAGGGTCATATCATGTCGGTGACAGTTTTACGGGTGGAGGAAGCCAGAGTACCCAGAAAGAACCACCAAGCAATGACGAGCAGCTCTCCAACATCGCAACTCTAAACCGCGGCACAGGCAGTGTTAGATTGGTTGAAGAATGCACACCATCGACGTGCAGTACACCTTAGTACACAGTATCATCGTGCCCCCATGTAGGCAATCAGGGTTAAGTGCCTTGCCCAAGGACACAACGCAGGAGCACGAATCAGTCGCTGAAATGGTCACTCATCCAACTACTAACCATGCTCGGCGTTGCTTAACTTCGGTGATCTGACAAGAACCAGTTACCGCGATGCCACCGCGCCCCCGAAATCCCTCCATAAACATGACCTATAGACTGTGCTAAAGGTTTTTGGGTTTTGGGCATGGGCAGCCTTCATGGCTGAATGATTGCGACCAAAAGGGGACGCTCTCATCTAGACATTATCTGGAGTGATCTTACCAAATTACAATGAAATCCCTTCATAAATATGATCTGTACACTGTGGTAAAGGTTTTGGGGCTTCGGGCCCCTGTAGCCGTCACAGTTGACCAATCGCAACCAGAAGGGGACGTTCTCATCTAGACATTATATGAAGTCAACCTACCAAGTTACAATGAAATGAAATCCCTCCATAAATACGACCTGTAGACTGTGCTAAAGGTTTTCGGCTCGGGTAGTCATCACTGTTGACAGATCGCGACCACATTGGGAAGTTCTCATCTAGACATCATACTAAGTTATCCTACCAAGTTACAATAACATCCCTCCATATTAAATGTGACCTACAGACTGTGCTAAAAGTTTTTGGGTTTCAGGCTTGGGCAGCCATAACGGTTGACAGATCATGACCAAAAGGGGACGTTCTCATCTACCAAGTTACAATGAAATCCCTTCATAAATACAATTTATAGACTGTGCTAAAGGTTTTCGGGTTTTGGGCTCGGGGAGCCATCACGGCTGACCGTTCGCGATCAAAAGAGGACGTTCTCATCTAGACATGACCCCAAACCTGCATATGAAATTCCGTGAAGATCAGACAAGAACTACGGGTTGTAGACTGTGCTAAAGGAAAATGTGAACAGATTCACAGACTAACAGACTTCCGCACGCATGATGCCAAAAGCTGATCTTGACTGTCAAGTTAAGATAAAAACAAAGGTCAGTGGAATGGTGCTAGTGGATTATTTTTTTTATTAGTGTTTAACAATACTTTCAATAGCCAGGATTTTATCTATTTATTTATTTATTGGTGCTTAAGTTCACATACTTCACAATGGCTAATCGTGACCACAACACAGGGATAAAGTCAAGGTCAGTCAATCATTTATACCCCTTGTTGCCAATTTTAGAGAACTGGCACCCCAAGCATTAGTGACTGGGTCCTATTTTACCAGTAAAACAGAGCATGTTTACCACAGTAAACAAGCACTGCCTCACTTTTAGGGGTTTCCGTGGGGGGGCCAGGATTGTATCATGTCTTAACAGTTTTACTGGTGTTGGAAGCAGCAGCACCTGGAGTGATCACAATGGCAAGTGACTGCTATACTCACAAACTTGCTAACCTGGCAACAACTAGGTGAGCAGTGGCTGATGGCATATGTAACGAATAAATGTGTACAACTTTGCACATTGTGATGCAGCACTCCCATTTGGGCAATTTGAGATCAAGTGTCTTGCTCAAGGAACCTTGCAACCTGGAAACCAATGAGCTACTGAGCCCCCACATTACTGAATATGACTTTAACCCTTTGAATAAGAGAGGCCACTTTTCTGGCCCAGGAACATAGTACGTCATAATTTCATCAAGTAGGATGGCTGCAAAATTTATGCGGGAAGTAGAGCAATAAATATTTTCAATGTGCAACCTTGACATGTTCAAAATATTAATTGGTCCTTACCCAAATAATGAACATGGACTCTTCCAATTGCTGTCATTGAACTGACCTGAAAGATGCCACCAGTGTCCAAAGGGTTAAACAGTATTTCATGAATCCTACAAGAACGCACCACATACTTGAGAAAAATACTGATTTACAAAGAATATGCTCTCAAATGTATTTTATATTTTATTGGTGTTTAAGGTGACTTTCAGCATCTTTGATCCTGTCATGCAACATACGGATAAAGCAAGTTAATGAAGACTTTACACCTATGCTGGGGGTGTGGTGGCATTGCGGTAACCGGTTTTCATCAGATCATCGAAGTAAAGCACCGTCGAGCATGTTTAGTCCTTGGATGGGTGACCGTCTGATAGCTTTGGACTCCCACATTGTGCCCTTGGGCAAGGCACTTAACCCCAATTGTCCACATGGTGGCACGATACGATGGTGCCATGTACTAAGGCGTACTGCACGTCGATGGTGTGCATGTCTTCAACCAATCTATCCCTGCCTGTGATGCAGTGTGGAGTTACGATGTTGGGGAGTTGACAGAAGCTCAGTGTTGCTTGGTGGTTCTCTCCAGGGACTCCGGCTTCCTCCACCCATAAAACTGTAACCGACACGGCATGACCCTAGTTGTTAAAGTGTCATTAAACCCTAATAAATAAATATGCTGTCCACTTTAGAGGACTTCCACCCCATGCGTTTGTTCTAGGTCCTATTTTACCAGTAAAGCAGAACTTGTTTACTGAAGAGAACAAACACTGCACCATATCCCAGGGTTCCAACAGGGAAAATATATTTAACTACTGCCTGTTGTTTATTCGTGTTTAAGGTCACATTTAGCATCGTAGGCTATATCATGGCCACAACACAATTATAAACCCCAACTTAGCCAATCGTTTATACTTATAACTCTCACCAGAGACGTTTGTTACTGGGGCCCACTTGGTATTAAACCAGTAGCTTAAAGCTAGTAAGCAGTGCTGTTCTACTTAGGATTCCCACAAAGGTAACCCTTTGGTCAATTTTCCAATTTTGTTCTTGTCAGACAGATTGAATTTTTTAAAGCTTTCTTCAAATGCAAGTAGATTGTAAGTAACTTTCAAGTGCTTTATTAATTACAACTATTGACTTCAGCTGACTGATATGTGAAACATGGAGTAATTTAAATATAAAATATGTTGTTTTTTTTTTAAATTTCATTTTCAACCCTTTACCTGAAGAATCGACCACATCAAACTGTGAAATCTACAAATTGTGTAGTTGAGAAAAAAAAATTAAAAACATTTGAACAAAATGAGGGGTCATATGGTTTGGAGATTTTTTCTTAAATTTGAAAAAAATACACGATATTTTGATTTTGTGTTGGGTGAAGGGTTATGTACACCCATAACACAATCTTTATTTCTTTATCCAACCTGTCTAGCAGATGACATTTGAGAAAAAAAAATCAAGTCTAACTAAAAATTTTAATTTTCACCAAAAAGAAAAAAAACAAATAAGCCCTCATTGGATAGAACTCAATGGGGCATCAAAAATCAAGTCTAACTAAAAATTTTAATTTTCACCAAAAAGAAAAAAAAACTTCTAAGCCCTCATTGGATAGAACTCAATGGGGCATCAAAAATCATGTTTTGAAGGCAAAAAATAGAAAATATATTAAATTCAGAAAGAAAATGTTTGTGAACAGAACTGGTCTGATATGGTCAATGATATGGTCAATAAGTTAGGCAAAGGGTTGACATTGAGTTTATGGCTGCCACAAGTTTTAGCAGTGTTAATAATATTGAAAATTGTAAAAGGAAAAAAATGTTCAGGCCTCTATAAGAGGTAGTATGATCAGTTTCTTTATAATTTATGTATCAATGCTATAAAAAATGGGTAAAATAAGAAAATTTGTGAACACAGACCTCTTCCTAAACAAGATCACGGGTTACAAAAAGCAAAAATATACAAATATATAACAACCTAATGAGTTCTTCTATTCATATTATATCAATGTATGCATTAAAAAATGATTGAGACAAAAAGGATAGGGATTCATCTTGTTTATTATAGTACTCTTATTTACTGGTGTTTAAGGTCACATATTTCAGTACAATAGCTAATCGTGACAGCAACATGGATATAAACTAAAGTCCAGCCAATTATTCATATCCAGGTTGTCAATTTTAGAGGACATTTTAACAACAGGCATTGATTGGTTAACTGGTAGAGTGCTGGAAGCCCATATTTGGGCTTTATTCTGAAGTGCAGGTGCCACAAATTGATGCCTTCATATTCTGTGGATATGCTTCATATTAGTTTGGAATTAAAATTATTTAGTCTCTGAGGGTTTGACTTGTTACAATTTATGGGAGAGTGCCAAGTGACACTCTCCAATAAATTGTAACAAGACAAAGAGACGTGGACAAATTTGGATGACCAAAAATAATTTAGCACTCTACCAGTTAATGGGTCTTATTTTACCAGAAAAACAGCTCGTTTACTGTAGTACACAAGTTCAGTTTCACTTCCTAGGGTTCCCATGGGGATATATTACTATTACATACAAACGAAATAACAATTCATTGTGAAATATACTCCACACTTTACCTAACAATTCTATGAAATCTACCGACCAGTAACTATCAATAAATAAATTAAAAATTTGGTCTTCAAGTTTTTTCTGAAACAAAAGCAGTAGCACTAAGCTCTCAATGGGATGAGCTCCAAGAACTTGTTTGGATAATGATCCCAAAACAGTGGACTCCTGTTAACTGAAAAGCCACTTTGATAGGTGAAAATTATTCAATTAATGAGAGTATACAATGAATAGGGATTTGGTCACTTCCACCCATTCTTGAGATGATCTCTGCATTTATTCTATTTTATCTTGTTTGATGGATTTAAATCTTGTTTGACAGAGCTCATGGAGCTCTGTCAAACCCGATATAATAGATTACATGACTGGATTGGATGTACAAAGCCAAATAGGAATAGGTAGATCCAGGTGATGAACATCGTGATTGTCAAGGTAATTTCGCATCATAATACAATATTATATGTTCAACTAACAAGAGTTTACCCTATAACCAACATGCAAATAACATGTCAAATTTATACTGAATGTATGGAAAATAGGTTTGTGTATGGAAATTATATTCAGTTAACAGTTATTCAATTAAGAGATATAAAATTAAGTGGAATCCACTGTATTATATTACACACACAAAAGTTTCAAATATATAATCCTCTGCACTCTTGATGTCAAAATAGGGAAATTTGAAGCAGCAAATTCTGATATTTGACATCAGTGCTTAGAGGGTTAACTTATACAACAAGAGGCCCCAGGGGGCCTGAGGGTGCTCACCTGACATGGTAGCCTAAATATCAACCCAGAGAATTGATTTCCACAAGTTGCATCTGCTCCTCCTAAGAAAAGCTGAAACCAAATATCCAAATATTCTGACCAGTGGAACTTAAAAAAGATTTTTAAAGAATATTCCTCATATTGAACTAAGTCATAATTCGGGCTCCCACAGGGAGCCCATATATGAACCCAGAGACTTGGCTTTAACAAACCTGAAACTCACACCCCTAAGGATTCCGCACACCAAATATCAAAACATTCCGACTGCTGGATCTGAAGAAGAAGATTTTTAAAGAAAATTCCTCATTTTGAACCAAGTTACAATTCGAGCTCCCACAATCAGTCCAAATATGGACCTAGGGACATGGCTTGAACAAACTTGAATCTTACACCCCTAAGGATGCTGCATAAAAAATATCAAAAGTATTCATCTGCTGGATCTGAACATTTTTAAAGAAAATTCCTCATTTTGAACTAAGTTGTCATTCAGGATCCTATAGTGAGCCCAAATATGAACCAAGGGACTTGGCTTGAACAAACTTGAATCTCAGCCCCCTAAGGTTGCTCCATGCCAAATATCAAAACATTCCAACTGCTGAATCTGAAGAAGAAGATTTTTAAAGAAAAATTCCTCATAGTGACTAAGTTATAATTTGGGCTCCCACAGGAAACCCAAATATGGACCCATGGACTTGGCTTTAACACACTTGAATCCCCCCTCCCCCCCCCCCCCCCCCCCCCCCCCAAGGATGCTACTCACCACATATCAAACCATTCCGACTGCTGGATCTGAAGATGATTTTTTAAGAAAATTCCTCATTTCGAACAAAGTTACAATTCAAGCTCCCACAGTGAGCCCAAATATGGACCTAGGGACATGGCTTGAACAAACTTGAATCTCACCCCCCTAAGGATGCTGCATACCAAATATCACAAGATTCTGCCTGCTGGATCTTGAGAAGAAGATTTTCAAAGAAATTTGCCTGAAATGCACTAAGTTCAAATTTGGGCTACTATACTGAGCCCAAATATAAACCCAGGGGGCTGATTTGAACAAACTTGAATCAGATCCACCCCACAATGTTGCATACCAAATATCACAAGATGCTGCCTGCTGGATCTGGAGAAGATTTTTGAAGAAATTTGCCTGAAATGCACTAAGTTTGAATTTGGGCTTCTATAGTGAGCCCAAATATGAATCCAGGTGGCCGATTTGAACAAACTGGAATCAGATCTACCTCACAATGTTGCATACCAAATATCAAAAGATTCTGCCTGCAGGATCTGGAGAAGAAGATTTTTGAAGAAATTTGCATGGAATGCACTAAGTTCGAATTCGAGCTTCTATAGTGAGACCAAATATGAATCTAGGGAGCCGATTTGAACAAAATAGAATCAGATCCACCCCACAATGTTGCATACCAAATATCAAAAGATTCTGCCTGCTGGATCTGGAGATGAAGATTTTTTAAGAAATTTGCCTGAAAAGCACTAAGTTCAAATTTGGGCTCCTATACTGAGCCCAAATATAAACCCAGGGAGCCGATTTGAACAAACTTGAATCAGATCCACCCCACAATGTTGCATACCCAATATCAAAAGATTCTGCCTGCTGGATCTTGAGAAGAAGATTTTCAAAGAAATTTGCCTGAAATGCACTAAGTTCAAATTTGGGCTCCTATATATATATACTGAGCCCAAATATAAACCCAAGGGGCCAATTTGAACAAACTTGAATCAGATCCACCCCGCAATGTTGCATACCAAATATCAAAAGATTCTGCCTGCTGGATCTGGAGAAGAAGATTTTCAAAGAAATTTGCCTGAAATGCAGTAAGTTCAAATTTGGGCTCCTATACTGAGCCCAAATATAAACCCAGGGGGCCAATTTGAACAAACTTGAATCAGATCCACCCTACAATGTTGCATACCAAATCTCAAAAGATTCTGCCTGCTGGATCTGGAGAAGAAGATTTTTTAATGTTTTTCCCATTGCCTACAGTGTTAAAAAGTGCTGACTCAGCACTTTTTCAAAGTCCCGAAACTGTGCCCTATGATAAAACAGATGGCAATTTTTTTTTACCAATCCTTTCTGTTGGTCGTAAGGAAGCTGCACACCAAATAAAAATTCTCGGAGCCGTGCAGTTTTGGAGATATGGGCGTTTTAAATTTTTTTCTATTTTTAGCTTCTGCGGTTCCCACAGGGCTGCGGGAAATTTTTTTTTTGCATAAATCAAGTACTCATGACCCAATAAGCCCTCACATAAAATTTGGTTGAAAACGGCTTCTCGGTTCAGAAAATAGAAATTAGGGGCGGGGCCAAAATTTTTGCCCCTCCCATAACAACGCCAAATATTATCCCTCAAACTTCTCTTGAACAAATCTGAGTCTACACCTCAAAAGGAAGGTGCATACCATATATCAAGTCTCTGCTACTGCTGGTTCATGAGAAAAAGATTTACAAAGATTTTGGTGCCCCTTGGGGGCGTGGCACCACCCAGGAGGAAGGGCAACTTCATTTGAACAAATCTTAATAGGCATTAGGTAATAAACATTTAGCCAACATTTGAATAAAATTGGGCTAGTGGTTTAGGAGAAGTCGATAATGTAAAGTTAACGCCGGACAGACGAGGACGGACAAAAAGTGATTAGTAAAGCTCCCCTTGAGCTTCGCTCAGGTGAGCTAAAAATAGAATATTTATTTATTTATTGGTGTTTAAGGCCACATACTTAAGCACATTGACTAATTGTGACCGTGAAAGTTTAATGGGTGGAGGAAGCCGGAGTGCCCGGAGAGAACCACTGGGCATCGATGAGCAACTGTCAGCTCCTCAACATTCCAACTCTGT
This sequence comes from Pictodentalium vernedei, assembly GCA_031216915.1. Classification (NCBI taxonomy): domain Eukaryota; kingdom Metazoa; phylum Mollusca; class Scaphopoda; order Dentaliida; family Dentaliidae; genus Pictodentalium; species Pictodentalium vernedei. Next base: position 264,208,277 of record CM062293.1, read on the forward strand.
TCAAGCTCCGCTCAAGCAGGGTTACAGTGGTTGAAGACATGTGCATCATTGACGTAAAGTATGCCTTAGTACACAGCATCATCATGCCTCCATGTAGGCAACTGGGATAAAGTTCCTTGCCCAAGGACACAATGTGGGTTGTTCCCAACAGGGATCAAACTCAGGACCTCTAGCATAGAAGTCCAACAGTCTACCACTGCGCCACTGCGCACCAGTTAAGACAATTGCTTTAAGTTATATTGCCCACTTTGATGAGATTGGACACCCGGTAATGCTTCGAGTCTATTTATGCCCCCGAAAAATTTTCGAAAAGGGTATACAGTTGAGGTCTCTGTCCATCCGTCCGTCCGTCCACCCATACAAACTTTTTGTATTATAACTCGATCATCAGTTATTTTATGTTCTTTGGTATGGTGATAGGGCAGCTTGGGGGAACGGATGTTTCGATGAACCAATTCTCTTCAAACATTCAGAAGTTATTTATTTACATGCAAGTCTGACTTTGCTACCTTCGGGGGCATCAGCACAAGCGTCAGCTTTGCTCTTGTTATACCAGTATAGCAGATCTTGCCAACCTCAGTCAGTAAGCACTGCACCATTTCCCAGGATAGTTATTCTGCAACTTGTATCAACTACTATTTTAACACTGGATAGGGAGCCGATGACACAAATACAAATACAAAATGCATGTAAATCTCCAATACCAAGGAAGATTGCAGCATGATTTTTCTAATGACAAGAACCCTTTGCCCAATACAGAGAATATCAAAATTTATTATTTTAATTACTCGTTCCAATGAGGGGTCACATCATATGGTTTTGTTGAAACATTTTTAAAAATTTATTTTTTTTAACTGCTCAGTTTGTAAATTACGCGGCGGATGAGGGCAATTCCATAGGTAAAGAGTTAAAATAATTATAAATTTGGAGCTGAACTTCAGCATCCAGGCGAGTTGGGCAGTTTCACTCACTTTCTGTTGCATCAGATTTATCGTAACAATTACATGTGACCATAAAGAAATTTATAAAATCTGTTACCCTTCTGCAGACTGACACCAATATTTTAAAGTTTTCAGATACAAAATTTTCTCATAATATAACTGCAAATTTAACCTTTCATATCTCTAATTTGCAAGAAATCACAGCTCTATCACACAAGATATAATTCGTAAAATTTTTGGCCTTCATGATGGCAAAATAGTGTCCGATTTGAATTTGACCATTCAACAAGAGTTCTAGGAGTTTATTTATTGGTGTTTAAAATCCATGGCAATATACTGACGGCAACACAATAATAAAGGTAAGTTTAGCCATTTATTTATACCTGTGCCTTTTGAGGACTTACATAGAAGGCACCGGTTACCGGGTTCTATTTTACCAGAGAAATAAAACTTGTTAACCACAATAAACAAGTAAAAAGTTGGCACAGAAATGCAAATTGAGGGAAACAATATACTGATTTTTTTCAAATGCAGAACTGTGAAATGGTTTTAAAACAAAATAATACAAAAACGTGTGGAAGGACAACGGTAACAGTATACAGTAAACCTGTATTAAAAGCTCCTTGGGAAGGCAATTAAACTGGATTTTGAAGACAGGTCACTGCTTAATTAGGTTGAATGTACAAGCAGGTTTGATTATATATGTGTGCCCTGGGCATTTAATAAGATGCCAGAGGAAATGTTTTATCACTTTACCATTTTTCCACATTTCATGGAGCAGAACTCTGGAACAGTAAATGCCATACTGGTGAAAATCAAACTTAACCAACATTTCAGGGTAGGTAGAAATTTTGCAAAATTATAAGGTCATACATCAAAGCAAACTTGAGTTATCATCTGGAAACCCATTTGTTTCATATGGACAGGGCAGCGACTAAATGCTCCTCCCCAAAAATTTCAGGCAGAATAACAAGCTTTGGAGTTCCTATGTGGAGTGCTTGGAATGAAGAGCTTGGTTCTATTGAATCTTTACAAATCTAAAGTTAAAAACAACAGTATGAATGATCTTTTAAGCCAAATGTCAGCAATCTTTCTCTTTTTTTCACAATTAGTAGCACTCACCCTTCAGTGAACCAGCTTGTCAATGAAATTCTAAAAAGTGTACAGTAACAGTGATGTATATTTATTTATTTATTTATTTATAGGTGTTTAAGGTCACATATTTCTGCACAATGGCTAACCATGACCGTGACAGTTTTACGGGTGGAGGAAGCCGGAATACCCGGAGAGAACCACCGAGCAACGGCGAGCAGCTGTCAGCTCCCCAACATACCAACTCCACACAAGCAGGGTTAGCATTGGTTGAAGACAGGTGCACCATCGACGTGCAGTATGCCTTAGTACACAGTGTCACCGTGCCCCCACGTGGGCAATGGGGGTGAAGTGTCTTGCCCAAGGACACAACGCGGTTGCCGCAGGTGGGATTCGAACCGAGGACCTCTCGGCTTGCAGCCTGCACCTCTACCAACTGAGCCACCGCTGCCCCTAGTAACAGTGATATGCTTAGGGTATGAAATGATTCAATTTTCAAACTTTTTTCTTACAATTTTGTTAATGTTTTTTGAACACAAATGTCTCCAATTTGTCACTTACGACATACCCTATATATCTCCTAAGTAACAAAATTCAGAAAGTTCATGGTGATGAGGGATGATGGTAATAATATATTTACATCATGGCAGAAGACTATTATCTTAACAATCAACTTAATTTGCACCCTCATTCCGATTCTGTATGGGGCAGATTCAATTTCCAGTAGACATTCACATATATGCATTGTTATTACGCATTAAAATATAGTTCTTTAAATTCAAAATTTTGACCAATTTCAACACAAATTAAACTGAACAAGAGGTGCGCATCAGAGATGCAGGCGTCGAGTTGTGGTAGCAATCAGAGAGTGTTGCATGTCCATAACACGGTTATCAATCATATGACAGGTGTCAAACCTGGAACCTTTGTTCAAGTTATGTTAATAAATTCAGAATTCGTAAAAATTAATTAAAGCCCATAACTCTGTAAGGAAAATCGGGCCGAGCCAGTTTTCAAACCCGCTTGAGATATTATTGCAAAAGACCTGTATGGCAAATATTAGTCAAATCGGAGAACTTTTGTTAAAGTTATTGCGCTAACGAGTTCAAAATTCGTAAAATTGATTAATTAAGACCCATAACTCTGAACAAAAAATCAGGAAGGGCAAGTTTTTGAACTCGCTTGAGATATTAATGCAAAAGGCCTGTATGGCAGATATTAGTCAAATTGGAGTAAGTTTATTCAAATTATTGCGCTAAGAGTGCGAGGATGCCCGCCCACCCACCGATCGCCGCCAAACCATAGGTCTTGGTTGTTAACACAACTCGATCAACAATGGGGCAAACAGGCTTTATTTATTTTACAGGATTGTTAAATAAATGTATTATCAGGACCAAGTGCATATACTGTAATTTGTATCAGATTCTCGGTCGTGTTTACACTCAGACTGCAACTCGCCCCGACAGGCTAATTGCGATCTCATTGTACACAGTACCTCAAATCAGATACAAATTACAGAATATGCACATGGTCATGATAATGTCTATTCATTATCCTCAAGTGGTGTGGGGTGGGTTAGGAAAATCTCAGACATGAGGATTGCGAAGTGTCTGGTTGAAATTTCTTTTCCACCATGAGTGTGATTTCCATATTCCACCCCCACAGCACTCCAGCCTGATTTTTTCCCACATAACGTTATCAATATAAAACTATTGCTTGTGCAATGAAAATTTACTGTTCTACCTATTGATCATAGTGAAAAAGTAATTGCACATTTGGAAAGAGCATTGAAAAATTGTGTATTTGCAATGGATAAAAAATGAAATGAGTTGAAACAGCCGCCATCCCACAGACGTCACTTTTGAAATTATGGATTTCACTGACATGATGTGGCTTGTGGTGGGATAAAAAATAATCCTCAAGTGGTATGCGGAAAGGATGGGTAGCTTTACTAATGTAAACAAAGCAGGATGCCCTTGTTTACAAAATACAGATGATGATGAAATAGTCTGGCAATTATTAACTAGAAGTACTGTGAGCAAGCTCACAAAGTGATACCCTCCGAATGTATAAGTTAGATCTCCTCTTGGAAATGTCAGAACGGAATTATATTGCTTCGTACGCATCTTCATATGGAGTTCTTTCATTGTGTAAAGTTTCATGAAAATTCTTCAAACGGTTTAGGAGGAGTTGCGCTTTTAAGGATGGACAGACAGATGGACGGACAGACAGGGTGATTCCTATATACCTCCCCAAACTTTGTTTGCGGGGGGTATAAATATTTAAAAGATGGTCACGTGGAGTGGGTAAGACAGATCTGTCTCACCTGATACATGCATATCTGAATAGGCAGGTGGTTAGAGAAAAGCTCTGTTCCACAGGCAAAAAAAATAAAAAAATAACATTAATCAACACATTCAGTAATAAAGGCTATATGTTCAATACCGTCAGTATTTTTATCTTATGGAGTGAATGATGGTCAAAATGAGGTTCAACTTCATGTGAATTAGGTTCAGTTTTATAATGAAAATCTAAATCGAAAACTGACAGATAATTTTGGAGTCATGAGATTTCTTTTCCAAGAGGAAATGAAGTTTGATTTTGTTTTAAACATAATATTACAATGCTTATGGCAACCACTTAAGACTTAACCCTTTATCTAACACTAATAGTGGCTGACTAAACTAGACCTGGCCACAGGGGTCACTAATCACCCTGACAGAATGCCCCAATACAGCAATGAGAGGAGAAACCAGAAAAATTTGTAAGTTAAGGTCACTGTGACCTTGACCTTCAGCACAATGACCCCAAAATACATATGGTTCTTCCTCTTATTATACCCAACCGACGTGTCAAGTTTGCTTTTGAGCGGACCAGCAAAACCTTTAATTTGAGAGTGAAAACCAGGAAAATTTCAAAGTTAAAGGTCAATGTAACCATGACCTTTTGCACACTGATCCAAAAATAAATAAGGTTCTTCTTTGCATCATCCCAAACCCACATGTAACGTTTTGTTTCAATTGGGCCAGTCGAATTTTAATTCAAGAACGGAAACCAACTCCTGGAAAATTTTCAGTTCAAGGTTACTGTGACCTTGATAAAAATTTCTTGAAACAGCTTAAATTTCAATTTTTTGGCTCAAAACAAGCTCATGCTTTTTGAGACAAAACCTGAAAAAAAAACAATAAAATTTAAATGGTAATTTTAGTGAACAATGGCGATGGTTTGGGTCACAATGTTTGGTAAAGGGTAAACTACTACAGTAACAGCTGCAAAGTGTACCATATTCCTTTCTTACTGCTGTGGAGTTTTAGAGGTACAGCCATAGATATTGACAGCCAGATCCTTTCTGACCAAACAAGCCGAACCTGCCATTCATACTAGAGAGGGATTGTTGTTGCTGAATATACATAAACTAAAAAAACACCCTACATTCTTTTGTACACTATGGCTGCCAAAGGAAAAATGATTGTCAAATATAAAACAAACTGAAAATATAGCATATATTCCAATAGGTTAATATCAATGTATAAGAACTTCAACTGTTTCAATGTGTTGACTGATCAGAGTGGCTAGGATATGACATCATCCTTCAAGTCCCAATAGAGTATAAAACTGCCACTTTTACATTGATTTAAAAAAGTTTCCCAAAGTGCATTCTTCACATGAGAACTATACTCTTTGGTTGCATTTATCTTGGCTGTGTTTTTACATTATTGGCTGCCTGTACAGGCAGCCAATAATAATGTAGAAATACTGAAGTCATCTGCAGCTGCGGACTGGTTTATATACAGTAGATATTACCATAAGATTATTCTGAAAACTTTAAGGGCTAAAGAACACAACCCTCAGATAAAATTTGAAATGACACGGAGAACAAGCTCTAAAAGGGCTTTCCAACTGTATGTCACTTTACACTATTTCATCACAAAAACCAGAGAGACACAAAAGATTCCAGCAGCAATCTGAGATGTACTCATTAATTGGTATTTAAGGTTATTTTCTGCAGCTATGGCTATATCATGACTGCAACATAAGAATGAATTTAATCCTTTACCCAATGCAAAGAATAACAAAATTTGTTATTTTATTATTTGGTTTTTAACCCTTAAGGGCCTAATTCTCACTGATAACTTTTTTAATGCAAAAGGAACAGGTGCCCCAACAAGCTTTGTTTGGGTAAACTCAAAAATTGTTTTCTAAGAACCTTGTCAGTTGTTTCTAGGCAAGTCTTGGTTTCCTGTGTAGGCAGGCAATACTATATCAGTTGACCCACTCACTGAAAGACGTGTCACAAGCTCATTCCAATGAGGGTGTAACATAATATGGTTTTGTTGAAAAAAAAAAATTTAAAAACTTTTTTCAACTGCTCAATTTGTAAATTAGTGGGCTGATGGGGCTGATCTCTTTAGTAAAGGATTTAGTTCAATGAATTGTTTATACCTATGCAGCTTGGTGCTCCAGGGGTTGGTTTCTGAGTCCTATTTCTATTTTACCAATAAAACAGAATCTGGGATGTTAAATTCATGATATTCTAAGATAAATATTACAAAATTTCAAAGTGTGGCCATGTCTGAAATGTAAAAACTCACGACATCGACGCCGTAGCTGGGGGGGGGGGGGGGGGGGGGGGGGGGGGGGTTATTTGGAACAACACATATATTGATCAGTGACTAGACATCAATAAGATACACTTACATGCCAAATATAAAGTCATTCCATCAAGTATTTCAAAAGTTATTGAGTTTTAAAACTTGTTGGTCACAGACAGACCGACAGACAGACAGCGACCGACAGACAGACAGACAGACCGACATTGCCACTTATAGGCTGCTAGTCGCAGCTAAAAACACATCAAAACTTATGATTTCCACTTTTTTTTATTGTTGATGATGATATTTGGTTTTATTGACATTTCTGGCCACTTCAGCAGCCATGTTTAAAACATGACAACAACAAAAGCATAAAGTCATGTTTAGCCAATCATTTATACCTATGTTGCCCATTTCAGAGGACATTGCTGGGATTGGTAATCAAAACCTTTTTTTACCTTATTATACATATGTTTTAAAAAAACATAGTTACCAGAATAGTTGGTATCATGGGGCCCCCAATACAAAATCTGTATCTTAGAAAAGCAGTATACAAGTGTGTATTTGGATACGATTTGTTTTAAGTTACTATTTATAGAACATTACACACTCTCGAAAGGTGTTTGCAAGAGACAATATGTGTTTCTATATTTGAAAGGGATAAAAAAAAAAAGTTTTCAAAGGTTAACCCTTAAGGGCCTGGAGATTATTTATACATTTTTGTTACACTTTGATACTCCATATCCTGTACCTTTGCAGTTGTTTCTAGGCATGTTTTGAATGCCTATATAGGCAGCCAAGACTTACCTAGAAACAACTGCAAAGGCACTGTTAAATGCAATTCACTCAAAAGACTGAATGTTGGGGCACCTGTTTTGTTGTAGAAAAGTGTGATTAAAGTCTGAATTCAGCCCTGAAGGATTAAATTATTAAACCACATTGCTTTTATTTTTTCTATATCAGAAGTACTTGAAGCATTCAAGCTGAAACAACATGCTGTTTACAGCGCACAGTCTTTTCGGAATCTTGAACAAATGATCTCGTTATGTTTATCTGGGGATGGGGAAAGTTCAAGACATCTGTACAAAGTTTCCAATGAAACAACCTGTGTTTTAAGAATGTGAAAAATAAATCTGAAACACATTTTAACCCTTTTGCCAATGCAGACGATATCAAAATTTATTATTTTAATTACTAGTTTTTTTTTTTCAAAGTCGAAAAAGGGAACATAACTCTGCCAAAAAATGTCGGACCACACCGTGATTTGAACTTGATCTGTATGTTATGTTGATACACCTACATACCAAATTTTATTTCAATTGGTCAACAGCAACTAAAGTTATCAGGAGACCAAAAAAAGAGAAGAATTTTCTAAGTTGAAAAAGGGTCATAACTTTGGCAAAACTTGTCGGACCACACCCTCATTCAAACTTGACCTGTAGTTTATGTTGATACACCTACATAACAATTTTCATTTGATTTGGCCAACTATAAGTGAAGTTATCATCAGGAAACCAACTGAAAGTGTCAATAACACTGCAGCTCAACTTGACAAACTTGAACTTGGTAAGTTATAAATCAAATGGCAAAATTGAAGATCATTGGTACCAATGTTATTTGATGAAAGTTCAACGTAACAGCATTGTGTGTGCACAACGTCAGAGTAATCCATGCATTTTTAAATGTAAACTGTAAGACTGGCTAAAGGAAGAATGTTGATACACAAATGCAGTATGTTCAGAGGTTATTGTAAATGGCAACTTTTTTCACAGAAATGAATGCTTATCAATAGCTCTTATCTAAAGGTCTTGCCTAATTAGCACACCAAGTTCAAAAACAATCCTATGATAAATGTGACCTGCAGGCCATGTCAAAGAATGTTGATGCACAAATGCAATAAATTCAAAGATTGTTGCTAACAGCAACAGTTTTTGAAGGAAATGAAAAGAAAATCAAAAGCTCCTATCTTTGTCACCCTGCATAAGCTTACAAAGTTTCAAAATAAACTGATAATGAATGTGCCCTCGGAGGCATGCCAAAGGAAGATGTTAATGCACAAATGCACTAAGAAGAAGGTCATTGCTTTGTGGCAATGGTTTTTGGGTTTTTTTTATGGAAATTCATAAATATACCCTGCAGAGAGTGCAAAAGGGGTAAGTTGATGCACAAATGCAGTAAGTTCAAAGGTTGGTGATAACGACAACAAATTTTTATGGAAATGAAAAAAAACAATAGCTCACATCTAGAGGTCAACCAGAACACACATACCAAGTTTCAAAGTGATCCGATCATAAATGTGCCCTGAAGGGAAATATTGAGGTCTGACTAAACTAAGTTCAAAGGTCAGCATTTTTTGACAGAAATGGAAGAAACGTGACAGCTCCCATATAGATGTCACCCCACACAAGCTCACCAAGTTTGCAAGCGATCCAATCATAAATGTGCCCTGCAGGGTGTGTCAAAGGGAAATATTGATGCTTAACTGCACTAAGTTTTTACTAAGTTCATTGAAGGTCATTGCTAGGGGCAACATTTTTTGACTGAAATTGAAGAAAATCGATAGCTCCCATCTAGAGGTAACCCCAAACAAGCACGCCAGGTTTCAAAGCAATCCAATCAAAAATGTGCCATGTAGGGTGTGCCAAAGGGAAATATTGAGGTTGGACTAAACTAAGTTCTAAGAACGTTGGCCGCAGCAACATTTTTGGATGGAAATGGAAGAAAATCGATAACTCCCATCTAGAGGCCACCCCAAACAAGCATGCCATGTTTCAAAGCATTCCGATCATAAATGTGCGTTGTAGGGAGTGCCAAAGAGAAATATTGAGGTCTTCTGACTAAACTAAGTTCTAAGAATGTTGGCCGCGGCAACATTTTTTGACGAAAATGGAAAAAAATTGATAGCTCCTATCTACAGGTCACCCCAAACAAGCATGTCAGGTTTCTAAGCAATCCGATCATAAATGTGCCCTGTAGGGTGTGCCAAAGAGAAATATTGAGGTCTTCTGACTAAACTAAGTTCTAAGAACGTTGGCCACGGCAACATTTTTTGTCGGAAATGGAAAAAAAATCGATAGCTACCATCTAGAGGTCACCCCCCAAAAAAGCATACCAGGTTTCAAAGCAATCCATCATAAATGTGCCCTGTAGGGTGTGCCAAAGGGAAATATTGTGGACTGACTAGACCAAGTTCTAAGAACGTTGGCCGTGGCAACATTTTTTTGACGGAAATTGAAGAAAATCGATAGCTCCCATCTAGAGGTCACCCCAAACAAGCATACCAAGTTTCAAAGTGATCTGATCATAAATGCGACCTGTGAGGTGTGCTAAAAGAAATTGTGGACGTAAGTACTAACATACTAACGTACGTACGTACGTAGCCGACGGACGAGGAAAAGATGGCAATAGCCCAAATTGACTTTGTCAAGTTGAGCTAAAAAAATAAATGAATTTTTGAAGTTGGAAAAGGGGCATAACTCTGGAAAACTTTTTTCAAACCACACCCCGATTTGAACCTGACCTGTATTTTACATTGATACACCTACATACCAAAATTTCATTTCATTTGGTCAACTGTAACTGAAGTTATCATTGGGAAATTGAAAAAAAAATTTTGGAAGTAAAAAAGGGGCATAACTCTGTCAAAAATTGTCGGACATCACCCCAATTCGAACTGAACCTGTATTTTATGTTTATACACCTACTTATCAAATTTCATTTGATTTGGCCAACTATAACTAAGTTATCATTGGGAAACCCAAGCGGGACAGACAGACAGATACTGGCTATTTTAATAGTCCCCCCTCCCCACATCCAAATTTTTTTTTTTTTTTTTTGGGGGGGGGGGGGGGGGGGGGGGGGGGGAGGAGGGGGATGGACCAAAATTTCAACAAAACCATAATATGTGACCCCCAATGGAACAAGCCTGATGAGCTCCTTCCAATGAGAGGTCACATGATATGGTTTTGTTGAAATATTTTGAAAAATTTCTTTCAACTGCTGAATTTGCAAATTACGAGGGTAGATGCGGGTGAATTGTGAGGTAAAAGGTTAAAGAGTGTGAAAATTAAATCTAAAAACTGAGAAGCTAGTTTATTGGCACTACAGTTGAAAAATGTGAAATAAATTTATCCGTGCCATTACAAATATGTTTGTGAATAAAAATATTGTATCAGAGTCTTGCTCTTGTTTTGAAGGTTATATCTATGGCCTTAGATACTAGAGCTTGACTCTCGATACATTTTATACATAAACACAATGGTGATATACATCAGTAAAACAGAAGTTGTTACCACAGTTATCAAGCATTTTCACAGGTTTTCTATGGAGTCAGACAATTTGAATGGCAAAGGCTGCTTCAGCTCATTTTAGACCTAACTCTGTGAGCCAAGAAGAGACCTTTCCAATTAACATTCTGTAGTTTTGCTATTGTACTTTAATGTCATTTTCAGCATCAATGGCTTTGCTGTGACCACAATATAAGTATAAAGTAAAGTTTAGCCACTCATTTATCATTATGCTACCGACTTTAGATGTATCTCTTTGCAGTCATAAATTACAAGGGCTGAATATACCTGAAAAACAAAATCTGTCTACAACAGTAAATAATTAGTGTTCCACTTCGCAGAGCTCCCAAAAAGAAACAGCACTCTGTATGCAAAAATAGATAAATCCCTAGTCATGTTCTCAACCAAGCTCTCAGGCCACCAGCCTAAATCTGTTTGGAATTTGATGCTGTTATGGCCTATTTGTTTACCCACTTTTTGTGGAGTTTGTTCAGACTGCTGTTCATTGAAAGTGACATCCCTTTACTCACAAAGATAGACAGAGATTCTTTCTAGTTCCACTTATAGATATTCCAAACAATAAATATTAAATTCACCTTGGAACAATCCAAATATCTTTTGATTCGCTGGGGTTTAACCCTTTACCCAACAAATCGCCCTCATCTGCCTGCGTAATATGCAAATTGAGCAGTTGAAAAAATTAAATTTTTCAAAATATTTCAACAAAACCATATCATGTGACCCCTCATTGAGCTCGTTTCAATGAGGGTGTCACATGATATGGTTTCATTGAAATTTTTTGAAAAATTAAAAAAAATGATATTTAAAATAATAAATTTTGATATCGTCTGCATTGGGTAAAGAGTTAAGGTCACATATTTCTTCACAGTGGCTAATTGTGACTACAACATGGATATAAAGTCAAGTTAAATTAATAACAGTTAACAGAATAACAGAAACAGTTAAATTCTGTATAAAATGATATATATTTGATCAAAAATGTGAGATTATGGCAAAAGAACATATGTATTCTGAAATATAAAATGTTTTAAGTTGTATTATTCACCAGTACATACATAGTGACAATTGCATAGTCATCAAATGCTTGTGTTCCTCTTCTGTTATACTGAAGTACATTGTATACTTGGCATATTAATCTAGTTTGTCATTTGATCCTTGATTTTGTTCACTGCATGTTTTTTTGTACAGCAGGTTGTCATTTTGATCTTTGCATAGGTTTTGGTTTGATTAAAGGTTCTTGTTCTTATTTTGGAAGGCAAGTTAGTGATCTACTATTAGAGATGAGAGTTTACTATAGCAACAGAATCCGCTGCAATTGTATATTTTTATGAGAATATCAGCTAAAAGACCGTTTTATCAAAGTCAAAATGAATAAATCGTAAGATCACTGGTAAACTTCCATTTCAATTGAAAATGAAAGTGTCAATTACACTGCTGCCTGCTGCTTAACTTGTGTGTTGTGTTTGATGAAAAGGATAATGATCAAAGTTTATGAATGTATTATGAAATACAAGAATTGTGATAATATGTTAATTTCTGTTTCATGTATGCAATGTTTTCAATAAAAATAATTTGAGGTGTAGACTGTACTAAAGAATTGAGGGGTGGGTTAATGTGGCCCTCACAGTTAATGTATGTCAACCAATTATTCCAAAACGAGTCATCCTATCAAGTTACAATGAAATCCCTTCATAAATATGGCCTGTAGACGGTGCTAAGGGTTTCAGGCTTTGGGCCTGTGTAGCCATCAGGGTTGACCCATCTCAACCAAAAGGGGACATCCTCATCTAGACATTATACTGAGTGATCAAACCAATTTACAATGAAATCCCTTCACAAATACGTCCTGTAGTCTGTGCTAAAGATTTTCAGGTTTCAGGCTAGGGCAGCCATCACAGCTGAACGATCACGGCCAAAAGGGGATGTTCTCATCTAGACATTATCTGGAGTCATACTACCAAGTTACAATGAAATCCATTCATAAATATGACCTGTAGACTGTGCTAAGGGTTTTCTGGCTTCGGGCCCCTGTAGCCCTCACAGCTGACCGATCGCAACCAAAAGGGACATTCTCATTTAGACATTATATGGAGTCATCCTACTAAGTTACAATGAAATCCCTCCATAAATACGACCAGTAGACTGTGCTAAAGGTTATCAGGTTTTGGGCTCGGGTAGCTGTCATGGTTGACAGATAGCGACCAAATGGGGAAGTTCTGATCTAGACATCTTACGGGAGTCATCCTACCAAGTTACAATGAAATCCATCCATATTAAATACGACCTGTAGACTGCTAAAAGTTTTTGGGCGTTATGGGCTTGGGCAGCCATCACAGTAAACAGATCATGACCAAAAGGGGTTGTTCTCATCTAGGCATAAACAGAGTCATCGTACCAAGTTAAAATGAAATCCCTTCATAAATACAGCCTGGAGACTGTGCTAAAGGTTTTTGGGTTTAGGTCTGTGCAGCCATCACAGTTGACCTATCGCGACCAAAAAGGGACGTTCCCATCTGGACATGACCTCAAACCTGCATATGAAATTTTGTGATGATTGTTAAAGAACTATGGGGTGTAGTCTGTACTAAAGGAAAACATGAACAGACTGGCAGACTTCCGCACACGTGATGGCAATAGCTTATCTTGACTTTGTTAAGTTAAGCTAAAAAAGAAAAAATTCACATAAAAGAACATTTTTGTGTGAATTCAATCACCACATGCAAAAATACAAAGACCTGTGGATTTTTATATGTTTTTGTTAACACTTTTGGCGGTCTACAGCCTGTGGATTTGCAGTTGTTGCTAGTTAAGTTTTGCCTGCATATACAGGTAGGCAAGACTTGCCAAAAGACAACTGCCAAGGTATTAAAAATGTAATTTATTCCTTAAAGACTCCATATTGGAGCACTGATTTTATTGCAGTAAAAACTAATCAAAGTCAGAATTAGGCTTTTAAGGATTAATAATCTGAAAACTCTCATCCCTGTTCTAAATTTGAGCAATAGATTTGATGTAATGAGCAAGAAGATAATCTGTAATGTTCCCAACATATGCTATCTATTCTATTTATTCTAATGATAGCAGTCAACATGCTCTGAGAGAGAGGTAGAGATAAACACCATTGTATGTGTCTTGCTATGAAACGGGTGCTATGAAACTAATTCAGCTTCTAAATGCTAAGTCCGACACGTAACTTGTTTACCCAACCCAACTGCTCCTTTAACAAACTATTCTGGTTTGCCAACAATCATGACACATTCATCAGGGCTCCTGAGCACCCCCCACCCCCAAGGAATATAATAGTAATCAATTAACAGGGATATTCAGGTAGAGATATCCAATTAAGTGGCCTACACCCGACACTGTTCCTTGAGAAGCTGAGAACTTCCCAGGGGACCAGTGTTATGTGCAGATTAATTTCAATACACAACAAAAAAAAAAAAAAATTTGCAATCCCCCCCCTCCCTCCCCCAGCTTGAAAATAGACATTTTGACAAAAAGAAGAAATGAAGAAAGCAGTCACATAAATATATTAGCCTTTACCTAATGTAACAAATTTGGATGACATTTGATGACATGAAAGCTTCTTTTTTTTAATTTATCCCAATGATACAAAAGTGAGAGAAAAAAGTAAGCAATATATAAAGGCTTATTTCTCATTCCAAAAAATATTGCCCAAACATTATTTTTCCAAAACAAATGACAGATAAAGAGGTGAGAGCAATGGCTCATTGGTCAGTATATAGGACTTGCGATCTTCAAGATAAAATCTTGAATTTGGCTAGAGGAATTTGCATCAGTTACTTGAGCAGCACACTTTATCCCATATGCCTGTGGATGGAAGGGGATTGGCCTGAATATCGCACCAGCCAACACAATCATGCAGAAATGGAGATAAAAAAAATGAAAAAGAAATTCAAGCTTTTTATTGATTCTACAACTGATGACCCCATAGGCAGGAGTATATTAATAAATGGGTTAGAAAAAGACAAATTTCTAACATAGAGCAGATTTTTGAAAATTTGTGAGGTGAAGATTTGGGACATATGACATAACGCTGGAAGATTAAACAAACAATTATAACAGAAGGAAAGAATAGCTCGTACTTTAGAAACTTTCTTCAAAGTACAGAAGGCCTTTTTGAACCTGGAAGTCAAGAAATATTTTACAATGATTATGATGAGGATTCATTATGGCCAAATCAGCCTTCAGTACTGAAAACATGAAAACTATGACAAACTATGGACAGTTAAGTGTCTATAGAAATAAAACAAGACAAAATAAAAATCATAATAGTCTGTAATCAAGAAATGGAGATTGTTCGGAGAATATAAGTAAGTTGACATGTATTAACCCTTTATACCCGAGCAGATGCTTTTACAGCCCAGAAGCATGAATATTTTATATTTATTATTTACAGCAAATTACAGGTGTTTAAAGTCAAACATTTTTGCACAATGGGTAATCATGACCACAACATGAGTATCAACTCAAGACCAGGGGTGAGCGTTAATAAGCCATGCTGCCCATTTTAGAGAGAATTTGCACCTCTCAAGCATAGGTGACTGGGTCCTATTTTACCAGTAAAACAGAGCCTATTTACTGCAGTGAACAGAAGCATGATACGTCTTAATTTCATAAAGTAGGATGGCTGCAAAGTGAATGTGTGGGGTAGACCAATTAATATTTTCATCGTGCAGCCTCACGGCTGCATGCTGAAAATTTTAATTGGTCTACCCCCAAATAATGAATATGGACTCTTCCAACTGCTGTCCTTGAACTGACATGGAAGATACCACCAGGGTTCAAAGGGTTAACATAATTAACTGCAGGCATTGTTATTCAAACAAAATACACAGACCACTATAAAAATATATATAATAATTCAAGTTTGGAAACAATGCGAAATGTTTCAATCGGACTCATAATATACAAATAATAATAATTATGTTGAATTTCCCGGCTTTAAAATGGAAGAAAATTCATCTTCCTATGGCCATGATAAAATTATGATATAAATAACTTCACAATTTCATTTCTTTGGCATTTCTCAAGCATTATCCTGTCAAACATTCCATTTATTGTAAAAAAAAAGTTTTGATTGAATTTTTTTTTAAATTTACGACAGTGAGCTCAGCAAATTGAATATATTCACAAACATGTGTAAGAAACTAAAATTCTAGAACAAGTGCTCTATTCAAATTATGTGCAGTTTCCTATTTCAGTACTTGTGATTTATTGTCACCAATTTGCAGAATCCCAATTTATTTATTCATTGGTGTTTAATGCCTCCTTCAGCATCTTTGGCATCTCTTGTCCACAACACAGGTGTGAAGCAAAGTTTAGCCAATTGTTTATACCTGTCCTGCCAACTTCCCAGGCATTGAATCTGGGTCCTGTTTTACCAGTAAAGCAGAACTTGTTTAGCAAAGTAAACAAGAACTGCTCCACTTCCTAGGGTTCTAACAGGGATGCTGAATCCTAACTAATCTCTAAAGGTTTATTTCTGATAGGCAGCCAAGACTTGACTACAAATCAGTTCTGAGCCCCTAGAGCCAGAGCCAGTGGTCTGGTGAGAATACAGGACAATACTCAGGCCCTTAAAGTTTTGGTTCATTTGGTTTTTTTTTTTTGCATCACAGAAGATTTGAAAAACTTAGGATACTTTAGTTAATTTAGATCCACTGCCATTTAGCTGACAAAATAATCTTATGTGATGCAGTATTTTAAAAATTATCAAGTTTAAAACTTGTTGGTCATAAACCGACCAACTGATAGATAGACAAACCAACATTGCAAGAGATAGAGTTGCTTATCGCGGCCAAAAATGAAAAATTTCATGATCTTCCAAGAATCTTTTTGACACTGTTAAAATCAGATGCACATATTTAAGAGTTACAGTGTCAGAAGCCCATATTTGGATTTTATTAACCACTTGAACACTGATGTTGAAATATCAATTTGAAAGTAGGGATGGGCGGTATACTGTAAATACCATGCTATATCGGTATCGAGTCAATACCGAGTTACCATATCGAGGGAATCTCAAACTAACAAAATATCGGTATTGAAAAATATTCCTGACATTTGTTACAAAACAAAAGGGTAAACAACAGAACATCACGAAAATTCCATGACAGAAGAGTCCATGGACTGTGTATTTTTAAAGCCAGTGACCATCGGCCATTTGACATAACAAAAAAACTGAGAGAAAATACCCAGAGGGTACTTTCTCTCAGCGTTTTTGTTAAATCAAATGACAGAAGGCGATTACCAGGTTTTCAACATTTTGACAATTCAGTGGCTTTGGAGAAAACAGAGATCTACAGCTGGGCAGTATCTCAAAAATGACATTCGATATTGGTATTGCTGGGAGTACAGAGATGTTGCTGATGCCTCATACCGTACCAATACTGTGGTAAGACATTCTACAAATACTGATACCGAAACCGAACACAAAATTCCAATACCGCCCAGCTCGATTTGAAAGACGAAAATGTCTTCATACTGGAATTGAGTTTAACTAACTCAATTTTGGTTGACAGATCTTATTGAGCTCTGCCAAGCAAGACCTGAATTGGTTAAATTCCTATTTGAATTATGGGAAACATTGCTCCTTGAAATTTTGGTAGTTCCACATCAGTGGTTAGGGGATTAAAGAAAGTGTAATGATAAACTTTTAAAAATTCTCAAAATGGGCCTTATTTTCAGCATGAAACATATTATTTGTTTAGTATGTATCTGTATTGTTACAATTTAACTGAGAATTCTTTAAGGCAAATTGTGTGCACTAAAAATAATGCTAGCACTCTATCAGTTAAATGGTAGAGTGTACATATAAAAACTGGCTTGGTAGCTTTTATAGTTAAGCCTTGACCAAATGTGAGAGGCCGACATTATCAATATCATTTTTGCAAAATAACTCAAATATTTCATTCTTACCCATCTAATAGATTATGACTCGTCACTGGAATAAGCATGACAAGCTAAGTCCAGTGTATGGGAATAAGGATATTTTTTGTGTATAGCACTTGGCCTAAAGTAATGTGAAAGATGCGATATGCAAAGGGTTCACAAAACATTCATGACTCACAAATTATATTTATTTATATATTTATTATAGATGTTTAAGATCACATATTTCTGCACAATGGCTAATTTGGACTGCAACATGGATAAAAGTCAAGTCCAGCCATTGTTTATATCTATGTTGCCTATTTTAAAGGATTTCCACTTCAGGCAAATGATGACCAGGTCCTATCTTATAAGGGAAACAGAGCTTATTTATCACATCAAACAGGCACAGCTTCGCTTCCTGGGGTTCCCACAGGGAGACACACAAATTATAGTGAATGTTTACAAGATATTATTATTGTTTTAAGGCAAAAAATAAAAGAATATATAAACTATCAATAATGATTTTTGAGAATCATGCTGGTCGGTTTTGTTGATCTGTTAAGAACAGGATTCAAACATTTTTTCCGTCAGGTCCAATGGGTCAAAAATCCATGAAGGTATACAAACTGAACAGCCCAAGATTTTTATTAATCACAAAAGCAGCAGTACATTTGAACTAAACAATGGACTTCATAGGGAAATGCACGGGAAAACTAAAAAAATGTTTTCATCAAAACCAATAATAAATGTTTGGCAGGATAAGGTTTCAGATAACCCAGCACTAAGAGTTTATGTCCCTCAAATTTAACAATAAATAATGATGTGGACTAGATCAATATGTATATATTATATTATTATTATTAAATGTAGGTGGAGGTCCCACTGTTTGCTGTGGGCTTGTAATCTGTGGAGTATGAATATCTTTCACTCAGGCACAATCTTTGATATTCTCTCAAGGCAGCTTATGAATTCTAAGCAAAGTACATAACTCTAATTGTGTCTGGATGCACAGTGACGGCTCTTGCCATGGCACTAGGTGTTCTGTCCTCACTGTTGTCGGAATGACGACTTCCTTCTCCACTGAAATGAAAACAAGCCACAGATCAGTTTGTTGAACCAGTGCAACCTATGATTAGTAATTTTGACCAACAGCCCCATACTCCCTCAACCTTTCTTTATACTGTTATTTTTCCACATAATCTTCTACTTGGTTACTAATCAACCAACATATTATTAAGTGTGACTGTATTTATAATCAACATGCCTAATTCTTATTCATGAACAATTCAGCAACCTTGGCAATAGAGGAGTTGAAAGAATGTCAAATCTTTATAAGGTAAACAACTAGATGGAATGCCAGAACAAACATAATTCATAATGTACTGGCCCACTGCTTTATTAATTTCCCCAAATTTCCATTTCAACACGAGATCTCTCAGCCATTACAGTATCAATAAGTGCAAAAACTTTCTTGATGAAATTGATTTGACACCTGACCCTATCACTGCACTCGTGAAAAAATGGACTTTGGTGTGCCACATACTATGACCTCGAAAGTGGTAGAGACCTCATTAATCTTGAGTGACACACACATCTGTTCCTGATACATGTTATCTATAAAGTTTGTTAAAAAAATATCTAGAGGTTAGTATATTATTTCCCTAGACAAACAGAATGCTGATGATTTCATGAACGGCAAATCTGCCGGTGCTAGAAAAGTTGATAACAAGGGCAACGCAAAGCGTCGGCAACTGCCCCCGACCCGCAGGCATGTTTAAGTAGCCTTAAAGGTATTGTGGGAGAAGAAAATTTTCAAAAATTTTCTGAGTCGAAAAAAAAAGTGAACAAGACAGTCCAACGACATCCATCTCCCCCGCCGACTTTTATGTTATGATAGGAATAATAATAGGAGGTGATCAAGACAGATGAAACAATGGATGAACAAACACTGAGATGGTGAATGGACTTCATTGGACAAGGTTAAATACTTCATTTGGTTAATGCAACTGAAGGAACAATATGGATCGCAAATGAAGATATCTTCCAAAAACCTGTAATTTTGGTAAAATCAATGTTGACAAGGGGTATAACTCTGAAAAAAATATTTGAATCAAAAATTCCTTTCCATATACAAATGTACACATCAAACCGATACAGCACAGCAAGTTTCGTAAAAATCCAATGAAAAATGTAGATGTTAAGCAGACAAGCATTTGTGACTGAAATTTTGCTATCACCAAGGGCCGTAACTATGCAAAATTCATCGCATCGAGACTTCTTGACCACCTGCACATGCTGATACTTCAGACCAAGTTTCATAAAAATCCAATACAAAATATAGGAGTTAAGCAGACAAGCCTTTGTGATGAAAATTTTGCTATTTCCAAGGGCTGTGACCACGCAAAATTTGTCGGATCAAAAATTCCTGACCACATGCTCATCTCCACATGATATGGATACTTCAAAGTTTCGTAAAACTCCAATAAAAAATGATGAACGAGTTAATTGGACAAGTCTTTGTGACGGAAATTTTGCTACCTTCAAGGGCCATAACCAGGCAAAATTCATCGCATCGAAAATTCCTGATCACATGTATTTCTACACTTGATACTGATACTTCAGACCAAGTTTCGTAAAAATCCAATATATGAAAATGTCAATGCCACTGTCGCTTAACTTGACTGTGTGTTGTGTTTGATGAAAAGGATAATGTTCAATTTTTATGAAAAGATTATGAAATAAGATAAGTATTGTGATAATTGGGAATATGTTAATTTCTGTTCCCTGTATGTTAAGTTTTCAATTAAAAATAATATGAGGTGTAGACTGTACTAAAGAATTGAGGGGTGAGTTAATGTGGGCCTCACAGTTAATGTATGTGGCCCTCACAGTTAATGTATATCAACGAAAGTTACCAATTTACAGTGAAATTATTCCAAAACGAGTCATCCTATCAAGTTACAATGAAATCCCTTCATAAATAGGGCCTGTGCTAAAGGTTTTGGGGCTTCGGGCCTGTGTAGCCATCATGGTTGACTGATCGCAACCAAAAGGGGACGTCCTCATCTAGACATTATACAGAGTCATCCTACCAAGTTACAATGAAATCCCTTCATAACTATGACCTGTAGTCTGTGCTAAAGCTATCTTGGTTTTGGGCAGCCATCATGGTTGAATGATCCTGACCAAAAGGGGACGTTCTCTCTAGGCATTATCTGGACTCATCCTGCCAAGTTACAATGAAATCACTTCATAAATTAGACTGTGCTAAAGGTTTTCGGGCTTCGGGCCCCTGTAGCTGTCACAGTTGACCAATCGTGACCAAAAGGGGACGTTCTCATCTGGACATTATATGGAGTCAACCTAACAAGTTACAATGAAATTCCTTCATAACTATGACCTGTAGTCTGTGCTAAAGCTATCTTGGTTTTGGGCAGCCATCATGGTTTAATTCTCCTGACCAAAAGGGGATGTTCTCATCTAGGCATTATCTGGAGCCATCCTACCAAGTTACAATGAAATCACTTCATAAATTAGACTGTGCTAAAGGTTTTCGTGCTTCGGGCCCCTGTAGCTGTCACAGTTGACCAATCGTGACCAAAAGGGAACGTTCTCATCTGGACATTATATGGAGTCAACCTGTCAAGTTACAATGAAATTCCTTCATAACTATGACCTGTAGTCTGTGCTAAAGCTATCTTGGTTTTGGGCAGCCATCATGGTTGAATGATCCTGACCAAAAGGGGACGTTCTCATCTGGGCATTATCTGGAGCCATCCTACCAAGTTACAATGAAATCACTTCATAAATTAGACTGTGCTAAAGGTTTTCGGGCTTCGGGCCCCTGTAGCTGTAACAGTTGACCAATCGCGACCAAAAGGGGATGTTCTCATCTGGACATTATATGGAGTCAACCTACAAAGTTACAATAAAATCCCTCTACAAATACGATCTGTAGACTGTGCTTAGGGTTCGACCAGACATCACGGTTGACAGATTGCAACCAAACGAGGAAGTTCTCATCTAGACATCATATGGAGTCATCCTACCAAGTTTAAATGAAATCCCTCCATATTAAATATGACCTGCAGACTGTGCTAAAAGCTTTTGGGCAGCCGTCAGGGTTGACAGACCATGACCAAAAGGGGACATTCTCATCTAGATATTATTATACAGAGGCATCCTACCAAGTTACAATGAAATCCCTTCATAAATACGACCTGCAGACTGTGCTAAAGGTTTTTGGATTTTGGGCTTGGGCAGCAGTCACGGTTGACCGATCACAATCAAAAGGGGATGTTCTCATCTAGACATGACCCTAAACCTGCATATGAAATTTTGTGATGATCGGATAAGAACTGTGGGGTGTAGCCTGTGCTAAAGGAATATGTGAACAGACTCACAGACTAACAGACTTCCACACGCGTGATGGCAATAGTTTATCCTGACTTGGTTAATTTAAACTAAAAATGTAGGAGGATTTAAGTGGACAAGCATTTGTGACGGAAATTTTGCTATTACCAAGGGTGTAACCAGACAAAATTTGTCACATCGAAAATTCCTGACCAAATGCACATGTACACTTAATACTGATACTTCAGATCAAGTTTCGTAAAAAAATCCAATAAAAAATGTAGGAGGAGTTAAGTCCTTGCATAAAAAATAAAAAATTCCTGAGCACATGCATATCTACACTTGATACCGATACTTCAGACCAAGTTTCGTAAAAATCCAATACAAAATGTATGAGGAGTTTAGCGCACAAGTCTTTGCGATATAAATTTTCCCATTTCCAAGGGGCATAACCACGCAAAATTTGACGCATCAAAAATTCCTGACCATATGCACATCTACACTAGATACTGATACTTCAAACCAAGTTTCGTAAAAACTCAATAAAAATGTAGGAGTTAAGTGGACAAAGTTTGTGATAGACAGATGGCTGGATGGACGGATAGACAGACAGAACACCACCATTTCAATATCCCGTTCCGACTTCGTCGACGGGGGATAAAAATGGCCATAACTGTGGGAAAAACTATTGGACAGAACCCGTTCCTTGTGCAAATCCATTCCCCCATGTAGGTCTATCAGCATACCAATGGAGATCCAAATCTGACCGATGGCTTTGAAATTACAATGCAAAACATTAGTACGGACAGACAGAAAAACTGCCTCTTCCTAATAAATATTTCTAGAAAAAGTTTTTGTCACAAAAAGTTCAGTTATTGAGGAACAAGAAAACCGAGCAACGCAAAACATTGCAAATGCCCCTTCCTGAAATACCACAGATAGCATATTCTGCCAAAAAATTGCATGTGTATCTACACAAACATAAAGCAAGGGTCCACACTCGGGTAACTATGGATAAAACCCACAGTAGGTGGACTTCCTTTTCCCCATACTGCTTTCTCGCTATGCCTGGGGACATCAAAATCCGACAACCGATGCTTTAGTTATGCAAAACATTTGTATAACAAGCGCCATAACTTGGGCAGGTATACGTGGATGAAACTCACAATGTGTGGATATTCTTTCAACCTGGTCCCCCTTCCCTCATACTGGTCCCTCTCCATACCAAAGGACATAAATATCTGACAACTGATGCTTGAGTTATAATGTGCAACTCAAGCATAATGTGAAACATATGTATGGAAAGTTTTGTAAGTGTAACAAGGGCCATAACTCTGGTAGGTGTGCATAGATAAAACCTGCATATCCTTTCCTCCCATAGTGGTCTCCCACCAAACCAAAAGACATTAAAATCTAACAACCGATGCTCGAGTTATATGATATGAACAATTTGTAAGAAAATTTACTTCTGTTATAAAGGGCATATTTGTGGTACAGGTGTGTGGATGAAAACTGCAGTATGTGGGTATCCTGTCTGTCACCATACCAAAGGCCATCAAAACCTGACAACTAATGCTTGGGATATTATGTGAATCATTCAAACAGAAAGTTTTCAAAAGGCCATAAAAACACACAATGTGCAGAAACCCTTTCCTCCATGCTGGTCTATCAACATACCAAAGGGCATGAAAATCCAACAACCAATGTTTGAGTTATAATGCAAAATGTTTGTACAGAAGTACAAACAGAGCCCTCAACGGCATGTCCATTGAAACATCCCATGGAGGTCAGGGGCATCATACTGTTCCAGATCAACAAAATGATTATATCACATGCCCAAGTGGCGGTAACAGCTGACCGATGACCGATCGTGACCAAAATAGGACGTTCTCCTCTAGACATTATACCGAGTCATCCTACAAAGTTACAATGAAATCTCTTCATAAATATGACCTGTAGACTGTGCGAAAGGTTTTCAATTTTTGGGGCCCGCTTGCAGCTGTCATGGTTGACCGATCGTGAGCAAAATGGGACGTTCTCATCTTGACATGACCTCAAACCTGCACATGAAATGTAGTGATAATCAGATAAGGACTACAGGTGTATCTTGTGATAAAGAAAATGTGAACAGACTCACAGACTTCCGCAAGTCTGATGGCAATAGCTTATCTTGACTTTGCCATGTTGGAAAAAGCTTGCAACTGTTCTGGTGCAGGTTAATCAACAATCATTTTAACAATAGTCAATTCTTATATTTACTAAAGGAAGCACTCACTGTCTGCATGAAACAGAATTTGCATGAATGCTAGAGGAATAAAATGATTATTCCCACAAAATTTACAGGAATGAACTTACCTGTCATGTTCCTTCTCCACCAAATGATATCTAGCACGAAAGGCAACTAAGTGTGCATAGTATGCTGGTGCTGGCACAGATACACTACGAGTACACCGTACATATGTATGACATAACTGATATGTCAAAATCTGTAGCTCATCAGCATTAAATCTGTTGTCATCCCATAAAACATGGTAATGAGATGGACGACTGGTACCCTGAAAACCATGTGAAATTCATGTTATAGAAACAATCAGAAAATTATATGAGACAAACCACTTATTCATTACATTCTGTACAGTAATATGAGTTTCAATTTGTTTCCTTAACCATTTCAGCATCTCCACTATAATAAGACTTTCTATTTTGAAAAATGGAGGCGAGCAGAAAAAGGTGTGCCTGGTTTCAAATCCATGTGTGCCATTTGTTTTTGTGCACCTACCAGGATTTGATTGAACTCCTATCTTTTTGTATGCTTATGTGATAAGAATAAGATGTTGAATGTGACACACACAAGACTTGCACCACACTTCGACAACAACTTGACTATGCTTTTCTTCTTTCTCTTCCTTGTCTCAATATCCAATCAAATTTATGATATTGTACTTCAAAAAGTTTTTAATTGGACACATTGCCCTTCGAACCATCTTGAGTCAAAAATCTTCTCCGAACTCCTCGGGTAAAATAATGACATCAAGTTGAAACATGGACAGTTAAAGAGAATTGACGTATCGCACTTAAGCAGACAACAGGAAGAACATTTAGTATATCAAACAATGCAGTCAGGGCAAATAAAACTTGTTGCGCTGTGCATTGCGACACTATGCCCGTTGACAAGTCAAAAATTAAGTTGCTAGATCAGTGTCGGTTCTGATGTGTTATGATGTATTCATTTATCTGTGTTTAAGGTCAGATATTTCTGCACTATGGCTAATCGTGACCACTACATGGAGATAAAGTCAAGTTCAGTCAAACATTTAAACCCATGTTGCCCATTTTAGATGACTTCTGCCCCAGGCATTAGTAAAAGGGTCCTATTTTACCAGTAAAACAGAGCCTGTTTACTACAGTAAACAAGCACTGCCTCACTTCCCCTGGTTCCCATGGGGATCTGAAGATTTTTAAATGATATTACTCATACTGTTGTGCAGTAAGCTGAAATTCAAGCTCCGATAGAGAACCCAAATAAAAACCCACGAACTTGATTTGTATAAAATTAAATCTGAGCCTCTTCCCACTACACTCCCCCCCCCCCCCCCTCCCAAAGATACCGTATACCAAATATGAAAACATTCTAATTGGTGAATCTGAAGAGTATTTTTAAAGAATAGTCCTCATATTTCACAAAGTCAAAATTCAGCCTCCCATACAGAACCCAAATACGAACCCCTGAACCAGATTTGAACAAACTTAAATCTGACCACCAAAAGGTTTTTAAAGAAATTTCTTCATATTGCACCAAGTTAAAATTTGGCTCCCACAGTGAGCCCAACTGAGAATCTAGGAACTTTATTTGCACATACTTGAATCCTCATGGATGTTGTATAAAAAAAAACATTCTTATTGGTAGTTGGGGAGAAATTTCTTTTTTTTATTTTTTTATTTTTGAAAACTACTGACCCTGCATTCTTTCATTACTCCTCCCACCTCCGGGCCCCAGGGGATTGACTTAAGATTTTGGGGCCCATTCGATTCTACTGGTCGTAAGGATGCTGTACACCAAATAACAATTCTTTGTTCCATGCAGTTTGGTAAATAAGGGCATTTTATTTTTTATTCTATTTTTGGCGTGGAGTTCCCACAAGAGGGGGGGGGGGGGGGGGTATAGGACTAATTTTTCAGGCATAAATCAAGTACATGTCCGCTAATAGTAAAGCATATCAAATTGGTCCAAACTAGTCCACTGGTTTGAAAATATATATTTGGAGCATGCCCAAAAATATTGCCCCTCCCAGCACAAGCTCAAATATTGTCAGATACACTTTCTTTGAATGAACTTGAATCCTGAGCATATAAAGAATCTGATACCAAATTATTTCAAAGCACGGTGGTGGGTGGTTTATGAGAAGATTTTTGAAGCATTTAATGTTTTTCAGGCACTGCCCCAAGTTCACTGGGCTTAGCTACTTCTATTGAACAAACTAAGGCTATCCCCCAAGATAATTTTTACCAAATTTCATTGGATTTGGTCCAGTGGTTTTGAAGAAATGAAAGTGGCAATGACACTGTAGCTCAACTTGTTAAGACATGTACATGTATAGTATGTGACACAGCAATGACAAACATCTAGGTAATGACCTGATAACAAAGGGACATATAAAGTATTGTAACGGTCTGTACATAAATACTGACCGTAGCCTGTAACAAATGTATAGGTAAAGTATTGTAAAGTTGGGTGACAGTCAGATGCTAAACTAGAAAAGAAATCTTTGATTCCCAGAGTGGGTCTGACTGAACCCCAAAATATTTGTTCTCATAGCACAGTGATAACAAAGGCACCCCAAAACACACTCGTTCCTGTCCCAAGGTGAAAACAAAGGTATCCAAGAAGTTTCGTGAATATCAGTTCATAAATACAAGCTGTATAGAAGTTGGGACAAAAAACTGATTGGACCTAATTTCGGTACAAAATGGCCACTGGCAGCCATCTTGAATTTTGATACAAAAGACTGATTGCACTAATTTTGGTACAAAATGGCTGCTGGTGGCCATCTTGAATTTCGGACCACACCCAAAAACACTCGTTCTCATCCCACGGTGATAACAAAGGTACCCAAGAAGTTTCGTAAAGATCGGTTCATAAATACAGCCTCTAGTCTGAGCTGTATAGAAGTTGTGTACAAAAAACTGATTAGACCTAATTTCGGTACAAAATGGCCACTGGCAGCCATCTTGAATTTTGGACCGCACCCAGAAACACTTGTTCTCGTCCCAAGGTGATAACAAAGGTACCCAAGACGTTTCGTGAAGATCAGTTCATAAATACAGACTCTAGCCCAAGCCGTATTGACATGTGTACTTACTGTGTGCAAGTAGCACTGAAAAAATCAAAGTTCATCTAATTTCTGCACAAGAAAAAAAAAACGTATTTATGTGATGTATCCCATGGTACTAAACATTGACACAAAAAATTATTCAAATCAGCGCCTTCATATGGAAGTTCTGTGCAAAAATCTGATTGCACCTAATTTTGTACAAAATGGCTGCCATCGGCCATCTTGCATTTCGGACCGCACCCAAAAACACTCGTTTTCGTCCCACGGTGATACCAAAGGTACCCAAGGAGTTTCATAAAGATCAGTTCATAAATACGGTCTCTAGCCCGAGCCATATTGGCATTTGCACTGACAGTGCTGAAAGTAACACTAAATACATCAAAGTTAGTCTAATTTGCATAATTTACGCACGAGAAAAAACCCTGTATTATATGTGATGTATTCCATGGTACTAAACATTCATTCAAAAAATTATTCAAATCAGCGCTTTCATATGGAAGTTCTGCACAAAAATCTGATTGCACCTAATTTTGTACAAGCGGCCAACTTGAATTTCAGATTGGACCCCAAAACACTCGGCTCATCAACACTTCAGAGGAATGAAGTCATGAAATTATTATAGAGGTCCTTTTTTTTCTTCACATAAATTCCTTCAAAACACAATTTCTTTTCCTCTGCATAATTGACCCCCAGGAGTGGGGTTGGTGGTTAGGGGTATTTTTTGAGGATGGGGGGGGGGGGGGGGGGGGGGGAGGGGGGGGGGGGCATTCCATAAAATCACTCTAAATCTTTCAAAATATAGTTTGCAGCCAAACATTTTGTTACATCTAACTGCCCTCCCCCTCCCATCCCCATCCGACAAGGGAGAGAGGGGAGGACATAGGGTAAAAACATTTTCACATAAAACCACTCTAATTCATCTAGGAACTCGATTTTGAAAAAAGAACCGAAAAAAAAAGTTTCAAATTTTGGTCCAAAATTTCCTAGTCCTAACCGAACCCAAAATTTTCAGGCTAAAAAAACCAAAATGCATAAAAAAGAATTTTTTTCTCTCCAAATTTTGGTCCAAAATTTTTGTCTGAATGCATAAAAAATCGGAAAAATTTTTCTCTCGAATTTTGGTCCAAAATTTCTAAGTCTGAACCAGACTCAAAATTTTCAACCCAGGGACCTGATTTGAACAAACTTGGATCTGACCCCCTCAGAGGTGATGTATACCAAATGTTAAAGGATTCTGAATTGTGGATCTGAAGAAGATGATTTTCAAAGAAATTTCCTCATATTGCATTAAGTTAAAATTCAGGCTCCCATAGGGAGTGCAAATATTAACTGAGGAACTCGATTTGAACAAACCTGAATATGGCCCCTCCCTAGAGATGATGTATACCAAATGAGAGGATTCTGACTGGTGAATCTGAAAAAGGTTTTTAAAGAATGTTCCACATATTGCACAAAGTTAAAATTTGGGCTCCCATAGGGAGCCCAAATATTAACACAACGACTTGATTTGAACAAACTTGAATCTGACCCTCCTAGAGATGTTGTGTACCAAATATGACAAGATTCTGACTGGTGGATCTGAAGAAGATTTTTAAAGAATATTCCATGTTTTGCACTAAGTTAAAATTTGGGCTCCAACAGGGAGCCCAAATAATAACCCAGGGACTTGATTTGAACAAACTTGAATTTGACAACCCCTAGAGATGTTGTATACCAAATATGAAAAGATTCTGGCCACTGAATCTGAAGAAGTTGTTTTTTTTATGTATTTTATGGGTGCTATCAGACTTAAGCCCCTTGTGGTGCCCTCTGTGGGCATAGCAACTTTATTTGAACAAACTTGAATTGACATATGATAAGGAACATGCACACCAGATTTGGTTCAATTTGGTCATGTAATTTGTGAGAAGTCGATAATGTAAAGTTAATGCCGGATGACTGACGAAAAGTGATTAGTAAAGCTCCCTTTGAGCTTCGCTCAGGTGAGCTAAACAAGAGGCCCCAGGGAGCCCGAGGGTGCTCACCTAACATGGTAGCCCAAATATCAACCCAGGGAATTGATTACAAGAGGGAAGCACAGAATATGAGTGTACATGTGAACTGAGCATTTTCAAGTTATTGTTCGACATGTGGAAAATTGCTTACATTTTGATGAATAAAGTCCCATAACTCTGAATGACATAACGGACAGTGAAACAAATAGAAAGGGAGATTCCTTCCATCAACATATACTTGCACCCAAAAAATCATGAAAATTGCTCCAAGCATTTTCAAGTTATTGTCCGACATGTGGAAAAATGCTTATATTTTGACGAATAAAGTCCCATAACTCTGGATGACAAATTGGACAGAAACACAAATCAAAAGGGAGCTTCCTTCCATCAACATATACTACCTGCCAGAAAATTTAAAAAATTGCTAGAAGCATTTTCGAGTTATTGTACAATGTGTGAAAGGACAGATGGACGGACAGCGGTATACCATAATACATTGTTTTCAAAACGGGCATATAAAAACTAATCTGACACATGGCTCCTTGATGGTGGGAAGAAATAACCTATCATCTGACACTTGATGCAGACCACTTGTGGAATGCAGACTTGAGATTTAATGTTGATAGTAATATTGGTTCACCTATATTAAATGAATTCAGTGATGTTTTTTAATTTTTTCTTGAAATAATAAAAGCAATTCCATCAACATCTACTGAGTATGAAAATAATTTGTCAAGACATAATCTGGTTTGGATTACCTCTGCTGGTGATGCCCAGTTGTTTTAATGAGTTTGATGGCATCAGTAGCAACTTGGTCAGAGCTGTGACAATGACTTCCAGTTATCAAAGATTATACAAACTCTGAAGATAAAGTATAAACAAAATATAATATTAACTCATAGTTATCTAAAGTTACCTGTATTCCTGCATGACTGCATAGATAAAAATCAAATTCCGTTGGATGGGTGATCCCCACATCAACAGTTGTTCCAGCTGGAATGTTTCCACTTTTACCCATCTGATCCTTTTTGTCAGCACAGAATAATCTGGTGTGATGTCGTTTTTGTACAACAATAAATGTAATCCCTGGCTGATAATCCATTTCCAGTTTCATGCATGCCTCTCTGACTGCTCGCAATTCATGACTCAAGACCTAAAACGGTCAAAGTACAAAATTAGGCTATGTAAAACATACATTTGGTTCTTGGGCAATAAATTTTTCAAATCACCGAGGGAGGAAGGCTTTTTTTCATTTTTTATCATGTGATAACAAAGAGTGCTAAATTATTTTTTGGTGGGGAAAAATTTGTTCACATATTCTTGCCTTGTTAGGCACTCTCCCATAAATTGAAACAAGGCAAATACGTACAGACTAAATCACAGATATGAAGCACATCAACAGGATATGAAGAGTTAGTTGAGGTACTTGCACTTCAGAAAATGAAAGTGTCAATGACACTGTAGCTTAACTTGTCTGTGTGTTATGTTTGATGAAAAGGATAATGTTCAATGTTTATGAAAGTATTATGAAAAAATACAGGAAGAGGATCACAGATCCAGAAGTCGAGTTTTGAGACCTTGGAGTCCCAGACTCTGAAATCAATAGGTGTCTTCCCTTCCCATAGGGTAACCTCTGGTATAAGTTTTGGTAAAGGGGCTTCAAATAGAACTAAAGTTATTGCCCGGAAACCAATTGTCACAAAATGGTCCATTGATAGTAACAGTGACCTTGACCTTGGGGCCCCAGACTCCGAAAGCAATAGGTGTCTTCTCTTCCCATAGGATAACCTGTGGTATAAGTTTGGTGAAGATACACGGAATAGAACTAAAGTTATTGCCCAGAAACCAATTTGTCACAAAATATTCTATTTATAGTAACAGTGACCTTGTCCTTGGGGGGGCGAGACTCTGAAATCGATAGGTGTCTTTCTTTCCTATAGGGTAACCTCTGGTGTAAGTTTGGTAAAGGTGCGTCAAGTAGAACTAAAGTTATTGCCCAGAAACCAATTGTTTATGCCTGCCGCCTGCCCGCCACTTCATCAAACTATAAGTCGAGTTTGACTGCGTCAAAACTCGACTATTAAGACAAGAATTGTGATAATTGGGAATATGTTAATATATGTTCCCTGTATGCTATGTTTTCAATAAAAATAATATGAGGTGTAGACAATACTAAAAGGGTGGGTTAATGTGGCCCTCACAGTTAATGTATGTGGCCCTCATAGTTAATGTATGTCAATGAAAGTTACCAATTTAAAGTGAAATTATTCCAGAACGAGTCATCCTATCAAGTTACAATGAAATCCCTTCATAAACAGGGCCTGTAGACTGTGCTAAAAGTTTTTGGGTTTCGGACCTGTGTAGCCATAACGGTTGACCGATCGCAATCAAAAGGAGACGTCCTCATCTAGACATTATACTGAGTCATCCTACCTAAGTTACAATGAAATCCCTTCATAAATTTGACTTGTAGTCTGTGCTAAAGGTTTTTGTGTTTTGGGCTTGGGCAGCCATCATGGTTGAATGATCGAGACCAAAAGGAGACTTCTCATCTAGGCATTATCTGGAGTCATCCTACCAAGTTACAATGAAATCCCTCCAAAAATACTATCTGTAGACTGTGCTAATGGTTTTCACGCTTTGGGCCCCTGTAGCCGTCACAGTTGACCAATCAAGACCAAAAGAGGACGTTCTCATCTAGAGATTATATGGAGTCACCCTACCAAGTTACAATGAAATACATCCACAAATACGATCTGTAGACTGTGCTTAGGGTTTTGGGGTTGGGTGGGCAGTCAGAGTTGACAGATCGCAACAAAATGGGGAAATTCTCATCTCGACATCATACGGAGTCATCCTACGAAGTTACAATGAAATCTCTTCATAAATATAACTGGTATACTTTGCTAAAGGAATCTAGTTCACGTCACGTTTCAGCGGTCATGGTTGACCAATCATGACCAAAATAGGAGTCTCATCTAGATATCCTGTCAAGTTATCCAACCAAGTTACCATGAAATCCCTTCATAAAAACAACATGTAAGCAGTGCTAAAGGAATCTAGGTCAAGTGACCTGGCAGTGGAAACAGCTGACTGATCATGACCAAAATAAAACAGTCTCATCTAGACATCATACCAAGTTATCCTTCCAAGTTACAATGAAACTGCTTCATAAATATGAACTGTAGCTGTGCTAACAAATCTAGCTCACATGTCTGTGTCTGTCACGGCTGACCGATCACAGCCAAAATCGGATGTTCTCATTTAGACATTATACAGTCATCCTACCAATTTACAATAAAATCCCTTCGTAAATACGACCTGTAGACTGTGCTGTTTTCGAGTTTCAGGCTCTCCCCGCAGTTGCCACGGTTGACCGATTGTGACCAAAATGGGATAATCTCATCTAGACATTATATGGACCTACCAAGTTAACAATGAAATCCCTTCATAAACAAGAGGCCCCAGGGGGCCTGAGGGCACTCACCCTACATGGTAGCCTAAATATCAGTCCAGGAATTGATTTCAACAAGTTGCTTCTGCCCCTCCTAAGAAAAGCTTATACCAAATATCCAAACATACTGACAAGTGGATCTAAAAAATCCCAGATTTTTAAAGAATATTTCTCATATTGAACTAAGTAATAAATCGGGCTCCCACAGGGAGTCCAAATAAAAATGAACCCAGGGACTTGGCTTGAACAAACTTGAATCTCACCTCCAGTTGGATGCTGAATACCAAATATCAAAAGATTCTGACTGGTGGATGTGAAGAAGATTTTTGAAGAATATTCTTCATATTGAACTAAGTTATAATTCGGGCTCCCACAGGGAACCCAAATATCAACCCAGTGACTTGGCTTGAACAAACTTGAATCTTACCGCCTAAGGATGCTGCATACCAAATATCACAGCATTCTGACTGCTGGATCTGAAGAAGATTTTTAAAGAAAATTCCTCATTTTGAACTAAGTTACAATTTGGGCTCCCAAAGGGAGCCCAAATATGAACCCAGGGACTTGGCTTGAACAAACTTGAATCTCACCCCCCAAAGGATGCTGCATGCCAAATATCAAAACATTCCTACTGCTGAATCTGAAGAAGATTTCTGAAGAAAAATTCCTCATATTGCACTAAGTTATAATTCGGGCTCCCACAGGAAGCCCAAATATGAACCCATGGACTTGGCTTGAACAAACTTGAATCTCACCCCCTAAGGATGCTGCATACCAAGTATCAAAAGATTCTGATTGGTAGATCTGAAGAAGATTTTTAAAGTATATTCGTCATACTGCACTAATTTAAACATTTGGGCTCCCATAGAGAGCCTAAATATGGACCCAGGGATTTCATTTCAATAAACCTGTGAAACAATCCTCCAAAGATGTTATATGTGAAATTTGAAAGCTTTTGGAGCAGTGGTTTGGGAGAAAAAAGTTGTCTTAAATGTTTTTCCCATTACCCCCAGTGTTAACAAATGCTGACTCAGCACTTTTTCAAAGTCCCGAAAAAGTACCCCATGATAAAACTGATAGCAAATTTTTTTGACCATTCCATTCTGTTGGTCCTAAGGAAGCTTCACACCATAAAAGAATTCTCAGTGCCGTGCAGTTTTGGAGATATGTGCGTTTTAAATTTTTTCTATTTTTAGCTCCTGTGGTTCCCAGGGAGTGACGGAAATTTTCTTTTGGTATAAATTGAGTACTTATGACCCAATAAGCCCTCATATCAAATTTGGTTCAAATCAGCCTCAGCCTCAGTTTGGAAAATAGAAATTTTGGTCGAGGCGAAAATTCATGCCCCTCCCATAACTAAGGCAAATATAGCTCCTCGAACTTCTCTTGAACAAATCTGAGTCTACACTTCAAAAGGAAGCTGCACACCAAATACCAAGTCTCTGCTACTGCTGGTTCATGAAAGGTTTTTAAAAAATTTAGGCACACTTTGGACATGGCCCTAACCAGGGGCGGGGCAACTTGATTTGAACAAAATCAAAATGTGATGTCATAACAAACAATTATCTCAAATTTCACTTAACCCTTTACCCAATGCAGACGATATCAAAATTTATTATTTTAAATAACATTTTTAAAAAATTTTCAACAAATTTCAACAAAAACCATATCATGTGACCTCTCATTGGAACGAGCTCAATGAGCTCGTTCCAATGAGGGGTCACATGATATGGTTTTGTTGAAATATTTTGAAAAATTTAATTTGTTCAACTGCTCAATTTGCATATTACGTGGGCGGATGCGGGCGATTCGTTAGGTAAAGGGTTAAATCGGTTCAGCAGTTTTGGAGAAGTCGCAAACACCATGTTTACGGACGAGAAGTGATCACCATAGCTCACCCTGAAAATCATCCCCCATATTGCACCAAGTTAAAATTTGGGCTTCCATAGAATTAACCTAGGGACTTGGCTTGAACAATCTTGAATCTGACTCTCATAACAATGATGTATACCAAACATTAAAAGATTCTGACTGGTGGTTCTGAAGAAGATTTTTAAAGATTATTCCCCATATTGCCCTAAGTTAAATGAAAGTGTCAATGACACTGTACTCAACTTGTTTAAGACATGTACATGTATAGTAACACAGCAATGACAATGGTAATGATCTGATAACAAAGGTACATGTAAAGTATTGTAATGGTCTGTACATAACAAAGGCACCCCAAAACACTTGTTCCTGTCACAAGGTGAAAACAAAGGTACCCCAAGAAGTTTTGTGAAGATCAGTTCATAAATACAGACTCAGGCCTGAGCCGTATTGACATGTGCACTTACTGTGTATAAGTAGCACTGAACAAATCAAAGTTCATCTAATTTGCATAATTTCTGCACAAGAAAAAAACCTGTATTATATGTGATGTATTCCATGTTACTAAACATTCGTACAAAAATTTATTCAAATCAGAGCTTTCATACAGAAGTTCTGTACAAAAAACTGATTGCACTAATTTTGGTACAAAATGGCTGCTGGTGGCCATCTTGAATTTTGGACTGCACGCAAAAACACTCTTTCTTGTCCCACGGTGATAACAAAGGTACCCAAGAAGTTTTGTAAAGATCGGTTCATAAATACAGCCTCTAGCCTGAGCCGTATAGAAGTTGTGCACAAAAAACTGATTGGACCTAATTTCGGTACAAAATGGCCACTGGCAATCATCTCGAATTTTGGACCGCACCCAGAAACACTCATTCTCGTCCCAAGGTGATAACAAAGGTACCCAAGAAGTTTCGTGAAGATTGGTTCATAAATACAGACTCTATCCCTATTTTGACATATGCATTTACTGTGTATAAGTAGCACTGAATAAATCAAAGTTCATTTCATTTGTATAATTTTTGCACGAGAAAAAAACCTGTATTATATGTGATGTATTCCATGTTACTAAACATTCATACAAAAATTTATTCAAATCAGAACTTTCATACAGAAGTTCTGTACAAAAAACTGATTGCACTAACTAAAGTACAAAAGATCGGTTCATAAATACGGCCTCTAGCCTGAGCCGTATAGGCATTTGCAGTTACAGTGCTGAAAGTAACATTAAATAGATCAAAGTTAGTCTAATTGGCATAATTTATGCACGAGAAAAAAACCCGTATTATATGTGATGTATCCCATGGTACTAAACATTCACACAAACAAGAGGCCCCAAGGGGACCTTAATCACTCACCGGCCAAAGTGGTTCAAAGAAGTGTTTGGGGTCACATTCAGTTAGACATGGTTCATCAACACTACAAAGGAATGAAGCCATGCAAAGGCAAATTTTAAGGAAATGGATCTGAACAAACCTGAACCTAACATGCTCCCCTGCCCCCCCCCCCCCACCCCTCCCCCAATCCTGCCCATAGAGAGCCCAAATAATAAGCCAGGGACTCAAATTGAACAAACTTGAATCTGATCCCTCTTGAGATGTTACAAATGTACATACCAAATATGAAAGAATTCTGACTGGTGGATCTGAACAAGGAGGTTTTTAAAGAAATGTCCTCACATTGCATTAAGTTAAACTTTGGGCTCAAATAGGGAGCCAAAATATTAACCCAGGGACCTGATTTGAACAAACTTGAATCTGACCCACCCAGAGATGTTGTATACCAAATATGAAAGGATTCTGATTGGTGGATCTGAAGAAGAAGACTTTTAAAAGAAATTTCCTCATATTGCACTAAGTTAAAATTCGGGCTCACATAGGAAGCCAAATATCAACCCATAGACCAGATTTGAACAAACATGAATCAGACCCTCCTAGAGATGTTGTATACCAAATATGAAAACATTCTGACCACAGGGTCTAAAGAAGAGGATTTAAAAAAAAATTCCCTATATTGCACTAAGTTGATATTCGGGCTCCCATAAGGAGCCCAAAAATTTACCCAGGTAAGCAATTTGAACAAATCTAAAACTGACCCACCTCAAGATGTTGTATACCAAATATGAATGCATTCTGACTGGTGGATCTGAAGAAGATGATTTTTAAAGAAATTTCCTCATATTTCATTAAGATAAAATTTAGGCTCTCATAGAGAGCCCAAATATAAACCCAGGGACTCGATTTAAACAAATTTGATTCTGCCCCCCCCCCCCCCCGCCCCACCCCCCCCCCCCATATATGTTGTATATCAAACATGAAAGGATTCTGACTGGTGGAGATGAAGAAGATTTTTAAAGAAATTTCCTCAAATTGTATGAAGTTAAACTTCGGGCTTCAATAGAGAGCCCAAATACTAACTCAGGGACCCGATTTGTACAAACTTGAATCTGCCCCCACTCCCCTCCCCCTTATAGATGTTGTATACCAAATATGAAAGGATTCTGACTGGTGGATCTGAAGAAGATTTTTAAAGAAATTTCCTCATATTTCACCAAGTTAAAATTCGAGCTCCTACATGGAGCCCAATTATTAACCCAGACACTCGATTACAACAAACTTGAATCTGACCCCAATAGAGATGTTATATACCAAATATCAAAAGATTCTAAATGATGGTTCTGGAGAAGATCTTTTTAATTTAAAAAAAAAAATTATGGGGTGCACAAGCTTGAATTGACATATGATAAGAAACATGCACACCAAGAAATTTCCTCAAACTGCACGAAGTTAAAAATAAGAAGATTTGATTCTGACCCCCACCCCCCTATAGATGTTGTATACCAAACATGAAAGGATTCTGACTGGTGGAGCAGAAGAAGAAGATTTTTAAAGAAATTCCTCAAATTGTACGAAGTTAAACTTTGGGCTTCAATAGAGAGCCCAAATACTCACTCAGGGACCCCATTTGTACAAACTTGAATCTGCCCCCCCCCCCCCCCCCCCCCACCCTGTAGATGTTGTATACCAAATATGAAAGCATTCTGACTGGTGGATCTGAAGAAGAAGATTTTTAATTTCCTCATATTTCACCAAGTTAAAATTCGAGCTCCTACAGGGAGCCCAATTATTAACCCAGAGACTCGATTGAAACAAACTTGAATCTGACCCCAACAGAGATGTTATATACCAAATATCAAAAGATTCTAAATGATGGTTCTAGAGAAGATTTTTTTAATTTTAAAAAAAAATTTATGGGGTGCGGAAAGTTTATTTGTACAAGCTTGAATTGACATGTGATAAGTAACATGCACACCAAATTTAGTTCAATTTGGTCCAGTAGTTTGGGAGGAGAAGTCGATAATGTAAAGTTCACGATGGACGACGGACAGCAAGTGATAAGTTAAGCTCCGTTCGGTGAGCTAAAAATTATTCAAATCAGCGCTTTCATATGGAAGTTCTGCGCAAAAATCTGATTGCACCTAATTTTACACAAAATGGCTGCCAGTGGACATCTTGAATTTCAGACCGGACCCAAAAACATTCGTTCTCTTCCCATGGTGATAACAAAGGTACCCAAGAAGCTTCTCCCCTACAGAACACCCTGACAACCGATGACAATTTTTTTTTTACCATTGAATTCTATTGGGCCTAAGGATGCTTCAACCATATAACAGTTCTCTGTTCCGTGTGCTTTGGGATAAATGGGTGTTTTCTATTTTAAGCTCCTGGGGTTCCCACAGGGATACAGTAAATTTTTTTTTGCATGAGTCAAGTACTTGTGACCCAGTAATATCAAATTTGGTTCAAATCGGACCATCGGTTCAGAAAATAGAAATTTGGGGCAGGGCCAAAATTCTTGCCCCAACCATTACAAAGGCAACTATTTCTTCACGGACTTCGTTTGAACAAACTTGATTCTGCACCTCAAAAGAAAGCTCCATATCAAATATCAAGTCACTGTACCCTCTGCTTCATGAGAAGATTTTAAAAATATTTTGAGCATTTTCGCCCACCTCCTCCCTATGGGGCTGAATAATGAAAGTGTCAATGACACTGTAGCTAAACTTGTCTGTGTGTTGTGTTTGATGAAAAAGATAATGTCCAAAGTTTATGAAAGGATTATGAAATAAGACAAGAATTGTGTTAATTGGGAAAATGTTAATTTCTGTTCCCTGTATGCAATGTTCTCAATAAAAATAATTTGAGCTGTAGACTGCACTAAAGAACTGAGGAGTGGGTTAATGTGGCCCTCACAGTTGATGTATGTCAACCAAAGTTACCAAGTTACAGTGAACTTATTCCAAAACGAGTCATCCTATCAAGTTACAATGAAATCCCTTCATAAATACGGCCTGTAGACTGTGCTAAAGGTTTTTGGGCTTCGGGCCCCTGTAGCCGTCACAGCTGACCAATCACGACCAAAAGGAGACGCTATCATCTAGACATAAAATGGAGTCAACCTACAAAGTTACAAAGACTAGGCTAAAGGTTTGGGGGTTTTGGGCTTGGGCAGCCGTCACGGCTGAATGATCGCGACCAAAAGGGGACATTCTCATCTAGACATTATTTGGAGTCATTTTACCAAGTTACAATGAAATCCCTTCATACATATGACCTGTAGACTGTGCTAAAAGTTTTTGGGCTTCGGCACCTTTAGCCGTCACAGTTGCCCAATCATGTCCAAAAGGGGACGTTCTCACCTAGACATTATATGAAGTCAACCTACCAAGTTACCAGGGCACGATTTAACTGGATTAGCATAGCACTTTGCTCTCCAATTTCTGAATTTTGCTGTTCAAGATTTATTAGTTTCAAGTGCTTTTGGATCAACTGCTAATCAATTTTCCAGGGTGAATAGTAAATTGCTATTCAAAATTTTCAGATTAAATCAAGCCCTGCAAGTTACAATGAAATCCCTTCATAAATACGACCTGTAGACTGTGCTAAAGGTTTTCGGGCTTCAGGCTCCAGCAGCCATCATGGATGAATGATCACAACCAAAGGGGACAATCTCGTTTGGGCATCATTTGGAGTGATCCTACGAAGTTACAATGAAATCCCTTCATAAATATGACCTGTAGACTGTGCTCAAGGTTTTCGGGCTTCGGGCACTTGTAGCCATCACAGCTGACCAATCACGACCAAAAGGGGATGTCATCATTTAGGCATTATATGGAGTCAAACTAACAGGTTACAATGAAATCCTTCCATAAATATGACCTTTTGCCTATGCTAAAGGTTTTTGGGCTCGAGCACCCATCAAGGCTGAATGATCGCGATCAAAATGGGACGTTCTCATCTAGACATTATTTGGAATCATCCTACCAAGTTACAATGAAATCCCTTCATAAATATGACATCTAGACTGTGTTAAAGGTTTTTGGGCTTCGGGACCCTGTAGCCGTCACAGGTGCCCAATCACGTCCAAAAGGGGACTTTCTTATCTAGACATTATATGAAGTCAACCCACCAAGTTACAATGAAATTCCTCAATAAATATGACCTGTAGACTGTGCTAAAGGTTTTCGGGTTTTGGGCTCGGGCAGTCGTCACGGTTGGCAGATCATGCCCAAATGGGGGAAATTCTCATCTGGACATCATGAGTCATCCTACCAAGTTACAATGAAATACCCCACATTAAACATGACCTGCAGATTGTACTAAAAGTTTTTGGGTGTCGGGCTTGGGCAGCCATCACGGTTGATAGATCATGCCCAAAAGGGGACGTTCTCATCTAGGCATTATACAGAGGCATCCTACCAAGTTACAATGAAAACCCTTCATAAATACGACCTGTAGACTGTGCTAATGGTTTTCAGGTTTTGGGCTCGGGCAGCCGTACCGGTTGCCCGATCGCAACCAAAAGGGGACGTTCTCATCTAGACATGACCCCAAACCTGCATATGAAATTTTGTGACGATCAGACAAGAACTGCGGGGTGTAGCCCGTGCTAAAGGAAAATGTGAACAGACTCACAGACTTCCGCACGCGTGATGACAATAGCTTATCTTGACTATGTCAAGTTAAGCTAAAAATTTGCTCACAAAGTTCAAGGGTTTTTATTTTGTTTTTTTTTCAAAGGCTACATGTATATACTATTCAGCTTGTTGTATGAGCTGCAAAAATCTAAGATTCATGTGACATGGATCTGACTTTGGAAGTCAGGAAGTACTGGTACCCAAAGTGTGATCTGTGTTACAGTAATCTTGAGATTTCATGACTTGATGCTTGAACATCTTGTAACACTTACTAATACATGTATCTGCTCTGCATGTCACATGTAAATGTATACATTTACACTAGTCACAGTCTAATAAAAAAATAAAAAGCACACTCACCAAAAAAATTAAAGTTTGTTCTCTGTAAAGGAATCATGTTTCCCTTACTGTTTCAGTGAATCTATTTTATTTAATTCTCCCTCAACATCTTTACATTCCTTTTCCATAATTTTAGCTCGCAGTGTATCATTTTTTGAAAAAAACGTTCAGGGTGGACTGTTTCACTTCGTTACTGGGGCCAGCAACAGCCGTATCACTATCATCACTTCGCGAACTTATAAAGTCTCCATGGCTGGTACCGACACCTTCACACGCTTTCATCGTGGACGGGCTGTTCGTTTTTAGAAATTACATGATGGTTTGCAAACCACTAGTGTGGCCTGATCTGTCCCCCAAAAGAGACTTATGTTTTTTTCCTCGTGCATTTGACGACAGAGCATATTTGCCCATTTCAGACAAATTTATTGATTTATTACACAAAGTACAGAAAGCTGAATGCTTATCGCTTTTCAACTCACGAATCCAATTTTCATATCGTTTGTCAGTCAGCCAGCTCTTGTTGAAAACACAACGCCCCATTTGAATATATTTTTGGAAAAAACAAACAACAGAAGTCAAGACGAAAATAAAACCCGCCATTGAACACGCAGGCTGCAGTAAATAAACTAAAGGGAGCTCACTCTCTCACTCTTCACTAAAAAAAAATACCGAACACAACTGCCTGCTATTAATTCACCCCAGTCAGCTCGGCCCAATTATGGTAAAACGTTCCATACATTTTTATGTTTTTTTTTTTAACTGAGCGACACGAGCGCAACAAACATGTAAAAGGCGAGTAGACATATATTTACAATGCCCAGGAAATAGCTTGGTATTCAAGGGTTTTTCTCGAGATTTCTGAAAGTTCAAGGGTTTCTCAAGGGCTAATTTCAAATTCCAGGGTTTTTCAAGAAAAAACTCATTTTCAAGGGTTTTTCAAGAGCTGTGTGAACCCTGCTACATGTTGAGAAACAAAATTCAAACAAACAGAACAAAATACTGTTTGCAAATACAAATAATATGAAACCTTTCAGGGTTCGATTTAACTGGATTTGCATAGCATACTGAAATTCAATTTCAAACTTTTGCTATACAATATATATCTCTCCTGTACAAAGTTCATTTTCATCAGCAGCTAATCAATTTTCTCAAATGAACAGTCTATTGCTGTTCAAAATTTTCATATTAAACAGAGCCCTGAAACTTTTTAGAAGACTATCATCACTTCAGTCCAGTCATGATAACTGTTTCCAGTACTTGAGGCAAGTAATTACAGTAGATGGGAGTGCGGTGGCTCAGTAGGTAGAGGTGCAGGCTGCAAACCAAGAGGTCTTCGGTTCGAATCCCACCTGCGGCAACTGCGTTGTGTCCTTGAGCAAGACACTTCATCTCCATTGCCCGCGTGGGGGCGCGATGATGCTGTGTACTAAGGCGTATTGCACGTCGATGGTACGCATGTCTTGAAAGTGTCAATGACACTGTAGCTAAACTTGTCTGTGTGTGTGTTTCATGTACTGAAATGCAACACAGAATGGGTCATGAATTATTGCGAATCAATGCAACATTGACAAATCGTCCACTGAGTTCCAATGTGTTCTCTGTGCCAGAAGGCACAGAGAACACACTGGAGCTCAGGGGACAAAATGATAAGAGATTTTAAAGGCAGTCCCAAACAAATCTGGCATTCCAGAAAATCAATGGGTGCAAAAAATTGCCGCCCTCAGTTTTTTCTAGGCTTGCAGTAGGAGTGCAGCACTCCTGCACTTCTGAAGAATGTCAGGCCTGGATATACTGCCAACGGACAGTCATTTTGAATTTATAAACAGCTACATAATAAAATTATCAACTGAATTACCTGACTGAATTGTCCTTCACTCACTCCATCTCTATAGAATATAATACGACTTGGTTTAAATCTTGTAGACTTGTAAAACTGTATTAATAATTCCCTGACCATGGAAGCTAGTTCTTGAATGATTTCTTGGCGGTGTTGTTGCACACGGACTGTTGCAGAGTATCGACTAGGATGAGCATCCATACTTCCAACTACCTAAAAAAAATTAATACAATAATCAAATGATTTGGTGTATTCATGAAAAGGCTCAGAATATTGTAGTAAAAAATGTGCTTTGTGTTGTGGATACAACTGAAAGGCATGCTGGATAACAGAATAAACCAGTTAATTGCACATAATGTGAGGCACCAGACTAGTTATTATGTTCATAAAACAAATACGACATGCTAATTGCATATACGTTATAGACTGAAATCTCAACTAGATACCCCTTCGACTTTTCAAGTCGGCGCAAGAAAATTGTGATCATTGAGAATATGTTAATTTCTGTTCCCTACATGTTGTTTTCAATAAGAATAATTTGTGTGTAGACTGCATTAAAGAATTGAGGCCTGGGTTGATGTGGCCCTTACAGTTAACGTATGTCAACCAAAGTTAACAAGTTACAGTAAAATCATTCCAAAACAAGTCATCGTACCAAGTCACAATGAAATCCCTTCATAAATATGACTCATAGACTTTGCTAAAGGAATCTAGGTCATGTGGTGGTCCGGAGGCCACAGTTGACTGATCGTGACCAAAATAGGAATCTCATCAAGATATCATACCAAGTTGTCCAACCAAGTCACAATGAAATCCCTTCATAACAAGAGGGGCAATGCAAAGCGTGTGCCAACGCCCCCGACCTTCCAAAAAATTTCAAGTCAAAAGAGTGAAAAGGACCATAACTTTGGAAATAATTGAGCGAAGTAAGATGATTGTAGCCCTAATAGTTTTGGAGTTATGCTTGATACACAATTTGTGACACTGAACATATGAAGGTCAATTGTGACCTTCATCTTGAAGATGCGGCGAAAACTAATGCACACGACACACCTTCTGACTGTCCTTAAAATTAGTAAAAAGTTTAATATTTGTACTTTAGTTCGTTTCTGAGTTATGGGGGAGACACGAATATTGATGATTTTCAGTGTGACCTTGAAATGTGACCTTGACCTTACGGACCTGGCTGTGGTGTGTGACACATCCAGCCATTGTCCTTTATAATTGAGCGAAGTTAGATGATTGTAGCCCTAATAGTTTTGGAGTTAAGCTTGAGACACGATTTGTGACCCTGAACATATGAAGGTCAATTGTGACCCTCACCTTGCAGATGTGGCGGAAACTATTATACGCGACACACCTTCTGACTGTCCTTAACATTTGTAAAAAGTTTAACAATTGTACTATGATTCGTTTCTGAGTTATGGATGAGAAACGAATATTGACCGATTTTTAGTGTGACCTTGAAATGTGACCTTGAAGGTACGAACCCGGCTATGGTGTGTGACACATCCTCCCATGGTCCTTCATAATTGTATGAAGTTTGATGACTGTGGCCCAAACAGTTTTCGAGTTATTGGCTCGGACACACACACACGGACGGACACACTTCAATCACTAAATGCCAACCGACTTAAGTCAGGGAGGGGGGGGGGGCATAATAATAACCTGTAGACAGTGCTAGAGGAATCTAGGTCACGTGCCCAAGTGGCGGCACTGGCTGACTGATCGTGACCAAAATAGGATAGTCCCATTTAGACATCATACAGAGTTATGCTTCCAAATTAAAATGGAATCGCTTCATAAATACGAACTGTGGTCTTTGCTACAAATCTAGGTCACGTGACTATGGGCTATCAAAGTTGATTGATCATGCCCAAAATAGGACGTTCTCATCT
Organism: Pictodentalium vernedei; assembly: GCA_031216915.1. Taxonomy (NCBI): domain Eukaryota; kingdom Metazoa; phylum Mollusca; class Scaphopoda; order Dentaliida; family Dentaliidae; genus Pictodentalium; species Pictodentalium vernedei. The sequence continues at coordinate 264,253,166 of CM062293.1, forward strand.
AGACATTGTACAGAGTCATTCTACCAATTTACAATGAAATAAATCCCTTCATAAATGCAAGCTGCAGACTATGCTAAAGGAATTCAGGTAAAATGTCCCTGTGACCATCACGATTGACTGAACTCAACCAAAATACGATCTTCTCATCTACACATTATACCGAGTCGTCCTACCAAGTTACAATGAAATCCCTTCATAAATATGACCTGTAGACTAAGCTAAAAGTTTTCGGGTTTCAAAGCCACGCAGACATCACGGTTGACTCATCACGACCAAAAGGGGATGTTCTAATCTGGACATGACCTTGAACCTGCATATGAAATTTTGTGATGATTGAATAAGAACTACTAGGTGTAGCCTACGGTAAAGAAAATGTTAACAGACTAACAGACTTCTGCACGCATGATGGAAATAGCTTATCTTGACTTTGTCAAGTTAAGCTAAAAAACTGCAATGTTGGTAAATTCAAAGTCGACAAGGGCTATAACTCTGGAAAAATTATTCAAATTGAAACTTCCTTTCCATATGCACTGTACACATTATACTCATACTGCACACCAAGTTTCGTAAAAATCCAATGAAAAATGCAGGAGGATTTAAGCGGAAAAGCATTTGTGACGGAAATTTTGCCATCACCAAGGGTAGTAACCACGCAAAATTCGTCGCACCGAAAATTCCTCACCACATGCACATCTACACTTGATACTTCAGACCAAGTTTTGTAAAAATCCAATAAAAAAAAATGTAGGAGTTAAGCAGACAAGCCTTTAGGAAGTAAATTTTACTTTTTCCAAGGGCTATAACCATGCAAAATTTGTTGAATCGAAAATTCCTGACCACATGCACATATACACTTGATACTGATACTTCAGAACATGTTTCGTAAATCCAGTAAAAAGTGTAGAAGTAAAGCGGACAAGCCTCGGTGATGGAAATTTTGCCATTTTCAAGGGCTGTAACCACACAAAATTTGTCGCATCAAACATTCCTGACCACATGCACATCTACACTTGATACTGATACTTCAGACCAAGTTTCATAAAAATCCACTGAAAACTGTTGGAGTTAAGTGAACAAAGTTTGTGACAGATGGACAAACATCATTTCAATATCCCCCTCCCAACGATAAAAATGAAATTTCCAATTATTCAAGAGAAGAAATACACTAAGTGAGGTCTGCAAGTGAACTCATTAACTTTTCAACTAACATAATCGCCAACATTTCTATAACAAAATTTTATCGCTGTCGATGCATGAAAAATGGAAAGTTATCCCCAAAATGAGAATTTTTTTTACCATTTTGACCCATTTTTGGGCCATCAACTGTGTGATTCAGCTGAGTGTATTTGAATGATACAGGAATATTTTAATTGTGTGTTGTTTTCTTCAGAAAAAGTCACACTGAGAGCTTCCAGAAAATATAAACACAATGAGGATTGTGAATAGGGGAGGTAATTTAAATGCTCAATATCCTCAGCCATGTTCATGAGAAGTTGTGGATTCCTTGAAAAAAACAACATATTCAGTTTAATAACTGTAATGAGACTCAAGTAGAAGACAATATTTGCTATCATTTGCACCTTTTGGCTTCTAATCTCCATAGCAACCAACTGCAAAAGTAGGAATAAGTTGCTGGATAACAAAAAGAACTAGAAAAACTGTGAGCACTGCTCACTAAATGATACCACCCACTCCCACCAAGAAACATTTTACAACAGTAAAAGTGTGTTTAATGTAGAGAGCACAAACACTGACCCCCCCCCCCCCCCCCTTCCCCCTTCCCCACGCTTCCACCCCGAAGCTTGAATTGACAAAGCCCATTTTTCAATATGTGAAACTGTAACTAGAGCAAAGTCGAAGGTGGCATATACCCCCGCCTGCAATACCATGGACAGCATAACAAAATTGGAACATTTATTACTGGGTGAAGCTGAAGGATGAAAGATGACCAACGTGTGACAGATTACAGACCATTGGGGCATATATCATGAGAACTATTGTCACCATAGGGTGACACAAAAAGGTACCCCCGCCTCTTTACAACATCTTCATTGTGTGTATGATCATATCCTGAAGTTTCAGCTATCTGCATTTAAAACTGTAAGAGGAGTTGATTACAGCATAAAGGTACCCTCTATTGAAAATAGCACTAAAAATGTTGTAAGTCAAGAAAGGGAAATAACTGTGGAGAAACAAAATTTTTGCAAGACTTTATACATGTTGCACATCTTCATTGTGTGTATGATCATATTCTGAAGTTTCAACTATGTGAATTGAAAAGTGGAGGAGGAGTTGATTACAGCATGATGGTACCCTCCATTAAACAATTTCGTGACAGAAGGACTGAAGGACAGACAGACGGACTGATGGACAGACGGACTGACGGACACGAGGAATCCTATATACCCCCCCCCCACCCCCACCCCTAGCGGGCAGGGGTATAAAAATGAAAATATCTGAAAACAAAATAAAGGTACACATCTTCACTGTATGTAAAAGAATGTTTGAAGGTTTCATTGAAATCCACTCACTAGTTTAAAAGAGGTCACGGATAGCAAATGTCAACCCCCCCCTCCCCTCCCCCCCCCTCCCCCCACATGCAAGCTTGAATTGACAAAGCCCATTTTTCAATATGGGAAACTGTAATGAAAGTGTCAATGACACTGTAGCTCAACTTGTCAAGACAAAGACATGTACATGTATAGTATGTGACACAGCAATGACAAACATCTAGGTAATGACCTGATAACAAAGGTATATATAAAGTATTGTAACGGTCTGTACATAAATACTGACCGTTGCCTGTAACAAATGTATAGGTAAAGTATTGTAAAGGTGGGTGACAGTCAGATGCTAAACTAGAAAAAAAATCTTTGATTCCCAGAGTGGGTCTGACTGAACCCCAAAATATTTGTTCTCATAGCACAGTGATAACAAAGGCACCCCAAAACACACTCGTTCCTGTCCCAAGGTGAAAACAAAGGTACCCAAGAAGTTTTGTGAAGATCAGTTCATAAATACGAGCTGTATAGAACTTGTGACAAAAAACTGATTGGACCTAATTTCGGTACAAAATGACCACTGGCAGCCATCTTGAATTTTGGACCGTACCCAGAAACACTCATTCTCGTCCCAAGGTGATAACAAAGGTACCCAAGAAGTTTTGTGAAGATCGGTTCATAAATACAGCCTCTACCCTGAGCTGTATTGACATGTGTGCTTACATTGTGTGAGTAGCACTGAATAAATCAAAGTTCATCTAATTTGCATAATTTCTGCACGAAAAAAAAAAACTTACAATATGTGATGTATTCCATGTTACTAAACATTCATACAAAAATTTATTAAAATCAGAACTTTCATACAGAAGTTCTGTACAAAAGACTGATTGCACTAATTTGGGTACAAAATGGCTGCTGGTGGCCATCTTGAATTTCGGACCACACCCAAAAACACTCGCTCTCATCCCACGGTGATAACAAAGGTACCCAAGAAGTTTCATAAAGATTGGTTCATAAATATGGCCTCTAGTCTGAGCTGTATAGAAGTTGTGTACAAAAAACTGATTAGACCTAATTTCGGTACAAAATGGCCACTGGCAGCCATCTTGAATTTTAGACCGCACCCACAAACACTCGTTCTCGTCCCAAGGTGATAACAAAGGTACCCAAGACATTTTGTGAAGATCAGTTCATAAATACAGCTTCTAGCCCGAGCCGTATTGACATGCGTACTTACTGTGTGTAAGTCGCACTGAAAAAATCAAAGTTCATCTAATTTGCATAATTTCTGCACGAGAAAAAAACCTGTATTATATGTGATGTATCCCACAGTACTAAACATTCACACAAAAAATTATTCAAATCAGCGCTTTCATATGGAAGTTCTGTGCAAAAATCTGATTGCACCTAATTTTGTACAAAATGGCTGCCATCGGCCATCTTGAATTTCGGACCGGACCCCAAAACACTTGTTCTCGTCCCACGGTGATACCAAAGGTACCCAAGAAGTTTCGTAAAGATCGGTTCATAAATACAGCCTCTAGCCCGGGCAGTATTGGCATTTGCACTGACAGTGCTGAAAGTAACACCAAAAAACATCAAAATTAATCTAATTTGCACAATTTATGCACGAGAAAAAAACCCGTATTATATGTGATGTATCCCATGGTACTAAACATTCATACAAAAAATTATTCAAATCAGAGCTTTCATATGGAAGTTCTGTACAAAAAACAGATTTCTGCATCGTCGGTACAAAATGGCGGCTGGCAGCCATCTTGAATTTCAGACCGCACCCCAAAACACTCGTTCTCGTCCCACGGTCATAACAAAGGTACCCAAGAAGTTTCGTAAAAATCGGTTCATAAATACGGCCTCTAGACCGAGCCGTATCCAATTGTTGATGTACGGACAGACGGACGACGGGCCATGACAAAAGCTCAAATTTGGCTTCGCCAAAGTTGAGCTAAAAATGAAAATATCTTGAAAAAAAATAGGAGGTGCACATCTTCAATGTATGTAAAAGAATGTCTGAGAGTTTCAATGAAATCCGTTCACTGGTTGAGGAGGAGTTGCGGATAGCATATGCGTACCTCCCTAAAGCATAACGGACGGATGGACATACCGAACACTATATACCACCCACTTTTCAAGTGGGTGGTATAATTATTAGAACATGCTTTTCCTTTTACACGGATGCACTGTACAGATATCATTTCCTGGAAAGTTTCCCTCTTGAGGTCCTTTATGTCCAGTAATTTATTTATCTATTAGGATATAACGGCACTTTCGACAAGCAGGGTCACCTTGTGTCAGACTGTTTTCCGGGTGGCAGAAGCAGGAGTACCTGGAGAGAATCACTGAGCAATGGCAAGCAACTGCCTGACTCCCCAATGTACAAACTCCACACAGAGTTATCACTGGTTGAAGACAAGTGCACCATCGACCTGCAGTATGCCTTAGTACAGAGTGCCACCTTGCCACCACATGGGCAATCAGGATTAAGTGCCTTGTCCAAGGACACAATGCAGTTACCCCTGATCGAACCATGGACCTTTCGGTTTGAAGTACAATTCCATAGCCACTGAGCCACCTCACTGCCATGTCCAGTAATGGTATTATCAAGAAAACTTAGATGTGAGTCTTCCATGGAAGACGTGTGTCGCCTGCACTATATTTTAATATTTCAGACAGAATTCTAAGTGGAAAAGGGGCATAACTCTGGAAAAAATACAGCGGATCAAAAAATGAAAGTGTCAATGACACTGTAGCTCAACTTGTCAAGACAAAGACATGTACATGTATAGTATGTGACACAGCAACGACAAACATCTAGGTAATGACCTGATAACAAAGGTACATATAAAGTATTGTAACGGTCTGTACATGAATACTGACCGTTGCCTGTAACAAATGTATAGGTAAAGTATTGTAAAGGTGGGTGACAGTCAGATGCTGAACTAGAAAAAATCTTTGAGTCCCAGAGTGGGTCTGACTGAACCCCAAAATATTTGTTCTCATAGCACAGTGATAACAAAGGCACCCCAAAACACACTCGTTCCTGTCCCAAGGTGAAAACAAAAGTACTCAAGAAGTTTTGTGAAGATCAGTTCATAAATACGAGCTGTATAGAACTTGTGACAAAAAACTGATTGGACCTAATTTCGGTACAAAATGGCCACTGGCAGCCATCTTGAATTTTGGACCGTACCCAGAAACACTCATTCTCATCCCAAGGAGATAACAAAGGTACCCAAGAAGTTTTGTGAAGATCGGTTCATAAATACAGCCTCTACCCTGAGCCGTATTGACATGTGTGCTTACATTGTGTAAGTAGCACTGAATAAATCAAAGTTCATCTAATTTGCATAATTTCTGCACGAAAAAAAACCCCTTACAATATGTGATGTATTCCATGTTACTAAACATTCATACAAAAATTTATTAAAATCAGAACTTTCATACAGAAGTTCTATACAAAAGACTGATTGCACTAATTTTGGTACAAAATGGCTGCTGGTGGCCATCTTGAATTTCGGACCACACCCAAAAACACTCGCTCTCATCCCACGGTGATAACAAAGGTACCCAAGAAGTTTCGTAAAGATTGGTTCATAAATATGGCCTCTAGTCTGAGCTGTATAGAAGTTGTGTACAAAAAACTGATTAGACCTAATTTCGGTACAAAATGGCCACTAGCAGCCATCTTGAATTTTAGACCGCGCCCAGAAACACTCGTTCTCGTCCCAAGGTGATAACAAAGGTACCCAAGACATTTCGTGAAGATCAGTTCATAAATACAGACTCTAGTCTGAGCCGTATTGACATGTGTACTTACTGTGTGCAAGTAGCACTGAAAAAATCAAAGTTCATCTAATTTGCATAATTTCTGCACGAGAAAAAAACCAGTATTATATGTGATGCATCCCATGGTACTAAACATTCACACAAAAAAATTATTCAAATCAGGGCTTTCATATGGAAGTTCTGTGCAAAAATCTGATTGCACCTAATTTTGTACAAAATGGCTGCCATCGGCCATCTTGAATTTCGGACCGGACCCCAAAACACTCGTTCTCGTCCCACAGTGATACCAAAGGTACCCAAGAAGTTTCGTAAAGATCGGTTCATAAATACGGCCTCTAGCCCGAGCCGTATTGGCATTTGCACTTACAGTACTGAAAGTAACCCCAAAAAACATCAAAATTAGTCTAATTTGCACAATTTACGTACAAGAAAAAAACCCGTATTATATGTGATGTATCCCATGGTACTAAACATTCATACAAAAAATTATTCAAATCAGAGCTTTCATATGGAAGTTCTGTACAAAAAACAGATTTCTGCATCGTCGATACAAAATGGCAGCTGGCAGCCATCTTGAATTTCGGACCGCACCCAAAAACACTCGTTCTCGTCCCACGGTCATAACAAAGGTACCCAAGAAGTTTCGTAAAGATCGGTTCATAAATACGGCCTCTAGCCCGAGCCATAGCAGCTTGGCACTTACAGCTCTGAAAGTAACACTAAATAAATCAAAGTCAGTCTAATTTGCATAATTTACGCACGAGAAAAAAACCCGTATTATATGTGATGTATCCCATGGTACTAAACATTTATACAAAACTTTATTCAAATCAGAACTTTCATACAGAAGTTCTGTACAAAAAACTGATTTTTGCATCATCGGTACAAAATGGCCACTGGCAGCCATCTTGAATTTCAGACCACACCTAAAAACACTCGTTCCCGTCCCAGGGTCATAACAAAGGTACACAAGAAGTTTCGTAAAGATCGGTTCATAAATACGACCTCTAGCCCGAGCCATAGCCAATTGTTGATGTACGGACAGACGGACAGACGACCAGATGGACAGACGGACGGACGGACGGACAGACGGACAGATGGACGACGGGCCATGACAATAGCTCAAATTTGACTTCGTCAAAGTTGAGCTAATAAAATAGGAGGTGCACAATGCCATCATGTGATAAACAAGAGGCCCCACGGGGCCTGAGGGCGCTCACCTGATACTGGCCGAGTCATATCACCAAAATAGCAAGGGATTCTGCCTTGTGGTTATTATCAGTTTTTCAACATAAAAGTGTTTTCTCTACTTAGTAACCCAGAGTGTTCATATGTTAGATCCCCATATTGGGTACTCAATAATTTATCTATTTATTTATTGGAATTTAAGGTCACTTTCTAAGGCTACATCATTACAGAGGCATAATTATAATATCAGGTTTGGTCAATCGTTTATGCCTATTACTGCCCACTTTACAGGGCTTTCAACGCAGGAATTGGTTACTGGGCCCAATTTTATCAATAAACCAGAACTTGAACAAATTTCAATTTGCCGCTTCTAAGAAAACTAAAAATCAAATATCAAAAGATTCTGAGAGGAGTATCAGAAAAAAAAGATTTTTTAAGAATATTTCTCATACTGAATTAAGTTATACATTGGGCTCCCATAGGGAACCCAAAAACAAAAGCTTCTGAAGCAGTGGTTTGGGAGAAGAAGATTATTCAACGTTATTCCCATTACCTACAGTGTTAAAAAATGATGACTCGGCACTTTTAGTCCTGGAAAAGTACTTATGATAAAACCAATGGCATTTTTTTCACCATTCCTTTCTCCCGGCCCTAAGGAAGCTTCACATTGTATAAAAATTCTCAGTGCCATGTAGTTCTGGAAATATGGGCATTCAAAAAAAAAAAATTTTTTCAGCTCCTGTAGTTGCCGTGGGGGACAGGAAAACAATTTATGGCATAAATTAGGTATTTGTGACCCAATAAGCCCTCATATCAAATTTGGTTCAAATCGACCTCTTGGTTTGGAAAATAAAAATTTTGGTATAATTTGGGCTTCTACAGTGAGCCCAAATATGAACCAAGGGACTTGGCTTTAACAAACTTCACCCCCCCCCCCCCCCCCCCCCCCCCCCCCCCCCCCACGAATGCTGTACATCAAATATCAAAAGATTTTGACTGGTGGATCTGAAAAAAAAAATTTTTTTAAAGAATATTGCTCATATTGAACTAAGTTATAATTTGTGCTCCCACAGGGAGACCAAATATGAGCCGAAGGACTTGACTTGAACAACTTGAATCTCACCTCCCTAAGCATACTGTATACCAAATATCAAAAGATTCTGACCGGTGGATGCGAAGAAGATTTTAATAGCATAGCTTGACTTTGTCAAGAAAAGCTAAAAATTGAACTAATAAAAAACAACACAAAGTCTTTTCAAGATACTGTACTTTTAGATTGTCATTACCGCAAAGTAGTCATGTATAATTTAAACAAGGGATTCTGCCTTGTTATCAGTTTTTCAACATAAAATTGTTTACCCTACTTAGTAACCCAAAGTGTTCATATGTTAGATACCCATATTGGGTACTCAATAATTTATCTATTTATTTATTGGAATTTAAGGTCACTTTCAGCATCTAAGGCTACATCTTACAGAGGCGTAATTATAATATCAAGTTTGGTCAATCGTTTATGCCTATCACTGCCCACTTTACAGGGCTTTCAATGCAGGAATTGGTTACTACTGGGCCCAATTTTATCAATAAAGCAGAACTTGAACAAACTTCAATTTGCCACTTCTAAGAAAATCAAAAATCAAATATCAAAAGATTCTGACAGGAGTAACAGAAAAAAAAGATTTTTTAAGAATATTTCTCATACTGAACTAAGTTATACATGGGCTCCCATAGGGAGCCCAAAAATAAAAGCTTCTGAAGCAGTGTTTTGGGAGAAGAAGATTCTTCAACGTTATTCCCATTAGCTACACTGTTAAAAAATGATGACTCGGCACTTTTAGTCCTAGAAAAGAACCTTATGATAAAATTTTTACCATTTTTTTCTTCCGGTCCTAAGGAAGCTTCACACCATATAAAAATTCTCAGTGCCATGTAGTTCTGGAGATATGGGCATTTAAAAAGAAAAAAATTTTTTAGCTCCTGCAGTTCCCGTGGGGGACAGGAAAACAATTTTCGGCATAAATTAGGTACTTATGACCCAATAAGCCCTCATATCAAATTTGGTTCAAATCGACTTTTTGGTTTGGAAAATAAAAATTTTGGTATAATTTGGGCTCCCACAGTGAGCCCAAATATGAACCCAGGTACTTGGCTTTACCAAACTTCACTCTCAGCCCCTAAGAATGATGTACATCAAATATCAAAACATTTTGACTGGTGGATCTGAAAAAAAAATTTTTTTTAAAGAATATTCCTCATATTGAACTAAGTTATAATTTGGGCTCCCACAGGGAGACCAAATATGAGCCGAAGGACTTGACTTGAACAAACTTGAATCTCACCTCCCTAAGCATACTGTATACCAAATATCAAAAGATTCTGACCGGTGGATGCGAAGAAGAAGATTTTAAAAGAATATACCTCGTATTGCACTAAGTTACAATTTGGGTTCCCAAAGGGAGTCCAAATATGAACTCAGGGACTTGGCTTGAACAAACATCAATCTCACCCCCCTAAGGATGATGCATAGCAAATATCAAAAGATTCTGATTTGTGGATCCGAAGAAGAAGATTTTTAAAATATATCCCTCATATTGCACTAATTTGAACATTTGGGTTCCCATAGGGAACCCAAATATGGACCGAGGAATTTGATTTCTACAAATATGTGAATCAATGTTCCAAAGATGTTATATGTAAAATATGAAAGCTTTTAGAGCAGTGGTTTGGAAGAAAACAATTCTTTATTTTTTTCCCATTGCCTACTGTGTTAAAAAATACTGACTCAGCACTTTTTCAGAGTCCCGAAAAAGTACCCTATGATAAAACCGATAGCAATTTTTTTTTACCAATCCTTTCTGTTGGTCCCAAGAAAGCTTCACACCATATAAAAATTCTCACTGCCGTGCAGTTTTTGAGATATAGGAGTTTTAATTTTTTTCTATTTTTAGCTCCTGTGGTTCCCACGGGGCTACAGGAAAAAAAATTTCTGCATAAATTAGGTACTTATGACCCAATAAGCCCTCACATAAAATTTGGTTCAAATTGGCCTCTCGGTTTAAAAAATAGAAATTTGGGGTGGGGCCAAAATTTTTGCTCCTCCCATAACATCGCCAAGTATAGACCTACAAACTTCTCTTGAACAAACTTGAGTCTACACCTCAAAAGGAAGCTGCATACCAAATATCAAGTCTCTGCTATTGCTGGTTCTTGAGAAGAAGATTTTTTAAGAATTGGAGCATTTTTGCCCCACCCCTCTGCTCAATATGAGCCGAAACCTAATTTGCCCAAAAATCAAAATGCCGCTATATAACCCCTACTCACATGAAATTTCATTAACATGCGGCCAGTGGTTTGGAAGAAAAAGACCCAAACACCACCTTCACGCCGGACGACGGACGACGGACGAAAAGTGATCAGAAAAGCTCACCCTGACTTTCAGTCAGGTGAGCTAAAAATCACTGAAAGTTTCATCAAATCCATTCATAGGTTAAAGAGGAGTGGCGGATAAGAGAAAGTGTGACGCGGACGACGCAAGACGACAAAAGTAATCCCTATATGTCGCTCCCCCACTTCGTGGGGCGGCGACACAATTATGTTGGGTACATTATTCTTTTACACATTTCTGTTTGACAATGCCATTCACTGATATAGTTACATGGAGAACTCTTTCTAAGAGCTTTTGAGGGAATTTGGTATGGTCTGATCTAATTAGTTCAGATGATTTGAGACTGAATATTCTTAACGGTTACACTTGTAGAGGTCCTTTGAAATGGAATATTCTTAACGGTTACACTTGTAGAGATCCTTTGAAATGGAATATCCTTCATTTGTCAACCTCTTGGATCATGTCAGGAATTGACATGGTAACCCTTTTAACAAACACAATTTATGCTGTGCAGGAAAATGTGGTTGCAAGAGATTTACAGAATTCTTTTTATGATTACATTATATTATCATTGGTAGAATCAGCTAATGATGTTTGGCCAATTGAGGTAAATGAGTTGAGGTGGTTGTGGTTAGGGGGAGGCAGAAATATGTATTTTTGAGGGAGGATGTTGGTACTTAACTTTCTGTTTTATGCCACTGTACATCCATCTTAACTGAAATTTAGCTTCCTCCTATCAAGTTGAAACCCTGACAGAATAAGAAGACCACTGATGTTACATATGCTTTCATCCAATGCACAATTTTCATCTACTAAATTTTTATCATGGTCAGAAATGTGCAAGAACAGGTCTTCTCTCCACGAACATTACTTTGCAAAGATACAGAAAAATATGGCCATGTCCTGTCTGCCGCTATCCATGGGGCTTAATGGTACTAAGTTAAGAATGTTTTGCATGTGTCATACATCATTTTTTTCAGAATTGAATACAGATGCACATAACTACTGTTTCTGTGAGTGTTTGGAATTTTTTGTTTTTCACTTAAGTTGTCATTTCCTATTAAAAGGTGATATCCTGGGTCATTGAATATCCTCGACCAAATGGCTATTTTGGTCCGCAATTATATTTTGTAATAATGTAGATTTAGTAAATAATACTCATTAATGGTGATATGGCCAAAATTATATGACTAACTAGCTGATATTTTGCAGGTACCAAATGGGACAATTTATGTGTAAATTTGCTTTGAGACATCCTTTTGAAAAAATGAATAAGAAACCCATGTGTTTTTTTTGTCAGAATGTTCATATTATGTTGTAAAATCCTCAGTGGGTGAATAAAGAATTCCTTTAACATAGTTTTATTGATACTAATGCACAAAAATTGGAAATTCATCTTCAAATTGAGAAAATTATGACCATTTTGACCCATTTTTGAGCAATCAACTGCATCATTCAGCTGAGTGTATTTGAATGATATATTAAAATTTTGACTGTGTTGTTTTTTCCAGGAAAGGCCACACGGAGAGCTTCCAGAAAGTATATACATTATGAGGATTGTGAATAGGGGAGGTAATTTAAATGCAAAATGTCCTCGATCTTGTTAATGAGAAGTTGTGCATTTCTTGAAAAACTGACATATTCAGCTGAATAACTTTAAAAAGACTTTACTTACAGCAGCAATGGAGGGTTTTGAGTGGTCTCCTGCTGGAGAATGAGTAACATCAGCACCAATAAATATGACTGGTTCTCGGAAGATCGGAGGTCTGAAATAAAATATTAAACTAGACTGAAGCATGCCCTGAACAGCACAGGGACAGAGGTAAATGAAGAGCAAAACAAGTGATTTGTTACACGTACATGTTCTGTGTCTGGAAGCCTCATATGATGCCAATGCTAGTTCTACCATGTAGTTTAATTTACATATGTATTGTGGGATGGGTTAGCTGGACAAATCATGCACACTCTATTCAAAATTTCACAAAAATTAACCAAGTTCAAGAACCTGCAATACGCATATCTTTGGTATATGAATAAATACCCTGCAAAATAAAACTGTTCTAACTTGAAAACAATGGGAGGAGTTTGGCAGACAAACCTTGTAACCTACATTTGAAATTTCACAAAAATTTACCAAGTTCAAAAACCTGTAATTTTGTGAAAAAATGAACAAAATCAAATTCCTGGCAATATGCACACCTTTGGTTTATGTATAACTAGAAAGTGTTTTAGCACACTAAAACATATGTGTCCCCTTCCTTTCTATTTTATGCACTACAAATGAACTGGTCTGGACAATTACTCCCTATTTAAAGTACATAAATTTGACCTTGAAGTCAAGGTCACATGAAGGTCTTGACGACATGTGGTCTCATTGTGATACATCCATATGTCAATCATCTAAGTCCTAGGTCAAAAAACAAAAAAGTTCTGATCTGGACAATTATTCCCTATTTGAAGTACATAAATCTGACCTTGAGGTCAGAGGTCAAGGTCACATGCAGTTCATCAAGGTAGCAGACATGCGGTTTCAAGGTGACACATCCACATGTCAAAAAAAAATAAATTCTGGTCTGGACAATTACTCCCTATTTAAAGTATATAAATTTGACCTTGAGGTCAAGGTCACATGAAGGTCATGATGACATGTGGTCTCATTGTGATACATCCATATGTCAATCATCAAAGTCCTAGGTCAAAAAAACTAAAAAGTTCTGATCTGGACAATTATTCCCTATTTGAAGTACATAAATTTGACCTTGAGGTCAGAGGTCAAGGTCACATGCAGTTCATCAAGGTAGCAGACATGCGGTTTCATGGTGACACATCCACATGTCCAAAAAAAAAAAAATCTGGTCTGGACAATTACTCCCTATTTAAAGTACATAAATTTGACCTTGAGGTCAAGGTCACATGAAGGTCATGATGACATGTGGTCTCATTGTGATACATCCACATGTCAATCATCAAAGTCCTAGGTCAAAAAACAAAAAAGTTCTGATTTGGACAATTATTCCCTATTTAAAGTACATAAAATTGACCTTGAGGTCAAGGTCACATGAAGGTCATGATTACATGTGACATGCGGTCTAATTTGTGATACATCCACATGTCAAATATCTAAGTCCTAGGTCAAAAAACAAAAAAGTTCTGGTCTGAATAATTATTCCCTATTTGAAGTACATAAATTTGACCTTAAGGTCAGAGGTCAAGGTCACATAAAAGTCATCGAGGTAGACGACATGTGGTCTCATGGTGACACACCCACATGTCAAATAACCAAGTCCCAGGTCAAAAAACAAAAAAATTCTGGTCTGGACAATTACTCCCTATTTGAAGTACATAAATTTGACCTTGAGGTCAAGGCCACATGAAGTCACAATGGTATGCGACACACCGGCTCATGGTGATACATCCATGTGCCAAATATCTAAGGCCTGGCTCAAAAGACTAACAAGTTTTGGTCCGGACAAAGTTTCCTTAAAAAAAGCACAAATCTGACCTTCAGATCAAAGGTCAAGGTCACATGAAGATTACAATGGTACGTTACACACCGGCTCATGGTGATACATCCACATGCCAAATATCTAAAGCCTGACTCGGAATACAAAAAAGTTCTGGTCCAGACAGTTTCCCTTAAAAAAGCACATAAATCTTACCTTCAGGTCAAAGGTCAAGGTCACATGAAGGTCACTATGGTATACTGCACACCGGTTCATGGTGATACATCCACATGCCAAGTATCTAAGGTGTAGGTCAAAAGACAAAAAAAGTTATGGCTCGGACAAAGTTTGTATGAGAAGAAGAAGAAGAAGAATATGCACTAAAACAATATGTCTCCCTTCTGGGAAGGGGAGACATAAATACCCTGAAAAATAAAAAGGTTCTAGCTGAAAACTGTGGGAGGAGTGAGGCAGACAAATCATGTACCCTACTTTAAAAATTTCTCAAAATTTACTAAGTTCAACAACCTGTAATATTGTGAAAAATTTAAAATCAAATCCCTAGCAATACGCAAACCTTTGGTATATGTATAAATAGTTAATACCCTGTAAAATAAAAATGTTCTATTTTGAAAAGTGTTAAGAGGAGTTAGGCTGACAAACCCTGCACCCAATATGCAGACGGATGAACAGGAAGATGGACTAACAGACAGATGGACGAACAAACAGAAGGAGGGGTAAAACAATATGCCCCAACTTTTAGTTGGGGGGGGGGGGGGGCATAAAAAATGTAATTCTTCAGAAACAATAAAATGAAAGTGTCAATGACACTGCAGCTTAACTTGACCAAGAAGGACTGAAATAAATAGCAAGTTCCAGTAATGGCAAGTCATTCGCTAAGTTTCTGCAGAAAAGACATCACACCAAAGCTACATATGAAATCAGAAAAAGATTGGGTGAGGGATGCAGCCTGAAGAGTGTGCTAATGGAATTGTAGACAATTTATATGCCAAATCCAAGATGGCAGCTGGTGGCCATGTTTTTTAACGAAATTCAGAAAATATTGATAGCTCCCATCTAGACAACACATCAAAGCTACATATAAAATTTGAAAAAGATTGGGTGAGGTGCTGCCTGTAGGGTGTGCTAATGGAATTGTTGACAATTTATATGCCAAAACCAAGATGGCCACTCCCGGACAAATATTTCAATGAAATGTAAAAAATTCTACAGCTGCCATCTGGACATCACACCAAAGCCACATATGATATCTGAAACTGATCAGGTGAGAGATGTGGCCTGTAGCGTGGGCTAATGGAATTGCTGACAATTTATATATGCCAAATCCAAGATAGCCCCAGCAATGTTTTTTAACGAAATAAGGAAAAATGCAGTAGCTCCCATCTCGACATTACCTCAAAGCCATGTATGAAATTTGAAACTGACCAGGTGTGAGAAGCAGCATTCTGTTTTACAAAGGAATTATGGATGGACGTATGGATGTCCGGACGATGGATCACAACCTATTCCAATATCTCATGTGTGACGTCAAGTTGTGCTAAAAATTTAATTCTTCAGAAACAATCATTTAAACTTCAACTAGATATGGCCCCTTGCAACAACTTGGTACTTAACTTTATTTTATTTCTCAGTAAAGCAAACAATAGATTATAAGCAACACAGCATAATATCTGCCAATGAACCTCTGGGTCCAACAAAGGGTCTATTATTAGTGGCGCAGTCACAGAGGGGATGGGGTAGGACGCCCCCACACACAGACACACTTTTCCTGAAAAATGTCAATATTATATACACTAATGCATGCCTGAAATCCCTAAAACTGGTTCATGTATTGTCATCCTGACATTTCTGAGGTCATTGTGCTATGTTTATTCCTCCACTTTCAGGGCACTTGAAACTTCAAAAGGTACCCAGGGTGCTCCCTTCAGCAGAAGTTATTTTTTTTCCAGAGAAGACCAGAACCTTCACCTATGGGGAATACCCAACTTTCATGCAGCACAAGGTGAAATGAAGTGGTGGAATAAAATGTTTTTCGCATTGCAGCAGAAAAATATTCCCCCCCCCCCCCCCACAACTCTATTCTGCCTGGCCACACCCCTGTTCATTATCTGAAATTGTTCTTGCACTCCGGCTTTTTCACAGAAATTTATGAAAAATGAATGAACTCACTTTATATTTTGCTAAAAACAAAATTAGAAGATAATCTCCAAGTGATAAACACAAGGTCTCAGGGTGACTGTGACACCAACCTGATATAGTTCATAGATTTTTCACAAAGAGATTTTAAAAATGAAAGTGTCAATGACACTGTAGTTCAACTTGTCAAGACATGTACGTGTATAGTATGTGACACAGCAATAACAAACATCTAGGTAATGACCTGATAACAAATGCACATATAAAGTATTGTAACGGTCTGTACATAAATACTGACCGTAGCCTGTAACAAATGTATAGGTAAAGTATTGTAAAGGTGGGTGACAGTCAGATGCTAAATAGAAAAGAAATCTTTGAGTCCCAGAGTGGGTCTGACTGAACCCCAAAAATATTTGTTTTCATAGCACAGTGATAACAAAGGCACCCCAAAACACACTCATTCCTGTCCCAAGGTGAAAACAAAGGTACCCAAGAAGTTTCATGAAGATCAGTTCATAAATACGGGCTGTATAGAAGTTGTGACAAAAAACTGATTGGACCTAATTTTGGTACAAAATGGCCACTGGCAGCCATCTTGAATTTTGGACCGCACTCAGAAACACTCGTTCTCATCCCAAGGTGATAACAAAGGTACCCAAGGAGTTTTGTGAAGATCGGTTGATAAATACAGCCTCTAGCCCGAGCCGTATTGACAAGTGCACTTACAGTGTATAAGTAGCACTAAATAAATCAAAATTCATCTAATTTGCATAATTTCTGCACAAGAAAAAAACCTGTACTATATGTGATGTATTCCATTTTACTAAACATTCATACAAAAATTTATTCAAATCAGAACTTTCATACAGAAGTTCTGTACAAAAGACTGATTGCACTAATTTTGGTACACAATGGTTGCTGGTGACCATCTTGAATTTTGGACCACACCCAAAAACACTCGTTCTCATCCCACGGTGATAACAAAGGTACCCAAGACGTTTCGTAAAGATCGGTTTATAAATACAGCCTCTAGCCTCAGCCGTATAGAAGTTGTGTACAAAAAACTGATTAGACCTAATTTCAGTACGAAATGGCCACTGGCAGCCGTCTTGAATTTTGGCCCGCACTCAGAAACACTCGTTCTCATCCCAAGGTGATAACAGAGGTACCCAAGAAGTTTCGTGAAGATCGGTTGATAAATACAGCCTCTAGCCCAAGCCGTATTGACATGTGCACTTACTGTGTGTAAGTAGCACTGAAAAAATCAAAGTTCATCTAATTTGCATAATTTCTGCACGAGAAAAAAAAACGTATTATATGTGATGTATCCCATGGTACTAAACATTCATACAAAAAATTATTCAAATCAGCGCTTTCATATGGAAGTTCTGTACAAAAAACAGATTTCTGAATCATCGGTACAAAATGGCAGCTGGAGGCCAACTTGAATTTCAGATCGGAACCCAAAAACACTCGTTCTCGTCCCACAGTCATAACAAAGGTACCCAAGAAGTTTTGTAAAGATCGGTTCATAAATACGGCCTCTAGCCCAAGCCGTATTAAATTGTTGACGGACAGACGGACGGCGGACAACTGGCCATGGCATAAGCTCAAATTTGGCTTCGCCAAAATTGAGCTAAAAATCAAGTTGCATCTTTTACCAGATTACGATGGAAAATTGCTGGGGTATGAGATCCTTCTCCCTCATCACCAACCAAGTTGGAGTGAGGGGGGTTTAACACCCCTCAAAACACATCAGTGGCATCATTTCTATGGAGATGTGAATAATCACTACAAAAGTGTTGGATGTCAAACATGAAATTATTTAAACAAGTGTCTAGTGAGAAGATTTTTTCTATATTTGCCCCTGATAACCACATTGTTAAAATATCATCCACCTATCATGCCTAAATAAGAAACCAGAGAATTAATTTGAACAAAAATACCTTGTGAACTAAACACAAAATCAGTGGTTTGGGCAAAGATTTTTTAATGTTTTCTCCATTACCCAGTATTAAAATTTGAAGGCAACACAGCCCTCTAAATGTGTCCCCAGGGACTGAAATTGAACAAACTTCTAAATCATCTTAAAGATGTTAAATGTCAATTTAGGAAGCATTTGAACTAGTGGTTTGTGAGAAAATCTGGAGGTGCCATGACACTCATAGATAGGCTCCTCAGGGGTTGGATCTGAACAAATTTGTAAAGCATCCTTACCAAGATATTAGGTGTCAAAAGTGGAATCATTTGGATCTCCATTGGCTAGAAGATTTTTAAAATATTTCTCCATTTACTAATTTGAGGTCATTTTTTAAATATATAGCTAGCTATATCACGAAAACACAAGTATAATGTAAATTATTAAAATAAAAGCTCTATTTGGAGCCCGAGAGACTGAATAGCTTGACTATACCCTTTGTGGTAGCTATGTTGCCTAACCGGTTTCGTTCTTTATTGAACTCATCATAGGCAAAATGATGAGTCAGCCTCCCCCTTTATATACCTTTTGGTGTGGGCGGTACCGTTTTTTGGTATGGTGGTACCATTTTTTGGTATGGCGGTACCATTATATGTCTGGCGGTACCGATTTGGGGCATGTTGCCTTGGTGGCTTGGGATGAGGGAGTGTGGTAGTCTGATATCTCTGTTAATCATGATCTGGTTGAAGGTTTGGTCCGTTTCTTGAATTTCTTCAGTGTTCTGTTGGTCTTCAATCCGTATTGTTTGTTGTTCAGTGGCGTCGGTGAAATCATTGTATGTATGGGGATGTTTGAAATGTCAAAGATTTCACCGAAATCCCTTCATAAATATGGCTTGTAGACTGTGCTAAAGCTTTTCGGGCATTGGGCCCCTGTAGCCGTCAGTTTCCCAATTGCGTCCAAAGGGGACATTCTCATCTAGACATTATATGAAGTCAACCTACAAAGTTACAATGAAATCCCTTCATAAATATGACCTGTAGACTGTGCTAAAGGTTTTGGGGCTTTGGGCTCAGGCAGCCATCATGGTTGAATGATCGCAACCAAAAGGGGACATTCTCATCTGGGCATCATCTGGAGTAATCCTACGAAGTTACAATGAAATCCCTTCATAAATATGACATGTAGACTGTGCTCAAGGTTTTCGGGCTTTGGGCCTCTGAAGCCATCACAGTGGCTGAATGATCGCGACCAAAAGGGGACGTTCTCATCTAGACATTATTTGGAGTCATCCTACCAAGGTACAATGAAATCCCTTCATAAATATCACCTGTAGAATGTGCTAAAGATTTTCGGGCCCCTGTAGCTGTCACACTTGTCTAACGGTGTCCAAAAGGAGCTGTTCTCATCTACACATTATATGAAGTCAACCTACCAAGTTACAATGAAATCCCTTTATAAATATGAACTGAAGACAGTGCTAAAGGTTTTCGGGCTTTCGGCTCGGGCAGCCATCATTGTTGAATGATCGCAACCAAAAGGGGACATTCTCATCTGGAGTGATCCTACGAAGTTACAATGAGATCCCTTCATAAATATGACCTGTAGACTGTGCTCAAGATTTTCGGGCTTCGGGCACCTGTAGCCATCACAGTTGACCTATCACGACCAAAAGGGGATGTCATCATCTCAGCATTATATGGAGTCAACCTAACAAGTTACAATGAAATCCTTCCATAAATATGACCTATAGACTATGTTAAAGGGTTTTGGGCTCGGGCAGCCATCAAGGCTGAATGATCGCGACCAAAAGGGGACGTTCTCATCTAGACATTATTTGGAGTCATCCTACCAAGCTACAATGAAATCCCTTCATAATTATGACCTGTAGACTGTTCTAAAGGTTTTCGGGCTTCGGGCCCCTGTAGCTGTCACAGTTGCCCAATCATGTCCAAAGGGGGACGTTCTCATCTAGACATTATATGAAGTCAAACCTACCAAGTTACAATGAAATCCCTTCATAAATATGACCTGTAGACTGTGCTAAAGGTATTCGGGCTTCGGGCTGGGGCAGCCATAATGGTTGAATGATCACAACCAAAAGAAGTCATTCTATTCTGGGCATCATCTGGAGTGATCCTATGAAGTTACAATGAAATCCCTTCATAAATATGACCTGTAGACTGTGCTCAAGGTTGTGGGGCTTTGGACACCAGTAGCCATCACAGTTGACCGAACCGACCAAAAGGGGATGTCATCATCTAGGCATTATATGGAGTCAACCTAACAGGTTACAATGAAATCCTTCCAGAAATATGACCTTTTGCCTATGCTAAAGGTTTTTGGCCTCGGGCACCCATCAAGGCTGAATGATCGCGATCAAACTGGGACGTTCTCATCTAGACATTATTTGGAGTCATCCTACAAAGATACAATGAAATCCATTCATAAATATGACCCGTAGACTGTGCTAAAGGTTTTCGGGCTTTGGTCCCCTGTAGCCGTCACAGTTGCCCAATCACGTCCAAAAGGGGACTTTCTCATCTAGACACTATATGAAGTCAACCCACGAAGTTACAATGAAATTCCTCAATAAATATGACCTGTAGACTGTGCTAAAGGTTTTGGGGTTTTGGGCTCGGGCAGTCGTCACGGTTGGTAGATCACGCCCAAACGGGGAAATTCTCATCTAGACATCATAAGGAGTCATCCCACCAAGTTACAATGAAATCCCTCCATATTAAACATGACCTGCAGACTGTGCTAAACGTTTTTGGGTTTCGGCCTTTGGCAGCCATCACGGTTGACAGATCATGCCCAAAAGGGGACGTTTTCATCTAGGCATTATACAGAGGCATCCTACCAAGTTACAATGAAATCCCTTCATAAATACGACCTGTGGACTGTGCTAATGGTTTTCGGGTTTTGGGCTCGGGCAGCCATACCGGTTGACCGATCGCGACCAAAAGGGGACGTTCTCATCTAGACATGACCCCAAACCTGCATATGAAATTTTGTGACGATCAGACAAGAACTGCGGGGTGTAGCCCGTGCTAAAGGAAAATTTGAACAGACTCACAGACTTCCGCACGCGTGATGGCAATAGCTTATCTTGACTTTGTCAAGTTAAGCTAAAAATAGAGTACATGTCAGCCACGTATATTCCAGTTTTAAATTTCAATTAAACTGGCCCAAAGGCTAGGAAAATTAACTAGAGTGATGTCACGCATGCAGCCCGACTGTCCCAGGAATGGCAATGCTTAGATGCAAAATAGTCAGAGCCATTTTTTGTTAACAGTTTACCTAACGAATCTGCCATATCTGCACTCGTGATATACAAAATTTGCTATTCAAATTTTATTTTTTCATTTCTCTACTTCAAAACATACCTCATGACCTATTAATGGGAAAAAAACTTGATGAGCTTGTTCCAATAAGGAGTAATAAGCCGTGGTTAGAAGTAAATAAAAAACGAAAAAATCTGATGTTTCAGAAAAATAATTTGTACTGTTGGCTTCAACTTGTGTTAGGTAAAGGATGAAAGATGCAGTACATAAAGCAATGTTGGGCTATATGAGTCAATTTTCTTTTTTGCATGTAATAACTCCCAATTCTTCAAAATGCATCTTGGGAATAATTGCCAAAGTGACACGTGTGTGTGTGGGGGGGGGGGGGGGGGAGGGAGGGGGGGGGGGGGGGGTAGTGGGGTGGGGGGAGTTGTGGAACCTATATTGAAACCTGGCCTGTATTACTAACTGGAAAATACACATATCAACTTTGGTTGAAAACAAATAATCCAAACTGGAGTAATCAGTTGGAAACCAACTGTTTGCAGACAGATGGACGGACGAAAGTCATGGACTATTGCCCTGACTATTGTCAGGCTAAAAATGCATTTTGTACCAAAGAAAAAATATTGCATGAATGGCCCTGGGTGAGGAGGGGGTGGGGTGGGGGGTGAGGGGTGGGGGAGAATGGGGGTGTGTTAGGGGAGTCCATTTTTTTTTTCCACATGTGGTCAGTCTAAATCCTTCAGAATGCATTTTGAGCAGAGAAAAAAAAAAAATACCTAACTGGCACCATGGAGGTGGGGGTGGGGGGTGGAGTTTGTCTGGGTTTTAAACCACAAACTTTAACCAAAACTGTAAAACTGCATTTTTGACGAAAGAAAAAAAACTGCCTAATTGGCCCCCGGTGGGGTGGGATGGGGCTGGGGTGGTGTGGGGGTGGGGTTGGGGGTTATGTGAGTTTAAAAAAAGGCGTTCCGCATGTAGTGACTGTAAATAGTTCAAAATGCATATTCCAGGAAAGAAAAAAAAATGCCTAATTGGGGGGGGGGGGGGGGGGGGATAATTTGTCTGGATTTTTAACCACAAACTATAACAAAAAAAGCATTTTTGACAAAAGGAAAAAAATGGTTTCTGCATGTAGTGACTGTAAATAGTTCAAAATGCATATTGGAGGAAATAAAAAAAAAATAAAATGCCTAAATGGGGGGGGGGGGGGGGGGGGGGGGAGGGGCAGTAGTGCTTGTCTGGGTTGTTAACCAAAACTGTAAACAAGCATTTTTGACGAAAGGGAAAAAAAAAGTGCCTAATTGGCTCCCGACAAAAGGGGGGGGAGGGGGGGGGGGGGGACGTAAGTTTTTAAAAAGGTTCTGCATGTAGTGACTGTAAATAGTTCAAAATGCATATTGGAGAAAAGAAGCAAATAAAAAACTTAATTGGAGGTGGGGGGGGGGGGGAGGGTAGGGGGTGGTGGTGTTTGTTTGGGTTTTTAACCACAAACTTGGAGTCACCCTACCAAGCTACAATGAAATCCCTTCATAGTTATGGCCTGTGGAATATTCTAAAGGTTTTCGGGCTTCGGGCCTCTGTTGCCATCACAGTAGCCCAAAAGGGGACATTCTCATCTTGACATTATATGAAGTCAACCTATCACGTTACAATGAAATCCCTCCATAAATATGGCCTGTAGACTATGCTAAAGATATTTAGGCTTCGGGCCCCTGTTGCCGTCACAGTTGCCCAAAAGGGGACGTTCTCATGTAGACATTATATGAAGTCAACCTATCAAGTTACAATGAAATCCCTCCATAAATATGACATGTAGACTGTGCCAAAGGCTTTCAGGCTTCGGGCTCGGGCAGCCATCATGGTTGAATGATCACAACCAAAAGGGGACATTCTCATCTGGGCATCATGTGGATTGATCCTACGAAGTTACAATGAAATCCCTTCATAAATATGACTGTAGACTGTGCTGAAGGTTTTCGGGTTTTGGGCACCTGTAGCCGTCAAAGTTGCCCAATCACGTCCAAAAGGGGACTTTCTCATGTTGACATTATATGAAGTCAACCTATCAAGTTACAATGAAATCCCTCCATAAATATGACCTGTAGACTGTGCTAAAGGTTTTCGGGTTTTGGGCTCGGGCAGTTGTGACGGTTGATAGATCACGCCCAAATGGGGAAATTCTCATGTAGACATCACACAGAGTCATCGTATCAAGTTACAACGAAATGCATCCATATTAAACATGACCTGCAGACTGTGCTAAAAGTTTTTGGGCTTCGGGCTTGGCCAGCCATCACGGTTGACAGATCATGCCCAAACAGGGACATTCTCATCTAGGCATTATACAGAGGCATTCTATGAAGTTGCAATGAAATCCCTTCATAAATACGACCTGCAGACTGTGCTAATGGTTTTCGGGTTTTGGGCTCAGGCAGCCATACCGGTTGACCGATCGCGACCAAAAGGGGACGTTCTCATGAAGACATGACCTAAAACCTGCATATGAAATTTCGTGACGATCAGACAAGAACTACCGGGTATAACCTGTACTTGAAGGTTGAATAAAAAACTTTAACCACAACCTTTAACCAAAACTCCAAATGTCAACTAAACAGGAAAAGAAAAAAAAAAAAAACCACACTTGAACCTGGAGTAAAAAAACTTTAACCACAAACTTTAACCAAAAACTCTAAATGTTAACAGACGGACAGACGGACGAACGGACGGACAAAAGTCATTACTATACCCCTTACTGTAAACAGTCGGGCTAAAAATATGGATGCTGTGGTGACAAAAAGCAAAATGGCAAAACTGATCTGAAAATACGATGCTGTTTGTGATTTAATATCAAACAAGAGCACACGTATCGCTGAAGCAATACAATGTCCCCTACCGGACTAATGGGCATTAATAATTATACAAATGTTATAACCTAGATGTGATCAGCATGAATTTCGATGAAGCATTTAAAAAAAAAAGTCCGAAAAACTGATATTTTGGCGCTTTTCCATATTTCCAAGGGCCATAACTCACACAAGAATAAGGCAATCAGCATGAAACTCAAACTTGATCTGTAAGTCATCGTTCTATAGTAGGTTACCAAGAATGAAATCATTCGGTTGAAGAATTTCCCCAAAAAGTCCAGAAACTAAAATATGACTGACAGACTGACTGACAGACTGATGGATGGATGGATGGATGGACAGAGTGTAAATGAAACTTGATCTGTAAGTCATCGTTCTATAGTAGGTTACCAAAAATGAAATCATTCTGTTGAAGCGCTTCCCAAAAAAGTCTGGAAAACTGATATTTTGGTGCTTTTCCATATTTCCAAGGGCCATAACTCACACAAGAATAAGGCAATCAGCATGAAACTCAAACTTGATCTGTAAGTCATCGTTCAATAGTAGGTTACCAAAAATGAAATCATTCCATTGAAGCGTTTCCAAAAAAAGTCCGGAAAACTGATACTTTGGTGTTCCATATTTCCAAGGGCCATAACTCACACAAGAATAATGCAATCAGCATGAAACTCAAACCTGATCTGTAAGTCATCGTTCTATAGTAGTTTTCCACAAATGAAATCATTCCGTTGAGCATTTCCAAAAAAACTCCGGAAAACTAAAGTGTGACTGACAGACAGACAGACTGATGGATGGACAGAGTGCAAACCTTTTGTCCCCTCCGGCGATGCCAGTAGGGGACTAAAAATATGAACGTGTCTTTTGAGCATCAGGGATCTAATATTTCTCAGTCCACTGACATTCGATCAAACAAAACATTGGTCAAACTCGAGAACTAGCATAATAAATGCATTTATTTATCAGTCAGTTGCAAATTAATGAAAAAAAAAATAGGTATAAAATTAGCAACTACAATGGTATTAAAAGTGACAATTGGAAAGAAGTGTTTGGAAGAGCAGAAAACAGCTATAGGTTTGATAGTTTTTTTATAAAACTTACCTTATACTAGGAAGAAGAATATTATTAATTCCTCCCAGTTTGACATTAATTTTCAGGCACAAGTTTGATAAAGTTTGTGGAGTAGTTTTGTTGACATTCTTTGCTTGTACACACTGTGTGGCCAAACCAAAGCAAATATCACCAACACGCTTCACTTCAGCTGAAAAAACAACACATGTTGAATAATTTGAATCAAAAACCTTTTGGGGAAATTCTAAAAGCATTTCTTGTAATTGGGGTGAAAAATAGTTTCCCAGACATGTTAACCTTCCAAAATTTTTTTCAGGGAGATTGAAGAAAATTTTCAGGGAGATGATATGATTTTCAGGGAGATTTTTTTTTTGCGCGTAGAAGCCACGTGTGGATCAATTTTAAATACAAATTAATACCAAATACCCCCCCCCCCACCCCCACACACACAGACATAACAGGAAACAGTCCAACAACAATACATCAAAGGAACATACGCCAACGTTCTACTAACCGGTGGTGAGTGACCCAGACCTGTTAACCTCTCGAGGTGACTGTCAGTGAGATTTTGATGAGCTCCCAGTGAGACTCGGATGCTTGTCAGTGAGATTTTTGCACGTGGGTTTCACATCAATAATTTCCATGTTACCACCCCCCCCACCCCCCCCCCCCCCCACACACACACACACATACATTAAACATTCCACCCTAATGTGTTTTATTTGAACAATTTGTCCTTTCAAAAGCCAAAACATAGAAATATAGAGAAAAACAGAAATCAAAAATATGGATGTGGTCATGTGCCAATATCTGAGTTGTTCCAATGACATCCATATTTCAATGATTTTATGTACAAAATGTTTGGAGATATTTTCGACCTTTTCAGCACTATATCAGTTTTGTCGCTGTGTTGAAAGTTTTGGATCTATTTGGGAAATTATGGGTATTTGCGGCGACCTGCGGCGATCTGTGGTGTTTAGGCACACCCCGAGCCCGGTTGTTGTGGTAATTCGATCTGCCAAAGCCCAGCGCCCCACCTAACCACACCGGTTACTCACTGGAAGTAGTTGGCCATTTACGAAGGGGATTTGGAATGGGGTGATCATTTTTCAGTGAAACGTGAACATTATGCCACAGCCAGCCCAGGACGAAACATCTCCGGGATATTTAATTTATTTTGTTGTCCATTTATCACAACGAATGAAAAAACGTCCAAGTGCCGTAAATTAGCAACTTTTTAGAGATTTTTTTCACCAAAAACATAATTTTTTTCACAGCCTGCTTTAGAAAATTGCGAATCGGAAATTTTTCCCAATATATTGAAAATTACGGCAACTCATATGTTTGAGCCGTTTGTCTCCAAAATTGGCTATAATTATCTGAAGTGAAAGTGAAATCCAAAATGCACAATAATAAATTTGTGCGTATTTTTGCACATGTTTGATTGGACAAAATTTATGCGTATGGAACTTATTTTTCGATTTGACTGCTACCTGTATACAAGCAAAGGTGTGCCTTTAATATATAATCAATTTCAGCAATTATCCTGCATCTCAAATTCATTTAATCTGCCTGTCAAACGTGTTGCAAATAATCACAACACGGCCATTGTCAGAAATGAGATTGGTCACCAGTTCTTACGTAAGTAGTGACGTTTCACACAAACTTAATGACCTTGCCATTGAGAGTAGAGCACATGCTTTTGTATTTGTAAACAAAAGCTGGTGGATTTAGTTTTTGTCTGGTATGTCGACTTTCCGTGAGATTTTGGCCCAAATTGACTCCCGGGCGGGAGGGGATAGCTAATTCCGGGAGAATCCCGGGCATTCCGGGAGAGTTAACATGTCTGGTTTCCTTTGCCAATTCAACAAAATACAGAATTTAATGTTTAACAGACATGAAAAAAAAATGGATGCAAAGCTGCAATAATCCTTTAACCTCCCCGCAGGATATCAAATTTATTATTGGTGGTCGGAAATTTATTAATCAAAATTTGTTTCATTACAAATTATTGAAGAATTACAGGCCCATGAAACATGAGGAAGGAAAATGTTGGCTTTTGCTCTGGTATCCTCATTTTTTGGAAACCCTGATAGTTAATTATTGTTTTTTTCAAATTTTTTCAAACATTTCAACAAAACTATATCATGTAACCTCTCATTGGAAGATGTGTGAAGAGCTCATTCCAATGAAGGGGGTCACATATGATTTGGGTGAAAATTTTGGAAAATATATTTTTTTCAACTGCTTCATTTGAAAATTGTGCAGGCAGATGTGGCTGATTTGTTAGGTAAAGGGTTAAAACAGACATATTATGTCTATTCTTTTGTACGTGTTTGTCACCATGTTATACAATGGAACAGTTTTAATTGACAAATTAAAAATTTAACTTGACTTATTAAAATAATCAATTAGTGGTAATATAAGCAAAATGTGGTCTTTTTGCTACATTTATTTTATATTTAAGCAAAATGTGGTATTTTTGCTACATTTTGTCGATTATTATTGGGTATTTATTTTGTTACATCTTGTTTGACTGAACTTATGGATTTTTGTCAAGCAAAATATAACTAGAGAAAAATTTTACTAGAGAAAGGGTCATCTAAGAATGACACAGAAAGATCCCCGCCACCTCCCCTCTCAACAAGTTATTGATGATTGAATTTTAGGATGGATGGACAGAGGGATTGACAGATGGATGGACAGACTGATGGATGGATGAACAAATTTAAATACTTAAGCTGGATGTGCTACAGTTTATTGTAAAGCTTTTAATTCAATTAACACGTATTTACATTACAATTATAAAAGGTCAAAATTGTAATTAAGATATTAAATTAAAAGTAGTTAAATTTTTTTAACTGATAGGTGTGTTTGCCACTCCTTTTTATCCAGTGCAAAGTTACTTTCAGCTTAAAAATAAACATTACCCCTTGAAAAATAAGGGTACATATGGATAATTACGTTTGTCCAGAAGCATATTTCAAAAATTACTCCCAATTTTTAGAGTTTTTTTTCCTTTTGGCTTCCATTTATTTATTTATTGGTGTTTACGATCACATATTTCTGCACAATGGCTAATCGAGAGTACAACATGGAGATTAAGTCAAGTCTAGTCAATCGTTTATACCCATGCTGACCATTTTAGAGAATTGCACCCCTGGCATTGGTCATAGGGTACTATTTTACAAGTAAAATAGAGCTTGTTTAACACAGTAAACAAGCACTGATTCACATCTCGGGGATCCTCCAGGAATTTCTGGCTTCAATAACACATTTTTAAGTCAGAACCTCCTTTGTGAGAGTTTTTATCTCTGAATTTGTTTGTTTTATTGCTTGTGTGCGAGTTTTTTATTTCTAGTTGTGTCTGTACCCAGAAGGTCTTTGGTTGACCAAAAGCTGTCTTAAATTTTTTTCCTATGCTGTGAGGTGCTTAATTTTGACGAATATATATTTGGGCATATTGAGAAACATGTGCAACATTCCGATAATTTTTCACACTGCAGAAGGAACATTAACTGTGAAAATGTGTATGAAAATTTCTACGTTGATTATTGTCGAGCAGTCTGAGACGGATTTCTTTAGAAAAGAGCTAAAAAAAAATTTCAGACATTTTTGGGGATCTTTCCCTGAAATTAATTATATCATCTGTGATGTTTGTAAAGATACCAGTTGACATTTACAAGTGTGCCACACCAATGCCTGATTCTTACAATGATCCTCAGAAAGTGACCTTCCCAAGGATTAGTGTCAGATTTAGGTATTGTTTCAGAGAATACAGTCACAAATTTTGTAAGAAAAACTTACCTAAACATCGCAGCTTTTAAGTACATATTTAGCCAAACCAAGCTAGGCAATTACCAAATTATATTTTTGAGGACTCGCCATGGCTTTTGCCCATAGTCTAAATTTCAAGCACTTTTAACCCTTTACCCAACGAATCAGCCACATCTGAAATCGTAAAATGCACCCCCCCCCCCCCCCCCACACCCCCCTCAGAAAAGCTTATACCAAACATCTAAAGATTCTGACCAGAGGATCTAAAAAAAAATTGCGACATCGACGCCGTAGCTGCGACGGGTGGTGCAATCTCAAAAAGTTCATCAAGGGCCATAACTCCAAGACAAATATTTGGAACAACACATGCATTGAACAGTGGCTAGACATCAATAAGATACACTTACATGCCAAATATAAAGTCATTCCATCAAGTATTTCAAAAGTTATTGAGTTTTGAAACTCGTTGGTCACAGACAGACCGACCGACAGACCGACCGACGGGCCGTAACTCCAAGAAAAATATTTGGAACAACACATGCATTGAACAGTGGCTAGACACCAATAAGATACACTTACATGCCATATATAAAGTCATTCCATCAAGTATTTCAAAAGTTATTGAGTTTTGAAACTCGTTGGTCACAGACAGACCGACCGACCGACAGACACACCGACAGACAGACCGACATTGCCACTTATAGAGCTGCTAGTCGCAGCTAAAAATTATTTTTAAAGAATATTCGTCATATTGAACTAAGTTATAATTCGGGCTCCCACCGAGAGCCCAAATATGAACCCAGGGACTTGGCTTTAACAAACTTGAATCTCACCCCCCTAAGGATGCTGCACACCAAATATCAAAACATTCCGACAGCTGGAACTGAAGAAGAAGATTTTTTAAGAAAATTCCTCATTTTGAACTAAGTTACAGTTCGAGCTCCCACAGTGAACCCATATATGGACCTAGGGACATGGCTTGAACAAACTTGAATTTTACCCCCCTAAGGATGCTGCATACCAAATATCAAAACATTCCGACTGTTGGATCTGAAGAAGAAATTTTTTTTTTAAAATTCCTTATTTTGAACTAAGTTACAATTCAAGCTCCCACAGTGAGCCCAAATATGAACCCAGGGACTTGGCTTGAACAAACTTGAATCTCACCCCCCTATGCATGCAGCATACCAAATATAAAAACATTCTGATTGGTAGATCTGAAGAAGATTTATAAGAATATTCCTCATACTACACTAATTTAAACATTTGGGCTCCCATAGAGAGCCCAAATATGGACCCAGGGATTCGGTTTCAATAAACATATGACACAATCTTCCAAAGATGTTAAATGTGAAATCTGAAAGCTTTTGGAGCAGTGGTTTGGGAGAAAAGTAGTGTTTAATGTTTTTCCCATTACCCACAGTGTTAAAAAATGCAGACTCAGCACTTTTTCAAAAGTTTCAAAAAAGTACCCCAAGATAAAACCGATAGCAATTTTTTTTTACCATTCCATTCTGTTGGTTCTAAGGAAGCTTCACACCAAATAAGAACTAGAAACTGTTTTAGCACACTAAAACATACGTCTCCCTTTCCATTCTATTTAATGCACTGCAAATTATATATACATGAATAATATTGACAATCATGCCAAATATCTAAGGTCTAGGTCAAAAGACAAAAAAGTTATGCCCTGGACAAAGTATCCCTTAAAAAGCACATAAATCTGACCTTCAGGTCAAAGGTCAAGGTCACATGAAGGTCACTATGGTACGCGACACACCGGCTCATGGTGATACATCCACATGCCAAATATCTAAGGTCTAGGTCAAAAGATAATGAAAGTGTCAATGACACTGTAGCTCAACCTGTCAAGACATGTATAGTATATGACAAACATCTGGGTAATGACCTGATAACAAAGGTACATATAAAGTATTGTAACAGTCTGTACATAAATACTGACCATAGCCTGTAACAAATGTATAAGTAAAGTATTGTAAAGGTGGGTGACAGTCAGATGCTAAACTAGACAAGAGGCCCCACGGGGCCTGAAGCGCTCATCTTGTACAGAACACAATCTGAACAGAGTCCAAGAATGAGTCTACATTAAGCAAGCCATCTCCATAGGCTACACTGTCAATCCTTGAGTCCCTCAGGAGTGACAAAAATAATCTGGGCATCATGCCTTTTCTTCAGTTGATCATAAGTAAAATGTAGAGCTCCCCTATGAAGCCCCTTGATACAACCTATGTGGATTAATCTTAGTACCTCTAGAGGGTACTGAATACACAATTTTTAATTCTTCAGCAAAATGGCCAATTCCGGCTCCCATAGAGAGCCCAAATATTAACCCAGGCTCTTGATTTGAACACAGTTAAATCTGACTTCCCTAGAGATGTTGTGTACCGAATATGAAAGCATTCTGACTGTTGGATCTGAAGAAGAGAAATTGTAAAGAAATTTCTTCGAATTGCACTAAGTTCAAATTTGGGCTACCATAGCGAGCCCAAATATTGACCTATGGATCCGATTTGAACAAACTTGAATCTGACCCCCCCCCCCCCCCCCCAGAGATGTTGTATACCAAATGTAAAAGCATTCTGACAAGTGAATCTGAAGAAGAAGATTTTTGAAGAAATTCCCTCATATTGTACCAAGTTAAATTTCATGTTCCCATATGGAGCCCAAATATTAACCTAGGCACTCGAATTGAACAACCTGGAATCTGACCCTCCTAGAGATGTTATATACCAAATATAAAAGCATTCAGACTGGTGGATCTGAAGAAGATTTTTAAAGAAATTTTCTCATACTGCACTAAGTAAAAATTTGGGCTACCATAGTGAGCCCAAATATATACCTAGGAATTTGATTTGAACGAACTTGAATCTGACCCCCATAGAGATGTTGCATACCAAATATCAAAGCATTCTGACTGATGGATCTGAAAAAGAAGATTTTTTTAAATTACCCTCCATATTGGACAAAGATCAAATTTGGGCTTCCGTAGGAAGCCCAAATATTAACCTAGGGACTTGGTTTGAACAATCTAGAATCTGACCCTCATAACAATGATGTATACCAAATATTAAAAGATTCTGACTGGTGGTTCTGAAGAAGAAGATTTTTAAAGAATGTTCCCCATATTACCCTATGTTAAAACTTCGGGCTCCTGTAGAGAGCCCAAATATGAACCAATGAGCTTTATTTCTACAAACTTTTATCTGACCCCCCTATGAATGCTGTATACCAAATATCAAAAGATTCTGATGATTGGTTCTGGAGAAAAGATTTTTAAAATTTTTTGCAAATATGCTGACTCAGCATTTTTTCGATGCCCATTACAGAACACCTTAACATAACCGATGGCAATTTTTTTTTACCATTCAATTCTACTGGTTGTAAGGATACTTCATACCAAATAAAAGCTCTCTGTTCCGTAGGGTTTGGGAAATATGGGCGTTTGAAAATATTTTTATTTTTAGCTCCCAGGGTTTCCATGGGGATGCGGGAATTTTTTTTTTTGCATGAGTCAAGTACTTATGACCCAATACTACCACAAACCAAATTTAGTTCATACCAGACCATCGGTTCAGAAAATAGAAATTTTGGGCGGGGCCAAAAATCTTACCCCTCCTGTTACAAAGCCAAATATTACTTTACGAACTTCGTTTGAACAAACTTGATTCTACACCTCATATGGAAGCTCCATAGCAAATATCAAGTCATTGTACACACTGGTTCTTGAGAAGAGGATTTTAAAAATATTTTGGAGCATTTTCTTCCACTCCCTCCCTATGGGGCTGGGCATGCTGAGCTGAACAAAAATGAAATGCCCCTTTGGGACCATCACTCACACAAACTTTCACTTCAATTGGCCCAGTGGCTTTGGAGGAGAAGACCAAAACATGGTGTTGACGGACGCCGGACGACAGACGACGGACGGGAAGCGATTAGATTAGCTCAGCTTGACTTTGTCAAGATGAGCTAAAAAGAAATCTTTGAGTCCCAGAGTGGGTCTGACTGAACCTCAAAATATTTGTTCTCATAGCACAGTGATAACAAAGGCACCCCAAAACACACTCATTCCTGTCCCAAGGTGAAAACAAAGGTACCCAAGAAGTTTCGTGAAGATCAGTTCATAAATACGAGCTGTATAGAAGTTGTGACAAAAAACTGATTGGACCTAATTTTGGTACAAAATGACCACTGGCAGCCATCTTGAATTTTGGACCGCAATCAGAAACACTCGTTCTTGCCCCAAGGTGATAACAAAGGTACCCAAGAAGTTTCGTAAAGATCGGTTCATAAATACGGCCTCTAGCCTGAGCCGTATAGAAGTTGTGTACAAAAAACTGATTAGACCTAATTTCGGTTCAAAATGGCCACTTGCAGCCATCTTGAATTTTGAACCACACTCAGAAACACTCGTTCTCGTCCCAAGGTGATAACAGAGGTACCCAAGAAGTTTTGTGAAGATCAGTTGATAAATACAGCCTCGAGCCCGAGCCGTATTGACATGTGTACTTACTGTGTGTGTAAGTTGCACTGAAAAAATCGAAGTTCATCTAATTTGCATAATTTCTGCACGAGAAAAAACCCCGTATTATATGTGATGTATCCCATGGTACTAAGCATTCACACAAAAATTTTTTTCAAATCAGCACTTTCATATGGAAGTTCTGTGCAAAAATCTGATTGCACCTAATTTTGTACAAAAATGCCATCGGCCATCTTGAATTTCGGACCGAACCCCAAAACACTCGTTCTCCTCCCACGGTGATACCAAAGGTAACCAAGACGTTTCGTAAAGATCGGTTTATAAATATGGCCTCTAGCCCGAGCCGTATTGGCATTTGCACTTACAGTGCTGAAAGTAACACTAAATACATCAAAGTTAGTCTAATTTGCATAATTTACGTACAAGAAAAAAACCTGTATTATATGTGATGTATCCCATGGTACTAAACATTCATACAAAAAATTATTCAAATCAGCGCTTTCATATGGAAGTTTTGCGCAAAAATCTGATTTCACCAAAGTCTGTACAAAATGGCCACCAGCGGCCAACTTGAATTTCGGATCGGACCCAAAAACACTCGTTCTCATCCCACAGTCATATCAAAGGTACCCCAGAAGTTTTGTAAAGATCGGTTCATAAATATGGCCTTTAGCCCGAGCCGTATTGAATTGTTGACGGACAGACAGACGACGGAAGACTGGCCATGGCATAAGCTCAAATTTGGCTTCGCCAAAGTTGAGCTAAATAAGTTATGCCATGGACAAAGTTTCCTTTAAAAAGCACCTAAATCTGACCTTCACAGGGTTCCTGCACCTGACCTGACATGAAATTCCAGGCTTTTCCAGGCCATGTACACCCAAAATTCAAGGAGTTTCAAGGCTAATAGAAAGTTAAATTCGCAGTTTTTCCAGGCTTATCGTAGTTGAACCACTCGAACCGTCTCTGACGTATTTCATTCATCTCAACTCGGTGCGCAATGCTTCATTTTTCAAGGCTTTTCCAGGCCCAGGGAGCCAAATCAAGGCTTTTCAAGGCCTTGAGTTTCATTTTTGAAATTCCAAGCTTTTCAAAGCCCGTGGAAACCCTGCTTCAGGTCAAAGGTCAAGGTCACATGAAGGTCACTATGGTACGCGACACACCAGCTCATGGTGTTACATCCACATGCCAAATATCTAAGGTCTAGGTCAAAAGACAAAAAATTTATGCCCCGGACAAAGTTTGTATGAGAAGAAGAAGAAAAAGAATATGCACTAAAACAATATGTCTCCCTTCTGGGAAGGGGAGACATACTTCTCAGTGCAGTGAAGTTTTGGAGATATGGTCGTTTTAAATTTTTTCTATTTTTAGCTCCTACGGTTCCCATGGGGTGACGGGAAAATTTTTTTGGCATAAATTAACGACTTATGTCCCAATAAAACCTCATATCAAATTTGGTTCAAATCATCCTCTCGGTTTGGAAAATAGAAATTTTGGGTGGGGCAAAAATTCTTGCCCCTCCCATAATGATGGCAATTATAGACCCTAAAACTTCTCTTGAACAAATCTGAGTCTACACCTCAAAAGGAAGCTGCACACCTTATATCAAGTCTCTGCTACTGCTGATTCATGAGAAGAAGATTTTTTAAGATTTAGGCTCACTTTTTGGGCATGGCCCTACCAAGGGGCAGGTCAACTTGATGTGAACAAATTTGAATTGACATGTGATATGGACATTGCACACCAGATTGGGTTCAATTTGGTTGAGTAGTTTGTGAGAAGTCGATAATGTAAAGTTAACGCCAGATGGATGGCGGACAGAAAGTGATGAGTAAAGCTCCCCTTGAGCTTTGCTCAGGTGAGCTAAAAATAATCTGAGGTTTTCAAGGCTTAGGAACTTTCAAAGACCGGAACAAACCCTGAATATGAGGATTAGTTATGTTTTTTTTTTAATAACTGCTCTCAACCCTTAACTGGTTAAAAAAAAATGAGGGTACCAGAGCAAAGGCCAACATTTTTCTTTCTAATGTTTCATATTCAGTCGAATAAATATAAATTTGTTTTATTACAAATTGTTGGAGAGTGCCTGTGGGCACTTACCAATAATTTATAATAAAACAAATTTAGAATAACAAATTCAGACCACTAAAAACAAGTGCAACGCCGATCGCCAGCGATCAGACAATCGTCCCCCATGGTAGGTGAATTACTGTGAAATATATTGATATTTCCTCAATAAAACCCAAACAAATATGGATATCAAAGGAAAACTCAACAAACTTGTCCCAATATTACCCATATTTCTCTGGTTGTACTGGAAGCATCCAAATACCTGTAAAAAGTTAAGTAAGGCTAACTTGCATAATTTCTGCACAAGAAAAAAAACCCTGTATAATGTTATTTATCTTATGTTCCTTACCTTCAAATCTGAAAATTTGAAACAAAAGCATGAAAGCATCTTTTAGATACAGGTGGTAGCAGCACACAACATAATACGCACAAAAATATTACCCGAGAAAAAGGTTGAGTAAGGCTAATTTGCATAATTTATGTACCAGAAAAAAACCCCTGTATGATATGTTATCTATCTTATGCTGCTAGACCTCCATACCAAAATTTATTGAAATCGGAAATGTCGTTCAGAAGTTTTGAGCGTATAACGAATTACATGCAATTTCCAACAAAAATGGTTGCCCGTCGGACATCTTGAATTTTTTTCGGAAGAAATTTGCCGTGCAGCAATTTTTCCTAATGCCCCATCAAATCTGTAAATTTTAAACGAAAACGTCAAAGCATCTCTGAGATACGGGTGGTAACAGAACACCACATAATATGCACAAAAATATTACCCCCCCAAAAAAGGTTAAGTAAGGCCAATTTGCACAATTTATGCAAGAAAAAAAACCCCGTGTGATATGTTATTTATCTTATGCTGATAGACCTCCATACCAAAAATGATTGAAATCGGAAATGTCGTTCAGAAGTTCTGAGCGTATAAAGAAATACATGTAATTTCCAACAAAAATGGTTGCCAGTCAGCCATCTTGAATTTTTAAAAAAAAATTTTTAGTCACCCAAAACGGTAAAACCGTGGGGGACTAATAACCTAGCCTCAACCAGTAAGGACCTGGACAAGTATCTTGAATTCCCACCAGCCCACAGGTTTAGAATGTCCAGTGGCTGAACAGTGATGTCTGGTCAAGTATTGGCTGCCTCTTAAGCCACGACTATAACTAGAACCACTGCCTGGGTAATTTGCCATTTATCAGCAAAACCTTTAAGATTTATCATATCTTACCATACACAGGTGTTTTCCCTGGTAGTACAACCACTATCAACTGTAAACCCTGATATGTATTTTTCAAATACCGGAACATTGGTTCCACTTGATCTGGACCTGTTGCATATTTGCAGAAACATGGCTGACCCAATATGGGCATTCCTGCATCATTTGAAATTTTCTGTAGCTGTGTGGTGAAATTTCTGAAAAGAATTTAAATATCGTCACACACTTTCAACAAAACTACTTTCGGCATCTATGGCTATGAGATGACCATAACAAGCCTGAAAATAAGTAATCTATCATTTGCAGAATGAGGTCCCAGAGGGTGAATTTGCCAATGCTATTCTTTACAGTGGGCCAATTTATCCTCTGGGTACCTCTTTCTGTTTAGTTTTGAGACCCTGATTCAGACTGAGGTTCACAGAGGGTAAAATTTAGTGATGCTACCCTGCTGTGAAGGGTAGTATCACCAAATTCACCCTCTGGGGACCTCATTTTGAAGATGTCAGTCTGCTGATTTTCTGGCTTTGACCATAACACAACTTCAAAGTCAACTGTATCCAATCATGTTTCTTTCCACTACCCACTTTTGAGTACTAAAGCCCAGGCCTGGTTACCAGGTTGCATAATACCACTTGCAGAAAGTATTCAAATAACAGGAATATTTGCATAACCAGAATTTGATCATTTTTCTACATTCTGGTGACAGGGTATTTATTCTTTAAACTTCATGTCATGCTACATCCAAAATCCTTCACTAGTTTTGCATGTGTTCTGCTGTGAAAGTGATTACATGCCTCTCCCTTCAGTAAATGCTTAGATACAATTATGAGGCTTTTTTTTCTGTAGATGTGATTCATATTTAGTTGGAATTAAAAACATTTTGTACAAGTGAATTAGACATGTTAAAATTTATGTAGGCAATCTCCCATGAACTGTATCAGAACAAATTTATACGAACAAATTCTTATCTCCAAATATAACCTAGCATGTTAAAATTTATGTAGCATGCCCTCAAACTGTAGGAGACCATATTTATACAAACAAACAAATTTATTTATTTATTGGTAGTTAAGGTCACTTTTA
Source organism: Pictodentalium vernedei (assembly GCA_031216915.1). Taxonomy (NCBI): domain Eukaryota; kingdom Metazoa; phylum Mollusca; class Scaphopoda; order Dentaliida; family Dentaliidae; genus Pictodentalium; species Pictodentalium vernedei. The sequence goes on from CM062293.1 coordinate 264,291,437, forward strand.
GCATGTTTGGCAAAATCATGACTGCAACATAGGTACAAAGTCAAGTTTAGCCAACTGTTTATACCATTGCCGATCACTTGAGAGGACTTCTACCCCAAATATTGGTTCCTGGTCCTACTTTACCAGTAAAGCAAAACTTGTTATAAGAGCAAACATGCAATGTGCCACTTCCAAGGTTTCCCACAGAAAATACAAACAAATTCTTAACACCAAATTTAATCTTGCACTATACAGCTATTTATTTATTTATTGATGTTTAAGGTCACATATTTATGCACAATGGCTAATCATGACCGTGACAGTTTTACGGGTGGAGGAAGCCGGAGTACCCGGAGAGAACCAACGAGCAACGACGAGCAGCTGCCAGCTCCCCAACATCGTAACTCCGCACTGCAGCACAGGCAGGGTTAGATTGGTTGAAGACATACGTACCATTGACGTGCAGTACGCCTTAGTACACGGCGTCATGGGCAATGGGGGTGAAGTGTCTTGCCCAAGGACACAACACGGTTGCTGCAGGTGAGATTCGAACCGAGGACCTCTCGGCTTGCAGCCTGCACCTCTACCTACTGAGCCACCGCGCCCCCACTATACAGCTAAAAAATTGAGAGATTATTTTTAGAAGTCAGAATTTGTTCTTCCAGTAATTGTTCTGTTACAGTTTATTATGACCAAGTATGAAGGTAAACTTATCCAATCCTTTATACATATACTGCCCACTGTAGAGGACTTCCCATAGGCACTGTTTACAGGGTACCATTTCACTGGTAAAACAGAACTTGTTCACCACAGTGAACAAGCATTCCTCCACTTCCCAGGTTCTCAGAGTCATTTTATTGGAAAGTGTCTTTAGGCTCTATGAACAAACTATCAGTTACTTCTATAAAGATATTAAGAACTTGCTAAGAATGTGAGAAATTTATAGAGCCATCTACACTGTTCAGTGAAGACCCAATATGAGCTTTTAGCACCAAACCACGAGTCAGGTTGATGGTTAGGGAACTAAAACCTGTAAGAAATAACATGCCATTGGCAATCACTTACTAGAGTTGAGACATAATATGTTGCCAGGTATTTCCTAAATAAAATAAAATAATTCATTTTTACAATAAGTATGTATTGGGTCCATAGTTTTTTTACCCGAATACAGCGGGTATCAAGGGCCCCAAAGGATCGCAAAAGTTGAGGGTAGCAACATAAAGTTTCCACCAAAATGACAAGCATTTTTATGAGACTGAAAATGAAATCTGACATTAAAATGCTAGTTAATCCTTCACTCAGCACACATACCACAATTCAGTACTTTATTTTTGTAAAAAATATTTTCCCCCAAATTAAAAAAAACATATCATTTGATCCCTAACTGGAACGAGCTCATCCAATAAGGGGTCATGTGATATGGTTTTGTTCCAAGTTTACGACTCACTGAGATATGGCCTTAAAAATATGAGCTTTACTCGAATATAACATTTTGTACATAAACATAACGGCGATAATATGTAGATAACAAAACAAACAAGAGGTTCTTCTTGTAAGATTTTTAAAGGTCTCCACACAAATCTCAACTAACTGATCAGTCTTCAAGTGCTGTATAAACTAGCAGTATCAAGCATACCTGGAGGGATGCAGGATTTTGAGTGTAGGATTAAATAATGCACATCTTTACCCCCTTAGATGACGAGATTATTTATTTACTTACTGAAGTTTAAGATCACATATTTCTACACAATGGCTAATCGTGACATGTCGTGATTAACAGAAAGAAATTGTAGTGCACAAGGTTGAATGAGTGGTTTGTTGGAATGAAATGAAATGTACAAGTTCTTAGGTATGCACTGATATTGCAGATTGTTCCAGAGTGCAGATGCAAAACAGTCAATTCAAAAATATCCAACTATTTATGTATGTACCGATATCGAAGAAGTGTTCCACAGTGCTGACCCAAAACTGCCATCTTGAATTTCGGACCGAACCCCAAAACAATCATTCTCATCCCAAGGTGATAACAAAGATACCCAAGAAGTTTCGTGAAGATCGGTTCTTAAATACTGCCTCTAGCCTGAGCCGTATTTTAAATTTTTTCTATTTTCAGCTCCTGCGGTTCCCATGGGGGAATGGAAAATTTTTCTTTGGCATAAATTTTGAACCAATAAGCCCTCATATCAAATTTGGTTCAAACTGGCCTCTCAGTTCGGAAAATAGAAATTTTGGTACAAATCGGGCTCCCACAGGAAGCCCAAATATGAACCCAGGGACTTGACTTTAACAAACTTTTATCTCAGCTCCCCAAGGATACTGTATACCAAATATCAAAAGATTACTGGTGGATGTGAAGAAGATTTTTGAAGAAAATTCCTCATATTGAACTAAGTTATAATTCAGGCTCCTACAGGGAGCCCAAATATGAACCTAGAGACTTGGCTTAAACAAACTTGAATCCCCCCCCCCAAGAATACTGCATACCAAATATCAAAACATTCCTACTGCTGGATCTGAAGAAGATTTTTAAAGAAATAATTCATCATTTTGAACGAAGTTATAATTCGGGCTCCCACAGTGAGCCCAAATATGAACCCAGGGACTTGGCTTGAACAAACTTGAATCTCACCTCCTAAGGATGCTGCATGCCAAATATCAAAAGAGTCTGATTGGTGGATCTGAAGAAGAATTTTAAGAATATTCCTCATATTGCACTAATTTGAACATTTGGGCTCCCATGTAGATTTCAACAAACATGTGAATGAATCTTCCAAAGATGTTACATGTGAAATATGAAAGCTTTTGGAGCAGTGGTTTGGGAGAAGATTCTTTAATGTTTTCCCCATTACCCACAAGTTTTAAAAAATGCTACCTCTGCACTTTTTCAAAGTCCCGAAAAAGTACCCTATAATAAAACCGATAGCAATTTTTTTGGACCATTCCATTCTGTTGGTCCTAAGGAAGCTATACACCAATAAAAATTCTCAGTGCCATGTAGTTTAGGTGATGTGGGATTTAACTGTTTTTCTATTTTTAGCTCCTACGGTTCCCATGGGGTGACGGGAAAATTTTTGGGGGCATAAATTAATTTCTTATGACCCAATAAGCCCTCATATCAAATTTGGTTCAAATCAGCCTCTCGGTTTGGAAAATAGAAATTTTGCGAAGGGCAAAAATTCTTGCCCCTCCCATACTGACACCAAATATAGCCCCTCGAACTTCTCTTGAACAAATCTGAGTCTACACTTCAAAAGGAAGCTACACACTAAATATCAACTCTCTGCTACTGCTGGGTCATGAGAAGATTTTTTAAAATTTAGGCACACTTTTTGGGTGTGGCACTACCAAGGGGTACGGCAAGTTGATTTGAACAAACTTGAACTGACATATGATAGAGAACATGCACACCAGATTTAGTTCAATTTGGTCGAGTAATTTACGAGAAGTCGATAATGTAAAGTTAACGATGGACGATGACAGACAGAAAGTGATTAGTAAAGCTCCCCTTGGGCTTTGGTCAGGTGAGCTAAAAACTGATTGTACCTAATTTCGGTACAAAATGGCTGCCAGAAGCCATCTTGAATTTTGGAAACCACTCGTTCTCATCCCAAGGTGATAACAAAGGTACCCAAGAAGTTACAGCCCCTAGCCCGAACCGCATTGACATGTGTACTTACTGTGTATAAGTAGCACTGAATAAATCAAAGTCCAACAAATTTGCATAATTTCTGAACGAGAAAAAAACCTGTATTATATGTGATGTATTCCATGTTACTAAAAATGTACTCAAATCAGAACTTTCATACAGAAGTTCTGTACAAAAAAATGATTGCACTAATTTTGGTACAAAATGGTTGCCGGCGGCCATCTTAAATTTGCTGGCGGCCATCTCAAGTTTTGGGCCACACCCAAAACACTTGTTCTCATCCCATGGTGTTAACAAAGGTACCCAAGAAGTTTCGTAAAGATCGGTTCATAAATATGGCCTCTAGCCCAAGCTGTATTGAATTGTTGACATCAAAGTTGAGCTAATGAAAGTTAAAGTATTGGAGATGAGAGTTTATTATAGCAACAGAATCAGCTGCAATTGTATACTTTTATAAGAAAATGAGCTAAAAGACTGTTTTATTAAAGTCTACATGAATAAACTGTAAGATCACTTGTAAGCTTCCATTTTAATTGAAAATGAAAGTGTAAATTACACTGTAGCTTAACTTCATTGTGTGTTGTGTTTGATGAAAAGGATCATGTTCAATGTTTATGAAAGGATTATCAAATAAGACAAGAATTGTGATAATTGGGAATATGTTAATTTCTGTTCCCTGTATGCTATGCTTTCAATAAAAATAATTTGAGGTGTAGACTGCACTAAAGAATTGAGGGGTGACTTAATGTGGCCCTCACAGTTAATGTATGTGGCCCTCATAGTTAATGTTTAATGTATATCAACCAAAGTTACTAAGTTACAGTGAAATTATTCCAAAATGAGTCATCCTATCAAGTTACAATGAAATCCCTTCCTATTTATTATTTATTGGTGTTTAAGGTCGCATACTTATGCACAATGGCTAAACGTGACAGTGACAGTTTCATGGGTGGAGGAAGCTGGAGTACCCGGAGAGAACCCCCAAGCATCGACGAGCAACCATCAGCACCTCAACATTCCAACTCTGTTCAAGCATCGCTCAAGCAGGGTTGCAGCGGTTGAAGACATGTGCACTGTCGACGAGCAGTACGCCTTAGTACACAGCGTCATCATGCCCACATGTAGGCAATCGCGATAAATTGCCTTGCCCAAGGACACAACGCGGGGCATCCCATACGGGAATCAAACTTAGAACCTCTAGCACAAAAGTCCAACAGTCTACCACTGGTCCCTTCATAAATACGGCCTGTAGACTGTGCTAAAGGTTTTCTGGCTTTGGGCCCCTGTAGCCATCACAGTTGACCGATCGCAACCAAAAGGGGACGTTCTCATCTAGACATTATACCGAGTCATCCTACCATGCTACAATGAAATCCCTTCATAAATACGACCTGTAGTCCATGCTAAAGGTTTTTCGGGATTTGGGCTCGGGCAGCCGTCATGGTTGAATGATCACGACCAAAAGGGGACGTTCTCATCTAGACATTATCTGGAGTCATCCTACCAAGTTACAATGAAATCCCTTCATAAATATGACTTGGAAACTGTGCTAAAGGTTTTTGGGCTTCGTGCTCCTGTAGCCAACACAGTTGACCAATCAGGACCAAAAGGGGACGTTCTCATCTAGACATTATATGGAGTCAACCTACCAAGTTACAATGAAATCCCTCCATAAATACGACCTGTAGACTGTGCTAAAGGTTTTCGAGTTTTGGGCTCGGGCAGTCGTCATGGTTGACAGATCGCGACCAAATGGGGAAGTTCTCATCTAGACATCATACGGAGTCATCCTACTAAGTTACAATGAAAATCCTTCTATATTAAATATAACCTGTAGACTGCGTTAAAAGTTTTTGGGTTTCGGGATTGGGCAGCCGTCACGGTTGACAGATCATGACCAAAAGGGGATGTTCTCATCTAGATATTATATAGAGTCAACCTACCAAGTTGCCATGAAATCCCTTTATAAATATGACCTGTAGACTGTGCTAAAAGTTTTCAATTTTTGGGCTTTGGCAGCCATCACGGTTGACCTCAAACCTGCATATGAAATTTTGTGACGATCGGACAAGAACTACTAAAGGAAAATGTGAACAGACTCACAGACTTCCGCACACGTGATGGCATTAGCCTATCTTAGCCTATCTTGACTTTGTTAAGTTAAGCTAATTAAAGTTCAAGGTCACTGTGACCTTAACCTTTGGCACAATGATCCCAAAATGAATAAGTTCCTTTTTCTCATCATACACAGACTAACAGACTCAACAGACGTCTGCACGCGTGATGGCAGTTGCATATCTTGACTTTGTCAAGTTAAGCTAAAAATGGACTTAGACAGTCAAATTAAAAACACTATATTTTTACTGTTGCCAGAAAGAAAATGAAGACTCTTAACCTGTGTATATAAAAACAAAAATCATTAATACATAAATAACTGACATGGTTTACCTAAATGCATATATTGGTACTGTTGTGATGAAGTTAATGAAGAATCAAGATCTGTGCAAATAATAAACCCCCAATATCTATTGACAAATAAATTTTTGACACTTTTTACCTCAATGCATCTTCTCGAACTGTTCTTTGTGGTGCAAAGCAGGCTATAGCCCACACTCGAATTTCTATACCATTATAAAATTGCTTTCCTCTCATATCCCACACACCTTGGTTGGGAACAGCCTGAGCCTTGGTCTAAAACAAAAATAAATTTAGAAGAATAGTTACAAGAAATAAAAATATTGCAACAGTAAACATTTTTTCAAGACGTAATGCATTCCAATTATTTACAGCAATCAACATAGTACTTAAACAGGTAGAGAGCTAGATTAACTCTTAACCTAGAGGGCACGGTGCCTCCGGAGGTAGAAGTGCAGACTGCTAGTCGAGAGGTAATCAGTTTGAATCCCACCTGCTGCAACCACGTTGTGTCCTTGGGAAAGACACTTCATCTCCATTGTCAACATGGGGGCACGGTGGTGTTGTGTACTAAAGCGTACTGCACGTCGATGGTGCACTTGTCTTCAATCAATGCTAGCTGTGCTTGTGTGGAGTTAGTATGTTGGGGAGCCTGACAGTTGCTCGCCATTGCTTGATGGTTCTTGCCAGCTTCCTCCACCCGTAAAACTGTCCAACATGAGGTGACCCTGGATGTCGAAAATATTGTAAAAGTCATAGTTACTGAAAAATCTGACAAAGAAACCATTGTTAAGAATACAACTCATAATTATTTATTGGCATTTAATGACACTTTCGACAGTGAGGGTAATCTCAGGTCGGGACAGTTTTAAGGGTATAGGAAGCCAAAGTACCCAGAGAGAACCTCTGAGCAGCAGTGAGCAACTGTCAAGGCTCCACAATGTACTAACTCCAAACAAGCAGGGTTAGCATTGGTTGAGGCAAGTTTACCATCAACAGGAAGTATGCCTTAGTACACAGTGCCACCATATGGGCAATCAAAATAATGCAGTTATTGCTCGCCAGGATCAAGCTGTGGACCTTCAATGCTCTAACCACTGAGCCACTGTGCTTCCAGTCCTACTTGAGGTATTTTTATTAGCAAGAGTCAGTTACATACCTCTACTGATAGTAGTGCATTTTTGTTATAGGCTGGAAAATCTGCCTAAAGCAGGCAGAGGTAATTTTGGTTGTTCAAATTGGTTCAGACAAAGTTTTCTTGTGATAATTTATCAGAGTGCCTATGGTCACTCTCCACTAAAGTATGATGGGACAAATCAATATGAACAGAAAATGTTTACTTGTAGCAGAATATGAAGCACATTCTTGGAATATGAAGCCTTTTAATTGTGGCACCCACACTAGGGCTGGGCAGTTTATCAGTTTTTCGTTTTGGTTGGGGTTGGTTTTCAAAATAGAAACCAAACCGCCCCTTAACAAAACAAGAGGCCCCAAGTGGCCTTAATCGCTCACCTGACAAAGTGGTTCAAAGAAGTATTTGGGGTCACATTCAGTTAGACATGGTTCATCAACTCTACAAAGGAATGAAGTCATGAAAGGCAAATTTTATGGAAAAACACTAAGGAATTGATTTGAACAAGAGCTCACATATCGCTGAAGCAATACAATGTCCCCTACCGGACTAATGAGCATTAATAATTATACAAATGTTATAACCTAGATGTGATCAGCATGAATTCCGTTGAAGCGTTTCCAAAAAAAAGTCTGGAAAACTGATATTTTGGCACTTTTCCATATTTCCAAGTGCCATAACTCACACAAGAATAATGCAATCAGCATGAAACTCAAACTTGATCTGTAAGTCATCGTTCTATAGTAGGTAACAAAAAATGAAATCATTCGGTTGAAGCATTTCCCCAAAACTTCCAGAAAACTATAGTGGGACTGACAGACTGACTGACAGATGGACAGAGTGCAAATGAAACTTGATCTGTAAGTCATTGTTCTATAGTAGGTTACCAAAAATGAAATCATTCCGTTGAAGCGTTTCCAAAAAAAGTCCGGAAAACTGATATTTTGGCACTTTTCCATATTTCCAAGGGCCATAACTCACACAAGAATACTGCAATCAGCAGGAAACTCAAACTTGATCTGTAAGTCATCGTTCTATAGTAGTTTACCAAAAATGAAATCATTCGGTTGAAGAATTTCCAAAAGAAAATCTGGAAAACTGATATTTTGGCGCTTTTCCATATTTCCAAGGGCCATAACACCCACAAGAATAAGCAATCAGCAGGAAACTCAAACTTGATCTGTAAGTCATCGTTCTATAGTAGGTTACCAATGAAAGTGTCAATGACACTGTAGCTCAACTTGTCAAGACAAAGACATGTACATGTATAGTATGTGACACAGCAATGACAAACATCTAGGTAATGACCTGATAACAAAGGTACATATAAAGTATTGTAGCGGTCTGTACATGAATACTGACCGTTGCCTGTAACAAATGTATAGGTAAAGTATTGTAAAGGTGGGTGACAGTCAGATGCTGAACTAGAAAAAATCTTTTGAGTCCCAGAGTGGGTCTGACTGAACCCCAAAATATTTGTTCTCATAGCACAGTGATAACAAAGGCACCCCAAAACACACTCGTTCCTGTCCCAAGGTGAAAACAAAAGTACTCAAGAAGTTTTGTGAAGATCAGTTCATAAATACGAGCTGTATAGAACTTGTGACAAAAAACTGATTGGACCTAATTTCGGTACAAAATGGCCACTGGCAGCCATCTTGAATTTTGGACCGTACCCAGAAACACTCATTCTCATCCCAAGGAGATAACAAAGGTACCCAAGAAGTTTTGTGAAGATCGGTTCATAAATACAGCCTCTACCCTGAGCCGTATTGACATGTGTGCTTACATTGTGTAAGTAGCACTGAATAAATCAAAGTTCATCTAATTTGCATAATTTCGGCACGAAAAAAAACCCCTTACAATATGTGATGTATTCCATGTTACTAAACATTCATACAAAAATTTATTCAAATCAGAACTTTCATACAGAAGTTCTATACAAAAGACTGATTGCACTAATTTTGGTACAAAATGGCTGCTGGTGGCCATCTTGAATTTCGGACCACACCCAAAAACACTCGCTCTCATCCCACGGTGATAACAAAGGTACCCAAGAAGTTTCGTAAAGATTGGTTCATAAATATGGCCTCTAGTCTGAGCTGTATAGAAGATGTGTACAAAAAACTGATTAGACCTAATTTCGGTACAAAATGGCCACTGGCAGCCATCTTGAATTTTAGACCGCACCCAGAAACACTCGTTCTCGTCCCAAGGTGATAACAAAGGTACCCAAGACATTTCGTGAAGATCAGTTCATAAATACAGACTCTAGTCTGAGCCGTATTGACATGTGTACTTACTGTGTGTAAGTCGCACTGAAAAAATCAAAGTTCATCTAATTTGCATAATTTCTGCACGAGAAAAAAACCCGTATTATATGTGATGCATCCCATGGTACTAAACATTCACACAAAATAATTATTCAAATCAGGGCTTTCATATGGAAGTTCTGTGCAAAAATCTGATTGCACCTAATTTTGTACAAAATGGCTGCCATCGGCCATCTTGAATTTCGGACCGGACCCAAAAACACTCGTTCTCGTCCCACGGTGATACCAAAGGTACCCAAGAAGTTTCGTAAAGATCGGTTCATAAATACGGCCTCTAGCCCGAGCCGTATTGGCATTTGCACTTACAGTGCTGAAAGTAACCCCAAAAAACATCAAAATCAGTCTAATTTGCACAATTTACGTACGAGAAAAAAACCCGTATTATATGTGATGTATCCCATGGTACTAAACATTCATACAAAAAATTATTCAAATCAGAGCTTTCATATGGAAGTTCTGTACAAAAAACAGCGGTACAAAATGGCGGCTGGCAGCCATCTTGAATTTCGGACCGCACCCCAAAACACTCGTTCTCGTCCCACGGTCATAACAATGGTACCCAAGAAGTTTCGTAAAGATCGGTTCATAAATATGGCCTCTAGCCCGAGCCATAGCAGCTTGGCACTTACAGCTCTGAAAGTAACACTAAATAAATCAAAGTCAGTCTAATTTGCATAATTTACGCACGAGAAAAAAACCCGTATTATATGTGATGTATCCCATGGTACTAAACATTTATACAAAACTTTATTCAAATCAGAACTTTCATACAGAAGTTCTGTACAAAAAACTGATTTTTGCATCATCGGTACAAAATGGCCACTGGCAGCCATCTTGAAGTTTGGACCACACCTAAAAACACTCGTTCCCGTCCCAGGGTCATAACAAAGGTACACAAGAAGTTTCGTAAAGATCGGTTCATAAATACGACCTCTAGCCCGAGCCATAGCCAATTGTTGATGTACGGACAGACGGACAGATGGACGGACAGACGGACGGACAGACGGACGACGGGCCATGACAATAGCTCAAATTTGACTTCGTCAAAGTTGAGCTAAAAATGAAATCATTCGGTTGAAGCATTTCCAAAAAAAGTCTGGAAAACTAAAGTGTGACTGACAAACTGACGTATAAACAGAGTGCAAACCTATAGTCTCCTTCGGCGTTGCCGGTAGGGGACTAACAAACCTGAACCTAACCTGCTCCTCTCTGCCACCCCACCCATAGAAAGCCCCAATATCAAGCCGGGGACTCAAACTGAACAAACATGAATTTCACCCCCTTATGGATGCTGCATACCAAATATCAAAAGCTTCTGATTGGTGGATTGGAAGAAGATTTTTTAAAGAATATTCCTCATATTGCACAAATCTGAACATTTGGGCTCCCACAAAGAGCCCAAATATGGATCCAGGCAGTTGATTTCAACATGTGAATGAATCTTCCAAAGATGTTATACGTAAAATATAAAAGCTTTTCGAGGAGTGGTATGGGAGAAAATTCTTTAATGTTTTTCCCATAAATCACAGTGTTGAAAAATAGGCCGATGAAATCGTCAGATGTGTACCCATTCGCGTAACTAGTAGAAAGCTGTATGATGGAGGGCCACCATGGATGCCGACATTATGTACACCATACAAGGTATGGGTACATATAGAAATGGATTGGAGGAGTGTCTAATTTGATGGATAAAGGGTTAATATCTCTGGATCAAATTATCAGATTTACATAAAAAACTATACAGCACAGCACATCAGTAACCTGAATAAATATATAAAGTAACATGACAATCGGATTGATTTTTTTTGAGTTATCTCAAGCCAAAGAGATTGGAGGAATTTTCAATTTGAAGGATAAAGGGTTAATATCTCCGGATCAAATTATCAGATTAACACCAAAAACTATACAGCTCAGCAAATCAGTAACCTGAACACAATTATAAAGCAACTTGACAATCCAAGCAATATTTTTCAAGTTATCGAATGCCAAAGAAATGGATACGGACGCCGGATGGACAAACGGTACACCAAAAACTATACAGCTCGGCACATCAGTAACCTGAACACAAATATAAAGTAACTAGACAATCCAAGCAATATTTTTCAAGTTATCGAATGCCAAAGGGATTGGAGGAATTTTCAATTTGAAGGATAAAGAGTTAATATCTCGGGATCAAATCATCAGATTTACACCAAAAACTATACAGCTCGGCAAATCAGTAACATGAACACAAATATAAAGTAACTAGACAATCCAAGCAATATTTTTCAAGTTATCGAATGCCAAAGGGATTGGAGGAATTTTCAATTTGAAGGATAAGGGGTTAATATCTCAGGATCAAATTATCTGATTTGCACCAAAAACTATACAGCTCGGCACATCAGTAACCTGAACACAAATATAAAGTAACTTGACAATCCAAGCAATGTTTTTCAAGTTATCGAATGCCAAAGAAATGGATACGGACGCCGGACGGACAGATGGATGGACGGACAGACGGACGGACAAAGGATGGACGAACGACGGATGGTCACCCCGGATGCCGGCATTATATGTACCATACATAGTATGGGTACACATAAAAATCATGACTTGGCATTTTTCAAAGTCCTGGAAAAGTATCCAATGAAAAAAAATGATGGCAATTTTTTTTTACCATTCCTTTCTGCTGTTCATAAGGAAGCTTCACAAAAAAAAAAATTCTCAGTGCCGTGTAGTTTTGGAGATATGGGTGTTGTTTTAATTTTTTTCTATTTTTAACTCTTGCAGTTCCAATGGGATGATGGGAAAAATGTTTTTGGCATAAATTAGGTACTTATGACCCAATAAGCCCTCATATCAAATTTGGTTCAAATTGGCCTCTCAGTTTAGAAAATAGAAATTTTGGTACAATTTGGGCTCCCACAGGAAGCCCAAATATGAATCCAGGGACTTGTCTTTAACAACCCTATATCTCACCTCCCTAAGGATACTGTATAAAAAATATCAAAAGATTCTGACTGGTGGATGTAAAGAAGATGATTTTTGAAGAATATTCCTCATATTGAACTAAGTTATAATTCGAGGCTTCCACAGGGAGCCCAAATATGAACCCAGGGACTTGGATTGAACAATCTTGAATCTCACCACCCTAAAGATGCTGCATACCAAATATAAAAAAAATTCTGACTGTTGAATTCGAAGAAGATTTTTAAAGGAAATTCCTCATATTGAACTAAGTTATAATTCTGGCTCCCACAGTGAGCCCAAATATGAACCCATAGATTTGGCTTGAACAAACTTGAATCTCACCCCCTAAGGATGCTGCATACCAAATATCAAACGATACTGATTGGTGGATCTGAAGAAGAAGATTTTTAAAGAATATTCCTCATATTGCACTAGTTTGAACATTTGGGCTCCCATAGAGTTTCGGTTTCAACAAATTTCCCAGAAGTGGTAAGTTTATGACCTCACAATCACATGCGTTGTGCACACCAAAGGCTAAAATGTCGGGCAAAGTTAAATGCAGTGCCTTTTTATGCTCACTTTGAGAGGATTGACCAAAAACCCTATAATTGTACACGTAACTTGTGCAAGAAAATAGTGGTAGCACATTTCAGGAATACAAGCAAGCTTAAACGGTATCAACAGAACCACCAGCAGAAGGAATATGAAAAATTAAAGTCTTGCGCAAGAATCCACACATGTGAAAAAATTGTTCGCAAGTTTATTGAATAGGGCACAGCCTCAGGCTCACTCATATTCAACCAAATATGGATTGTAAGTTACCTGACAATATATGGTGTAAATATAAATTATCTTTAAACCAAAATCAGCTGTGTAGGGTGCGTATTAAATAAGTTTGGAGGTAAACATAAAATTTATTGAGTTTTGAAACCTTGATGCTCACCGGAAAAATGATGGCCAAATTATGTTAACTGGCTGACTTCTGGGACGTTCTCTGAAAGTGTCACAGACTCAGAGATAATACTGTGCTTTGGCAGTTCTGTTTTTGTCAACAATAGAATGGTTAAATTAAAATAGAACATATGCTGTTAAATGGATGGCAGATAACTACTGAAAGTTTTTTAAACTTATCGTGGTCTGTTTGTATACTATTTGAACTTACTGTAAGGAATTGCGCAGTATTACCAATCAGGTATAAACCGTCAAGTGTCAATGCTGCATTTCAATATGCAGTTGTTATAATCAACTTGTGCTTTCCCATGTGTATTTGTGTACACAACAAATCCCAGGATGCAATATTGCAAACTTTCAAACCCCACCATGCAGCTGTCTCCCTTTATATACATCAATCGCCTGTTGTGACTGATGAAGGAAATGACAAGTGAAAATTTTTGTAGTTCACTACTATTTTCATTAAAACACCCCATCATTTCAACTCGAAAATAATGAAAGTGTCAATGACACTGTAGCTTAACTTGTCTGTACATTATATTTAATGAAAAGAATAATCTTCAAAGTTTAAGTAAGGATTATGAAATAAGACAAGAATTGTGATAATTGGGAATATGTTAATTCTGTTCCCTGTATGCTATGTTTTTAAAAAAATAATATGAGGTGTAGACTGTACTAAAGAACTAAGGGGTGGGTTAATGTGGCCTCACAGTTAATGTATATCAATGAAAATTACCAATTTAGAGTGAAATTATTCCAAAACGACTCATCCTATCAAGTTACAATGAAATCCCTTCATAAATACGGCCTGCAGACTGTGCTAAAGGTTTTGGGGCTTCGGGCTGTGTAGCCATCACGGTTGACCAATCCCAACAAAAAGGGGACGTCCTCATCCAGACATTATACTGAGTCATCCTGCCAAGTTACAATGAAATCCCTTCAAAAATATGATCTGTAGTCTGTGCTAAAGCTTTTCGGGTTTTGGGCCCGGGCAGACGTCATGGTTGAATGATCGTGACCAATAGGGGACGTTCTCATTTAGGCATTATCTGGAGTCATCTTATCAAGTTACAATGAAATCCCTTCATAAATATGACCTGTAGACTGTTCTAAAAGTTTTCGTGCTTGAGGCCCCTGTTGCCATCACAGCTGACCAATCGTGACCAAAAGGGGAAGTTATCATCTAGACATTATATGAAATCAACCTACCAAGTTACAATGAAATCCCTCCACAAATACGATCTGTAGAATGTGCTAAGAGTTTTCAGGTTTTGGGCAGCTGCCACAGCTGAATGATCGTGACCATAAGGGGACGTTCTCATCTAGACATCATCTGGAGTCATCCTACCAAGTTACATTGAAAACTCTTCTTAATTATGACCTATAGACTGTGCTCAAGGTTTTCGTTCTTTGGGCCTCTGTAGCCATCACAGTTGACCAATCATGACCATAATGGGACGCTCTCATCTAGACATTATCTGGAATCATGCTACCAAGTTAAATATGACCTATAGACTGTGCTCAAGGTTTTCGAGCTTCAGTCCCCTGTAGATATCACAGATGACCAAACACGACCAAAAGGGGACGTTCTCATCTAGACATTATATGGAGTCAACCTACCAAGTTACAATGAAATCCCTCTATAAATATGACCCATAGACTGTGCTAAAGGTTTGGGGGTTTTGTGGTCGGGCAGTCGTCATGGTTGACAGATTGTGACCAAATGGGGAAGTTCTCAACTAGATATTATACAGAGGCATCCTACCAAGTTACAAGGAAATCCCTCCATAAATACGACCTGTAGACCGTGCTAAAGGTTTTTGGGTTTTGGACTAGGGCAGCAATCACGGTTGACCGATCGGACCAAAAGGGGATGTTCTCATCCAGATATCATACAGAGGTATCCTACCAAGTTACAATGAAATCCCTCCATATTAAATATGACCTGAAGACTGTGCTAAAAGTTTTTGGGTTTCGGGTATGGGTAGCCGTCACAGTTGACAGATCATGACCAAAAGGGGACGCTCTCATCTAGATATTATACAGAGGCATCCTACCAAGTTACAATGAAATCCCTTCATAAATTTTGTGATGATCGGATAAGAACTACGGGGTGTAGCCTGTACTGAAGGAAAATGTGAACAGTCTTACAGACTCACTGACGCCACAGACTTCCGCACGCGTGATGGCAATAGCTTATCTTGACTTTGTCAAGTTAAGCTAAAAATGAAAGTGTCAATGACACTGTAGCTCAACATGTTAAGGCATGTACATGTTTAGTACGAGACACAGCAATGACAAACATCTAGCTAATGACCTGATAACAAAGGTACATGTAAAGTATTGTAACGGTCTGTACATAAATACTGACTGTAGCCTGTAACAAATGTATAGGTAAAGTATTGTAAAGGTGGGTGACAGTCAGATGCTAAACTAGAAAAGAAATCTTTGAGTCCCAGAGTGGGTCTGACTGAACCCCAAAATATTTGTTCTCATAGCACAGTGATAACAAAGGCACCCCAAAACACACTCATTCCTGTCCCCAGGTGAAAACAAAGGAACCCAAGAGGTTTCGTGAAGATCAGTTCACAAATACGAGCTGTATAGAAGTTGTGACAAAAAACTGATTGGACCTAATTTTGGTACAAAATGGCCAATGGCAGCCATCTTGAATTTTGGACCGCACACAGAAACACTCGTACTCATCCCAAGGTGATAACAAAAGTACCCAAGAAGTTTCGTGAAGATCGGTTGATAAATACAGCCTCTAGCCCGAGCCGTATTGACATGTGCACTTACTGTGTGTAAGTAGCACTGAATAAATCAAAGTTCATCTAATTTGCATAATTTCTGCACGAGAAAAAAACCTGTATTATATGTGATGTATCCCATGGTACTAAACATTCACACAAAAAATTATTCAAATCAGTGCTTTCATATGGAAGTTCTGTGCAAAAATCTAATTGCACCTAATTTTGTACAAAATGGCTGCCATCGGGCATATTGAATTTCGGACCGGACCCAAAAACACTCGTTCTCGTCCCGCGGTGATACCAAAGGTACCCAAGAAGTTTCGTAAAACTCAGTTCATAAATACGGCCTCTAGCCCGAGCCGTATTGGCATTTGCACTTACAATGCTGAAAGTAACACTAAATACCTCAAAGTTAGTCTAATTTGCATAATTTATGCACGAGAAAAAAACCTGTATTATATGTGATGTATCCCATGGTAGTAAACATTCATACAAAAAATTATTCAAATCAGCGCTTTCATACGGAAGTTCTGCGCAAAAATCTGATTGTACCTAATTTTGTACAAAATGGCTGCCAGCAGCCAACTTGATTTTCGGATCGGACCCAAAAACACTCGTTCTCGTCCCACGGTCATAACAAAGGTATTATTTATTTATTTATTTATTGGTGTTTAAGGTCACATACTTGTGCACAATGGAGAGAACCACCGAGCATCGACGAGCAACTATCAGCTCCTCAACATTCTAACTCTCTTCAAGCTTCGCTCAAGCAGGGTTACAGCGGTTGAACACATGTGCACCATCGACGTGCAGTACGCCTTAGTACACAGCGTCATCGTGCCCCCAAGTGGACAATTGGGGTAAAGTGAATTGCCCAAGGACACAATGCGGGAGTCCGAATCGATCGCCCCAGACGGTCACCCATCAGAGGACTAACCGGGCTCGACGTACTCAACACATTGCTGAAGGCTCAAGACTTGGATGACAAATGTGTACATTACCCTCTAAAATGTGGATTTCAACAAAGAATTTTGAAAAACCGAACCAAAAACTTGAGTTTTTTTTTACAAAACCAAAACATAAATTTTAAAACTGCCCAGCCCTAAGTCCCACACAATTTAGAAGAGCCTAAAAATGTGCCTCTAGCATTCGATGAGTTAAAAGATTTTGTATATGTCCCCTCCTTTCTGACTAAAACTATCTCATACAAGAGAAAATTATAAAGGGCAATAATAAACAAAGACCAATTGATTTCAATGAAGAAAGCAACTATCATGGCATTACAAATGTTTCTTTTCAAATAGTCAATTTCAAAGTGACAATTACTGTTTGATTTAATCAGATACATTTTATCAACAAAAAGCAGCCTTATAAGAATGTGAAAGTGATTAAATTAAAAAAGAATAAATACTGATGATCACAACAATATTCCATCAAGTTCACAAGACAAGATCATCCAGATCAAACAAAACACTTCAGTTATGATGGTTAGTTAATCAGGCTTATCTGGTCTCATCAACAAGATGGAATATGACAATAATGTGATTGGGAAACTGTTGAAATACATTTGTTTAATTTAAAACAGTCGATATTTAGTAACTGAATGTGAAAATCCACATACATCTGTGACATCACATGAGCCTGGTTTGAGAAAGGCATGACATGGATTTGGAAAAATTTGAAGAAGTTAAGAATTGTTTTCAATCGAGCTAGAATTGAAGGGCAGACAATGGCTGTACTGAGAAACTATTCTGACAACACTCTCATCTACACTGGGATATAGTCCAATGCATACAGGATCCTTCAAACTGCATCCAATTCCAACCAGGCCATTTGATCCGCCCTAGAAAACAAATGGAATGCTGTGAGATGGCCAATCCCTCATCATCAAAGTTCAACAAGGGAAATGACTTTTGAATAAATTCTTGGATACAACTGGTTGTTATCCCTTTAATGACATTATTATCAAAAATCTATATATTAAATTAAGAAACAACAATCTTTGACGCATTTCTTTGAAAACGTATGACAAGAAATGGTAATGTGATCACAAGTCCAATAAGGGTAATAACTCTTGAAGAGAAGCTTTTACATGGCTGGTTCGCAATCCAGTTCATGATAATATCACCAAATGAAAGTGTCAATGGCACTGTAGCTTAACTTGTGTGTTGGGTTTGATGAAAAGGATAATGTTCAATGTTTATGAAAGGATTATGAAATAAGACAAGAATTGTGATAATTGGGAATATGTTCATTTCTGTTCCCTGTATACTATGTTTTTGATAAAAATAATATGAGGTGCACACTGTACTAAAGAGCTGAGGGGTGGGTTAATATGACCTCACAGTTAATGTATGTGGCCCTCACAGTTAACGTATATTAACGAAAGTTACCAAGTTACAGTGAAATTATTCCAAAACGAGTCATCCTATCAAGTTACATTGAAATCCCTTCATAAATATGGACTGTACACTGTGCTAAAGGTTTTCGGTCTTCGGGCCCCTGTAGGCGTCAGTGTCCCAATTACGTCCAAAGGGGACGTTCTCATCTAGACATTATATGAAGTTAACCTACCAAGATACAATGAAATCCCTTCATAAATATGACCTGTAGACTGTGCTAAAGGTTTTTGGGCTTTGGGCTCGGGCAGCCATCATGGTTGAATAATCGCAACCAAAAGGGGACATTCTCATCTGGGCATCATCTGGAATGATCCTACGAAGTTACAATGAAATCCCATCATGAATATGACTTGTAGACTGTGCTCAAGATTTTCGGGCTTCGGGCACCTGTAGCCATCACAGTTGACCAATCATGACCAAAAGGGGATGTCATCATCTAGGCATTATATGGAGTCAACCTAACAAGTTACAATGAAATCCTTCCATAAATACGACCTAGACTATTCTAAAGGTTTTTGGGCTCGGGCAGCCATCAAGGCTGAATGATCGCGACCAAAAGGAGATGTTCTCATCTAGACATTATTTGGAGTCATCCTACCAAGCTACAATGAAATCCCTTCATAATTATGACCTGTACAAGGCTCTAAAGGTTTCCAGGCTTCGGGCCCCTGTAGCAGTCACAGTTGCCCAATCGTGTCCAAAAGGGGACGTTCTCATCTAGACATTATATGAAGTCAACCTACCAAGTTACAATGAAATCCCTTCATAAATATGACCTGTAGACTGTGTTAAAGGTTTTCGGGCTTCAGGCTCGGGGGCAGCCATCATGATTGAATGATCGCAACCAAAGGGGACAATCTCATCTGGGCATCATCTGGAGTGATCCTACGAAGTTACAATGAAATCCCTTCATAAATATGACCTGTAGACTGTGCTCAAGGTTTTCAGGCTTCGGGCACCTGTAGCCATCACAGTTGACCAATCACGACCAAAAGGGGATGTCATCATCTAGGCATTATATGGAGTCAACCTAACAGGTTACAATGAAATCCTTCCAGAAATATGACCTTTTGCCTATGCTAAAGGTTTTTGGGCTCGGGCACCCATCAAGGCTGAATGATCGTGATCAAAATGGGACGTTCTCATCTAGACATTATTTGGAGTCACCCTACCAAGTTACAATGAAATCCCTTCATAAATAGGACCTGTAGACTGTGCTAAAGGTTTTCAGGCTTCGGGCCCCTGTAGCCGTCACAGGTGCCCAATCACGTCCAAAAGGGGACTTTCTCATCTAGACATTATATGAAGTCAACCCACCAAGTTACAATGAAATACCTCAATAAATATGACCTGTAGACTGTGCTAAAGGTTTTTGGGTTTTGGGCTCAGGCAGTCCTCACAGCTGGCAGATCACGCCCAAATGGGGAAATTCTCATCTAGACATCATAAGGAGTCATCCAACCAAGTTACAATGAAATCCCTCCATATTAAACATGACCTGCAGACTGTGCTAAAAGTTTTTGGGTTTCAGGCTTGGGCAGACATCACTGTTGACAGATCATGCCCAAAAGGGGGCGTTCTCATCTAGGCATTATACAGAGGCATCCTACCAAGTTACACTGAAATCCCTTCATAAATACGACCTGTAGACTGTGCAAATAGTTATCGGGTTTTGGGCTTGGACAGCCATACCGGTTGACCGATCGCGACCAAAAGGGGACGTTCTCATCTAGACATGACCCCAAACCTGCATATGAAATTTCGTGACGATCAAACAAGAACTGCGGGGTGTAGCCCATGCTAAAGGAAAATGTGAACAGACTCACAGACTAACAGACTTCCGCACGCGTGATGGCAATAGCTTATCTTGACTTTGTTAAGTTAAGCTAAAAATCAGTATTTCAAACAATGAAATCACTTGACCAGGTGTTGTTTCACCAAGTCTCGATAAAATAAGCATGGAAACATATGGTGATCCTATATTACCACACCTTAAAGTATCCATACTAATAATTAGGTGGTACATTCTGGTAATGTTCATCCCCAACTAAGTAACAACGATGAACCCAATCAATTTGTAAAAGTTCTTCTGAAGGGCAACTATGCCTCGTTGTCCAAACATGATGCCAGAAAAGTTTAAAAGGTGAATCAAAAATTCCCCCAAAATTCACTTGCATAATCATGTTCATCACATATGGTACACAGACTGGATGCAAGCGCTTACATATAACTACTGAATCACTCCAACTGGAGATGCTGGAGAGAGAAAATTCTTGGAAGCTCTATGAACAATACTTTATTTCACAGTCACATGTATTGCCATGTTTCTTGAAGTTAGAAGATGCAGAATATTATTGTCTGGTGTTGGTAAAATGGTAAAGAACTGATGAACAAAACTTCTGGGAAGCAAATGTGGAAATACCTTCCAGGTGGAAAGGGCCAAGGTTCAAAGACTTGTGACCAACCCATGTCTGAGTGTTTGTTTGTTGGTGGTTAACGTCACATATTTATGCACCATGGGTAATCGTGACACAACATGGAGATGAAGTCAAGTTTAGTCAATCGTTGATCTACATGTTGCCCATTTTAGAGGACTTTCACCCCAAGCATTGGTGACTAGGTCCTATTTTACAAGTAAAGCGGAACTGGTTTACCACAGGAAACAAGTGCTGCTTACTTCCCGGGGTTCCCACAGGGAATGTGTGAGTGTATCACAAATATAAACCAGTTAAAAAAGCAGATATTAACAGAAACATTAAAATGTTACAAAGGAGCAGACTTAATTGAATATTCCAATGAATAACCCTGCTAACAGCACATAATTTTCAAACACAAAACCATTTATTTCACCTTTAATGATTTGCTATTAGTTGCCCATGGGTTAACAGATTAAACTACTGTTAGGCCTAAACAAGAGCACCGCGTAGCGGGACAATATACGCCCGTTTTGTATTTTTGAAGGGTTGGGGTAAGGATGGGGGTGAGGGTGAAAATTGTTTGGACCAACCCCATATTCAAACTTGACCTGTATTTTGTTGTGATTAAACAACATACTAAGTTTGGAACCAATCGGAAAACAAATAATAAAAATTATCATCCGGAAACCAAATATTTGATGCATTCTATGTCCAACAAGGTCCATAATTCAGGGGAACTTCGAAGTTCGAACAGACCCCATATTCGAACTTGACCGGTCTTTGTTTTGATTAAACCACATACCAAGTTTAGGAGTCAATCGAAAAAAAAATACAAAAGTTATCATCTGGAAACCAAAGGTTGACGAACGGAACGACCAATGGATGAACAAATGGATGGACAAATAGACAGACAGACATACTGATTCCATAATTCGACGGTTTTTCAACAGGCGTATAAAAAATCAGGCCATACTAAAGTTATAAACCGGAAAACACAAAATGCACAAATTCAAGAGGAATAAATCTGGAAAGGTACATGCGATTTTGGCCGAAAGTGAACTTGAGCTGTGCTTTGTGGTCATAAACAAAATCTGAGAATTTGAAACAAATTAGTCAAGGCAAACTAAAGTTATCATCACAAATTTGCAATCATTCAAGGGGAATAACTATGGAACGGTACATGCGATTATGGCCAAAGGTGAACTTGAGCTGTGCTTTGTGGTCAAAAACAAAAACTGAAAATTTGAAATAAATCGGTCAAGGCAAAGTAAAGTTATCATCCGGAAACGAAAAGTTGGGCTAAATTCCTATAAATAAAGGGCCAAAACTCTACTGCAAATGGGCCGCTAGAAACGGAAATCGAACCCATCCTGTATTTTGTCATACTAAATCCACATGCCAAATTTAACTCAGCTCAACCCATTACAACTAAAGTTATTGTCCGGAAACAAAATGTGTCCATGGATGGACAGACAGACAGACGGGTGGAGAGACCACTCACATAATACGTCCCGTTTTTCAAACGGGTATATAAAATCAACATCTGAAAAATTTGGTGTCAATCCGTCAAGGCGTTCGGCTTTAAATGAATGGAAACCAATTTTTTTTCAAAAATTGTTTTCAAAGGGCCATAACTCTGCAGCGCATGGACTGAGAAACACCAATATCGAACTTGACCTGAATTTTATTGCTACAAACAACATCTGAAAGTTTGATGTCAATCCGTCAAGGCGTTCGACTCTAAATGAAGGGAAACCAATTTTTTTCGAAAGATTGTGTTTTCAAAGAGCCATAACTCTGCAGTGGATGGACTGAGAAACACCAATATCGAACTTGACCTGTATTTCATTGCTAAAAACAACATATGAGAAATTTGGTGTCAATCTGTCAACGCGTTCAGCTTAAAATGAACGGAAACCAATTTTTTTTAGAAAAATTGTGTTTTCAAAGAGCCATATCTCTGCAGCAGATGGACTGAGAAACACTAATATCGAACTTGACCTGTATTTTAATACTAAAAACAACTTCTGAAAGTTTGATGTCGATCCGTTAAGGCGTTCGACTTTAAATGAACGGAAACCAAATTGTTTACGGACAGACAGACGGACAGACAGACCGATAACATAATACAACCGTTTTTTAAAAGGGCGTATAAAAAGTAAAAAATCTGTTTCTCAGGTCCTCCTGCATCGTCCTTTTGGCTGCTGCATGCTCTCTTTTTATAACCAATGCAAACATAAACAAGAGCAGCGGGACAATATACTTTGTGGTCAAAAACAAAATCTGAGAATTTGAAAAAAAATCAGTCAAGGCAAACTAAAGTTATCATCCAGAAACCACAAAATCCATAAATTTGCAATCATTCAAGGGGAATAACTCTGGAAAGGTATATGCGATTGTGGTCAAAAGTGAACTGGAGCTGTATTTTGTGGTCAAAAACAAAAAACTGAAAATTTGAAATAAATCGGTCAGAGTACGAAAAGTTGGGCTAAATTACCATAAATAAGGGGCCATAACTC
Source organism: Pictodentalium vernedei (assembly GCA_031216915.1). Classification (NCBI taxonomy): domain Eukaryota; kingdom Metazoa; phylum Mollusca; class Scaphopoda; order Dentaliida; family Dentaliidae; genus Pictodentalium; species Pictodentalium vernedei. The sequence continues at coordinate 264,314,933 of CM062293.1, forward strand.
TACTGCAAATGGGCCGCTAGAAACGGAAATCGAACCCATCCTGTATTTTGTCATACTAAATCCACATGCCAAATTTAACTCAGCTCAAACCATTACAACTAAAGTTATTGTCCGGAAACAAAATGTGTCCATGGACGGACAGACAGACAGACAGGTGGAGAGACCATTCACATAATACGTCCCGTTTTTCAAACGGGTGTATAAAATCAACATCTGAAAAATTTGGTGTCAAGGCATTCGGCTTTAAATGAACGGAAACCAATTTTTTTTCAAAAATTGTGTTTTCAAAGGGCCATAACTCTGCAGCGCATGGACTGAGAAACACCAATATCGAACTTGACCTGTATTTTATTGCTACAAACAACATCTGAAAGTTTGATGTCGATCCGTCAAGGCGTTCGACTTGAAATGAAGGGAAACCAATTTTTTTCGAAAGATTGTGTTTTGAAAGAGCCATAACTCTGCAGTGGATGGACTGAGAAACACCAATATCGAACTTGACCTGTATTTCATTACTGAAAACATCTGAAAAATTTGGTGTCAATCTGTCAAGGCGTTCAGCTTTAAATGAACGGAAACCAATTTTTTTAGAAAAATTGTGTTTTCAAAGGGCCATATCTCTGCAGCAGATGGACTGAGAAACACCAATATCGAACCTGACCTGTATTTTAATGCTAAAAACTTCTGAAAGTTTGATGTTGATCCGTCAAGGTGTTCGACTTTAAATGAACGGAAACCAAATTGTTTACAGACAGACAGATGGACAGACAGACAGATGGACAGATGGACAGACAGACAGACTGATAACATAATACGACTGTTTTTTTAAACGAGCGTATAAAAAACAAGAGGCCCCAGGGGGCCTGAGGGCGCTCACCTGACATGGTAGCCTAAATATCAACCCAGAGAATTGATTTCCACAAGTTGCATCTGCTCCTCCTAAGAAAAGCTGAAACCAAATATCCAAATATTCTGACCAGTGGATCTTAAAAAAGATTTTTAAAGAATATTCCTCATATTGAACTAAGTCATAATTCGGGCTCCCACAGGGAGACCATATATGAACCTAGGGACTTGGCTTTAACAAACCTGAAACTCACACCCCTAAGGATTCCGCACACCAAATATCAAAACATTCCGACTGCTGGATCTGAAGAAGAAGATTTTTAAAGAAAATTCCTCATTTTGAACCAAGTTACAATTCGAGCTCCCACAATCAGTCCAAATATGGACCTAGGGACATGGCTTGAACAAACTTGAATCTTACCCCCCTAAGGATGCTGCATAAAACATATCAAAAGCATTCATCTGCTGGATCTGAAGATTTTTAAAGAAAATTCCTCATTTTGAACTAAGTTGTCATTCAGGCTCCCATAGTGAGCCCAAATATGAACCAAGGGACTTGGCTTGAACAAACTTGAATCTCAGCCCCCTAAGGTTGCTCCATGCCAAATATCAAAACATTCCAACTGCTGAATCTGAAGAAGAAGATTTTTAAAGAAAAATTCCTCATATTGACTAAGTTATAATTTGGGCTCCCACAGGGAGCCCAAATATGGACCCATGGACTTGGCTTTAACACACTTGAATCCCCCCCCCTCCCCTCCCCCCCCCCCCCCCCAAAGGATGCTACTCACCACATATCAAACCATTCCGACTGCTGGATCTGAAGAAGATTTTTTAAGAAAATTACTCATTTCGAACAAAGTTACAATTCAAGCTCCCACAGTGAGCCCAAATATGGACCTAGGGACATGGCTTGAACAAACTTGAATCTCACCCCCCTAAGGATGCTGCATACCAAATATCACAAGATTCTGCCTGCTGGATCTTGAGAAGAAGATTTTCAAAGAAATTTGCCTGAAATGCACTAAGTTCAAATTTGGGCTTCTATACTGAGCCCAAATATAAACCCTGGGGGCCGATTTGAACAAACTTGAATCAGATTCACCCCACAATGTTGCATACCAAATATCACAAGATGCTGCCTGCTGGATCTGGAGAAGATTTTTGAAGAAATTTGCCTGAAATGCACTAAGTTTGAATTTGGGCTTCTATAGTGAGCCCAAATATGAATCCAGGTGGCCGATTTGAACAAACTGGAATCAGATCCACCCCACAATGTTGCATACCAAATATCAAAAGATTCTGCCTGCTGGATCTGGAGAAGATTTTTGAAGAAATTTGCCTGAAATGCACTAAGTTCGAATTCGAGCTTCTATAGTGAGCCCAAATATGAATCTAGGGAGCCGATTTGAACAAAATAGAATCAGATCCACCCCACAATGTTGCATACCAAATATCAAAAGATTCTGCCTGCTGGATCTGGAGAAGAAGATTTTTTAAGAAATTTGCCTGAAATGCACTAAGTTCAAATTTGGGCTCCTATACTGAGCCCAAATATAAACCCAGGGAGCCAATTTGAACGAACTTGAATCAGATCCACCCCACAATGTTGCATACCCAATATCAAAAGATTCTGCCTGCTGGATCTTGAGAAGAAGATTTTCAAAGAAATTTGCCTGAAATGCACTAAGTTCGAAATCGGGCTCCTATACTGAGCCCAAATATGAACCCAGGGGGGCCGATTTGAACAAACCTGAATCAGATCCACCCTACAATGTTGCATTCCAAATATCAGATTCTGCCTGCTGGATCTGAGAAGAAGATTTTTTAATGTTTTTCCCATTGCCGACAGTGTTAAAAAGTGCTGACTCAGCACTTTTTCAAAGTCCCGAAACTGTGCCCTATGATAAAACCGACGGCAATTTTTTTTTACCAATCCTTTCTGTTGGTCCTAAGGAAGCTGCACACCAAATAACAATTCTCGGTGCTGTGCAGTTTTGGAGATATGAGCATTTTAAATTTTTTCTATTTTTAGCTCCTGCGGTTCCCACGGGGCTGCAGGAAATTTTTTTTTGCATTAATCAAGTACTCATGACCCAATAAGCCCTCACATAAAATTTGGTTGAAATCGGCTTCTCGGTTCAGAAAATAGAAATTAGGGGCGGGGCCAAAATTTTTGCCCCTCCCATAACAACGCCAAACATTATCCCTCAAACTTCTCTTGAACAAATCTGAGTCTACACCTCAAAAGGAAGGTGCATACCATATATCAAGTCTCTGCTACTGCTGGTTCATGAGAAGAAGATTTACAAAGATTTTGGTGCCCCTTGGGAGCGTGGCACCACCCAGGAGGAGGGGCAACTTCATTTGAACAAATCTGAATTGGCATTAGGTAATAAACATTTAGCCAACATTTGAATAAAATTGGGCTAGTGGTTTAGGAGGAGAAGTCGATAATGTAAAGTTAACGCCGGACGGACGACGGACGGATCACGATCAGTAAAGCTCCCGCTGAGCTTCGCTCAGGTGAGCTAATAAAAATTAAATGGTTAATGTCTGATATTTTACCAAAGTTAATAAAATTGATAAATTTGTCCCTTGAAAGAGCAACAAGGCTTTGCAATGCTGTAGAATAGCGAAGCCTTCTTGCACTCAAGGGACAAATGATACACCACTACCCATGCTAATCTGTAGATTGTGAGGCCTAAAACATTATCCAAACCACAAATTTTTGATGGAAAAGAAATAATGACAAAAATAAAATGAACAAGAGGCCCCAAGGGGCCTTAATCGCTCACCGGCCAAAGTGGTTCAAAGAAGTATTTGGGATCACATTCAGTTAGACATGGTTCATCAACACTACAAAGGAATAAAGTCATGAGAGGCAAATTTTATGGAAAAACACCAAGGAATGGATTTGAACAAACCTGAATGTAACATGTGCCCCCCACCCCCCCCCCCCCCCCCTCTCCCTCCCCCATGCGCATAGAGCCCAAATATTAAGGTAAGGACACATTGAACAAACTTGAATCTGATCCCCCTTGAGATGTCATATACCAAATAGGAAAGAATTCCGACTGGTGGATATGAAGGTTTTTAAAGAAATCACCTCACATTGCACTAAGTTAAACTTTGGGCTCAAATAGGCAGCCAAAATATTAACCCAGGGTCCCGATTTGAACAAACTTGAATCTGACTCACCTAGAGATGTATACCAAATATGAAAGGATTCCGATTGGTGGATCTGAAGAAGATTTTAAAAGAAATTCCTTCTTATTGCACTTAGTTAAAATTCAGGCTCCCAAAGGTAGCCCAAATTAATAACCCCGGGACCAGGTTTGAACAAACTTGAGTCTACCCTCCAAGAGATGTTGTATACCAAATATGAAGGATTCTGAATGGCGGATCTGAAGAAGATTTTTAAAGAAATTTTCTTATATTGTACTAAATTAAAATTTCGGCTCCCATATGGAGCCCAAATATCAACCCATGGACTAGGATTGAACAAACTTGAATCTAACCCTCCTAGAGATGTTGTATACCAAATAGTCGGAACCCAAAATTTTCAGGCTATAAATTGTTTTTTTCCCATCTCAAAAGTGAAAACGCATAAAAGCCCCCAAAAATGTCCGAATTTTGGTTCAAAACCTGACCCCAATTTTTTTTTTTCATCTCAAAATTGAACAAAACGCATAAAAAAGCCCAATTTTTTTCCCCAAATTTTCGTCCAAAATTTCCAAGTCTGAATGCAAAATTTTCAGGGGTGTGGGGGGAGGGGCGGGGTGGGGGTGGGGGAGGGGCAGGGGTGGGGTCATCTCAAAATTGAACAAAATGCATAAATGAAAGTGTCCATGACACTGTAGCTCAACTTGTCAAGTCAAAGACATGTTGAGCTACAGTATGTGACACAGCAATGACAAACATCTAGGTAATGACCTGATAACAAAGGTACATATAAAGTATTGTAATGGTCTGTACATAAATACTGACCATTGCCTGTAACAAATGTATAGGTAAAGTATTGTAAAGGTGGGTGACAGTCAGATGCTAAACAAGAAAAGCAATCTTCGAGCCCCATCGTGGGTCTGACTGAACCCCAAAATATTTGTTCTCATAGCACAGTGATAACAAAGGCACCCCAAAACACACTCATTCCTGTCCCAAGGTGAAAACAAAGGTACCCAAGAAGTTTCGTGAAGATCAGTTCACAAATATGAGCTGTGTAGAAGTTGTGACAAAAAACTGATTGGACCTAATTTCGGTACAAAATGGCCACTGACAGCCTCTTGAATTTTGGACCGCACCCAGAAACACTCGTTCTCGCCCCAAGGTGACAACAAAGGTACCCAAGAAGTTTTGTGAAGATCGGTTCATAAAGACAGCCTCTAACCCGAGCCGTATTGACATGTGCACTTACAGTGTATAAGTAGCACTGAATAAATCAAAGTTCATCTAATTTACATAATTTCTGCACGAGAAAAAAACCCGTACTATATGTGATGTATTCCATGTTACTAAACATTCATACAAAAATTTATTCAAATCAGAATTTTCATAAAGAAGTTCTGTACAAAAGACTGACTGCACTAATTTTGGTACTAAATGGCTGCTGGTGGCCATCTTGCATTTCGGACCACACCCAAAAACACTCGTTCTCATCCCACGGTGATAACAAAGGTACCCAAGAAGTTTCGTAAAGATCGGTTCATAAATACGGCCTCTAACCTGAGCTGTATAGAAGTTGTGTACAAAAAACTGATTAGACCTAATTTTGGTACAAAATGGCCACTGGCAGCCATCTTGAATTTTGGGCCACACGCAGAAACACTCGTTCTCGTCCCAAGGTGATAACAAAGGTGCCCAAGACGTTTCGTGAAGATCGGTTCATAAATACAGACTCTAGCCCGAGCCATATTGACATGTGTACTTACTGTGTGTAAGTAGCGCTGAAAAAATCAAAGTTCATCTAATTTGCATAATTTCTGCACGAGAAAAAACCCTGTATTATATGTGATGTATCCCATGGTACTAAACATTCACACAAAACATTATTCAAAACAGTGCTTTCATATGGAAGTTCTGTGCAAAAATCTGATTGCACCAAATTTTGTACAAAATGGCTGCCATCGGCCATCTTGAATTTCGGACCGGACCCCCAAAACACTAGTTCTCGTCCCACGGTGATAACAAAGGTACCCAAGGAGTTTCGTAAAGATCGGTTCATAAATACGGCCTCTAGCCCGAGCCGTATTGGCACTTGCACTTATAGTGCTGAAAGTAACACCAAAAAACATCAAAGTTAGTCTAATTTGCATAATTTATGCACGAGAAAAAAACCCGTATTATGTGATGTATCCCATGGTACTAAACATTCATACAAAAAATTATTCAAATCAGAGCTTTCATATGGAAGTTCTGTACAAAAAAACAGATTTCTGCATCATCGGTACAAAATGGAGGCTGGCAGACATCTTGAATTTCGGACCACACCCCAAAACACTCGTTCTCGTCCCACGGTCATAACAAAGGTACCCAAGAAGTTTCGTAAAGATCGGTTCATAAATACGGCCTCTAGCCCGAGCCGTATCCAATTGTTGACGGACAGACAGACAGATGGCCAGACGGACAGACAGACGACGGGCCATGGCATAAGCTCAAATTTTGCTTCGCCAAAGTTGAGCTAAAAATCCAAAACAAATTTTTTTTCTCAAATTTTGGTAAAAAATTTCTAAGTCCGAACCAGACTCAAAATTTTCAAGGGACCCAATTTGAACAAACTTGAGGATTCTGTCTGGTGGATCTGAAGAAAAAGATTTTTAAAGAAATTTTCTCATATTGCACTAAGTTAAAATTCAGGCTCCCATAGGGAACCCAAATATTAACCAAGAAACTCGATTTGAACACACTTGAATCTGGCTCCCCCTAGAGCTGATGTATACCAAATATGAGAGGATTCTGACTGGTGAATCTGAAGAAGATTTTTAAATAATATTCCACGCATTGCACAAAGTTAAAATTTAGTCTCCCATAGGGAGCCCAAATATTAACCCAGCGACTCAATTTGAACAAACTTGAATCTGACCCCCCGATAGATGTTGTATAGCAAACATGAAAAGATTCTGAGTGGCCAATCTGAAGAAGAAGATTTTTAAAGAAATTTCCTCAAATTGCACAAAGTTAAACTCAAGTACTAACTCAGGGACCCGATTTGAACAAACTTGAATCTGATCCCCTAGAGATGTCGTATATCAAATATGAAAGCATTTTGACTGTTGGATCTGAAGAAGAAGAATTTTAAAGATTTTTAAAGAAATTTCCTCATATTTCAGTAAGTTAAAATTTGGGCTTCTATAGGGAGCCCAATTATTAACCCAGGGACTGGATTTGAACAAACTTGAATCTGACCCCTACAAATGTTGTATACCAAACATGAAAGGATTCTGACTGGTGGACCTGAAGAAGAAAATTTTTAAAGAAATTTCCTCAAATTGCACCAAGTTAAACTTTGGGCTCCAACCCAGGGACTCGATTTGAACAAACTTGAGTCTAACCTCCCTAGAGATATTGTATACCAAATATGAAAGCATTCTGACTGGTGGATCTGAAGAAGATTTTTTTGAATTTTTGAAAAAATTTATGGGTGCTATCAGAGTTATGCCTCTTCTGGTGCCCCCTGTGGGCGCGGCATGTTTATTTGTACAAACTTGAATTGACATATGATAAGGAACATGCACACAAAATTTGGTTCAATTTGGTCGAGTTGTTTGTGAGAAGTTGATAATGTAAAGTTCAGGACGGGCGATGACGACGGACGGCAAGTGATAATTTAAGCTCCCTTCGGTGAGCTAAAAACTGTCCACCTGCATGCCATTTTACAAAAAATGGCCTGAGAAACAGAAGACCTACTTTGTGGGGCCTTAACTGATTTTTAATCACATAATTACTGTGACCACTGAATTTCCAAAGTTTATAGACTTATTTGGCATCAGTATACCAAGAATAAGCATCTCATCTATTCTCTCTTACTTGGCAGAGCTCAATGGGATCTATCACACAAGATATGATGGAACAAATGCTCAGTTCATCATTAGAATACATGAAAATGACCAAATTCCTGTTAACTAAATACTCGTTTTAATGGAGTATTTTTCATGGTCCAAGTGGCTATTCAATTTACAGGGCTCCACTGCATTTGGGAAAAAAAAGACCAGGACAATGATGCCACATTGACATTCAAGGTTTCGTAGTGAGCACAGACATCCACATGCTCTTACTAAGATCAATGTCTCTTAACTGGTAGAGTGCTGGAAGCCCATATTTGGGCTTTATTCTAAAGGGCATGACCTATAAGATAAAAGCTTTGTATGCTGTGGATGTGCTCTATAATATCTTGTAAGTAGAATTATTTCGTCTGCGTGGATTTGCCTTGTCACAATTTATGGGAGAGTGCCCACTGGCACTCTCCCATAAATTGTAACAAGGCAAAAACATGTGAACAAATTCTAACAACCAAAAATAACTTAGCACTCTACCCGTTAACAAAAGGTCAAAGACATACTTATGCTAGGAAAACAATTCTGTCACTAGCACACATCATGAATCTGGTGATACTGACTCTTAGTGAAAAGCTTCATTTTATGCATGACGAAAAAATATCACCTTTTGAAAGAACCCTGGTGAGAGTTGAAAATTAATCAACATTACGGATAAATGAAATTGCCAAACACTTTCTAGATGAATACTAAGTTCTGGTGAACATGACACTGCCACTTCACAAGTATAAGTGGACGGATCAAGACAATCAGCAAAAACCAGAGTGCACATATCGCTGAAGCAATACAATGTCCCCTACCGGACTAATGAGCATTAATAATTATACAATGTTATAACCTAGATGTGATCAGCATGAATTCAGTTGAAGCATTTCAAAAAAAAAGTCCAGAAAACTGATATTTTGGCGCTTCTCCATATTTCCAAGGGCCATAACTCACACAAGAATAATGCAATCAGCATGAAACTCAAACTTGATCTGTAAGTCATCGTGTGATAGTAGTTTACCAAAAATTAAATCATTCCGTTGAAGCGTTTCCAAAAAAACTCAGGAAAACTGATATTTTGGTGCTTTTTCCATATTTCCAAGGGCTGTAACTCACACAAGAATACTGCAATCAGCATGAAACTCAAACTTGATCTGTAAGTCATCATTCTATAGTAGTTTTCCACAAATGAAATCATTCCGTTGAGCATTTCCAAAAAAACTCCGGAAAACTAAAGTGTGACTGACAGACTGACAGAATGGATGGACAGAGTGCAAACCTATAGTCCCCTCTGGCAATGGCGGTAGGGGACTAAAAATGAAGGGACAAACACAGCCCATTTTTTTTAGCTCGCCTACTACTATTAATGCTGAGGACAAACACAGCACCAACTTAACTTCAAAGTGAATTAATATTTATTTATTCATTGAGTTTAACGACATGCTCAACAGCCAGGGTCACCTCACAACGGACAGTTTTATGGGTGGAGATAGCCAGAGAGACCCACCGAGCAATGGCTAGCAACTGTCAGACTCCACAATGTATAACTCCACACAAACAGGGATAGCATTGGTTGAAGACAAGTGCACCATCGATGTGCAGTACACCTTAGGACACAGCGCCCATATGAGCAATAGGGATTAAGTGCCTTGCCCAAGGACACAATGCTGTTACCCCTGGTGGGAATCAAACTTCCAATGCCATAAGTTCAAAGTCCAATGCCACAACCAATGCACTGCCACTAATCAGTTAATCAATCTAAATTATGTTGTATTTTGTTAAATATAGTTCACCAACTCCAACTGGCAGTACATTTTGTGTGAACTGATTAAAGTTTGTACAGATTTACACACCTCAAAGGCTCCTACTCCATCTAAAAAGAGAAAACAAACCAGCCGCTGTCAACACCTTATATTCTACCATTAAGATAAACAATTCTGCATGGAATCACAACTTGTGCAGTCAGTTATTGTATTACAACAGAGAAGGCAGCCTTTCTTTTGAGCAATTAGAAGACATGAGTAGTTTGATAACACAACCAGAAATGCTGCACAGTTGATAGTAACACAACAGCACATTAGTTCTATTTTTTTCTAGAACCAGAAACCCACAAACAAGAACTACGTCTGGCATTGCATAATACGCCCAGTAGGCTTTTTCGAATTGTACATTACATAATTCATCTAAGTTGAAAAGGCCCATAACTCATGTAAAATTCATTGGACCAAACCCCAATTTGACATCAACATACCAGATGTCAAATATAGATATACCTGAGGCACAAACCAAGTTTGGTCCTGATCTATAAATCCAAACTCAAGTTATCAACAGGAAACCAAAATGATGATGGAAATGTGCAATTTCTAAGTTGAAGAGGGCCTGAACTCTCGTAAAAATCATCAGACCAAGCCCTAATTCAAACTCAACATGTATTTTGATATAACTGAGGCACAAACCAAGTTTGGTCCTGATCTTCTATAATTCCAAACTAAAGTTATCATCCAGAAATGGAAAAGTTCACAGATGGACAGATAGATGGACAAATGGACCAATCACATAATACGTCAACATTTTTTTTCAAAACGGGCATATAAAAACTGAAAAAAAGATATTACAGATTAATTTATCAACCACACAACATGCAACTTAACCTACATTCAGCATAGTTATAATCCATCACCAAAAGTCCAGGTATGTGTGTGAACAAGAGAATATTTAAACCCTAAAACTAAACAAAATTTAAATGTTGATTATGACTACTCTACAGTTCTACCAAAACAGCTACAACCTTTTAAGATGAACTTTGTTTAATAAAGGGGTTGAAAAAATTATTTGAAGTGAAGATCTTTAACTGTTCCAAGCTTTTTTTTAAAGATTATTTACCCATAAAGGCCACATTCTGACTCTGATCACTTTTTACAGCAACAAAATAGGTGCACCAACATGCAGTCTTTGGATAAACTTGAAAGTTACATTTTTTGCACCTTGGCAGATGTTTCTATGAAAGTCTTAGCTGCCTATTTAGGCAGCCAAGATTTGCATAGAAACACCAGCAAAGCAGCGTGATGTCAACTAAATGCAATGCAAAAAATGTACAAAAAACTCCCGGCAATCAAGGGTTAAATGTAAGAAAGGGAATTCGAAAGTAGAAAAGGTGCAGATCATGTTATTCAAGTTAGATAACTCATGTTGAAAACAACAGTTGTTCATTCAACTCTTTCCAAAAGATTGACAACAGTTAAATTTTCCTATTTCCCATTCAATACAATAAAATCCACAAAATCAAAACTTGGAAACATCAAATTCAGCACTTGGCCTTTTTATCTTACTTTTCACAAACACATAATGACTCATTGATTTAGATTAAAGCAAGCAAAAATCAGACCGGAAGTAAAGTACAGAGACATTCATAAGAAAAAGTTGTCAAAAATAGGGATAAAAAGAAACTATTCTGTAATCTTTTATTTGGCAACAAATAGAGCTTTGGCATCCTGTTAACTGAATACTATGGTAGTTAAAAAATTATGGTAACTGGTTTAGCATTTGAAAATTATAAGCAATTAACAGGGTTATCCTATGGACCAAAATGCCATTAAGTAGGATCAACAGTATATGTAGAAATATCTGGTCGACCTTTATATTCAAAATTACAAAGCACAGATTGCAATGTTCCTTACTTCAACAGTATGAAATTTTCAAGTTGGAAAATGATTACAAAAATAATTAGTCAAGTATGGAAACAAAAACGAAAATGATAGATTTATTTATTGGTGTTTATGGTCACTTATGGCATCTATGGCTACTTCATGACCGCAACATAGGTATCAAATCAACTTTGGCGAACTGCTCATACATATTCTGGCCACTTGAGAGGACTTCCACCCCAAGTGTTTATTTTACCAGTAAAGCAGAAATTACTCAACACACGAAACAAGCACTGCTCCACTTCTCGGGGTTCCCACTGGGGGAAATGATGGATGGACAAAGACGAGCTAAGCAAACTATTTATAACTGTGATCCCATGTCAAAGTCCCAACCTTTGGATCCATTATTTTGATCTCTGTTCGAAAGTTTTCAATCAAAAGTATTGCACCACTTGAGAATATAAGAAGAAACTAATAGCCCTACAGACACAGAAAATATTCAATTTCAAGAAGTATTAACTAACAGGAATTTGGTTATTCTCCTTGTTCTAGTGAAATCGCCTTTATTCTATTATACTTTGTTTTACAGAACTCATGGGGATCTGCCCAACAAGACATAAGAGATTAAATACTAATACTGATGTACTAAGCCCAAATATATTAATAAACATGGGGAATTCATTGTCATTACAGTTCAAGAATAATTTTTTGTTAAATCACTACATTTTTTATGAAATTAACAGGAGTATGCTCTATAATGCAAATGCAATTAACAGGACAAATTTGTGCTGAAGGTAGGTAAAATGGCATTGTGTTTCAAAATTATATGCAGTTAACAGGGTTATTGTTTCAAGAAGTGACCAATTAAGTTGGCCCCAATGTATTAGTAGTAGTCTATTTGCTGATATGTACATAAGAAATGTGGAAAAACAATTGTTTTCAAATTTGGAAACACTGACATAAAAATGAAGGAGTTGTACTTTTAACCATGTTCCCATGAAATAATCGTTTGAGGAAAAGGAAAAAGAAATAACTCAGTGAGTGAAATGGAATGTCAACTCAGTGACTGAAATGGAATTTCATTTTCTAAATCTTCAGATACATCAGTGTAAAAACACCACTAGTGCTTAGTCAAACTGTTTTGCATTTTTCAGAGGTCAGGTGTCAGATATTGGTTACCAGAAATGTTTTTATCCAATAAAACAAGACAATCCTGTTGCACAAAACAGCAATGATCCACTTTCAAGGTTTCCAACAAATATTTTCTACCAAAAACTCCTTGGATAAAATTTACATGAAATATGTGCAAAAAAATGGAAGGTAAAAACTATTATAGGCCTGAAAAAATGCAGGATAAAGTTGGAAGTGCCATTTATACTAAAAGTCTGATTAAAAAAGTAATGCCAAAACATGAATCAACAAATCAACAGAAAAACTTTTTGAAGTATGAAAACCCATCTTCAATGTCTAGGAATATTCACGTTCCTACAAAATTAGACTTTAATATTTGAAAGAATAGGCAGATTGAGCTCATTCAATTTTTGGTTACAAGATATCTTTGAATTACTATCTAGTGATATGCTCATTGCACTGAATTGGTCCTTTCATAAGGTAAAGATCGAGGTGTAGCTTTAGCTTTCATATTATTTTCAGCTTCCATGGCTTTTGTTTGGTTTTACAATGCAATATGTAGTATATGATTGGTCGACTGTGACACAATATCATAACACTGATTTGCATTTTGCAATGCTAGATCGATCACCTCCATCTTATTTATTTATTTATTGGTGTTTAAGGTCACACATATTTCTGCACAATGGCTAATCATGACCACAACAGTTTTACAGGTGATCACCTCCATCTACAGATTTTAGTAAGAAACATGCCTGAAAACACCCAAATCGAAAAACATAAAAAATCACTACAGTGGAACCCTGTTAATTGAATAGCCACCTTACAAGAGAAAATTGTTCAATTAGCAGGAGTATTCAGTCACTCTCCAGCACTCCAGAGATAAACTGAACATTTATTCTTTTATATCTTGTTTGACAGAGCTCATGAAGATCTTTCAAACAGGATGAAATAGAATAAATGTTTGTACTGGAAGCACTGAGGCCAAATGGGTCCATAAACTATTTATAAAAATAATATATATCATATCATAAAAATTCAGAGACTGTCAAAGTAATTTCTTGACAAATTGCAAGATTTTTTATTCAATTAACAGGAGTTTACTCTATAATCCATATGCAAATACCAGGATAAATTTGTACTGAACGTATGGTAAATGGTTTTGTGTTTGGAAGAAATATTCAATTCACAGGTGATTCAATTGAGAGATATCCAATTAAGTGGGCACCACTGTACATAAAGAGATACATATCAAGAGCTGCACTCCGAATACTCTTGAGGCTTGCCTTGCACTACTTTTAACTTATAAAATTACATAATTTTCTGCAAAAATGTTTCTAGTTAACTTATGTACCCATTGGTGCCAAAGTTAACTTACAACACTTTACAGAAGTCTGTAATGTGTTATAAAATGAAATAAACATTCACAGTTGGTGATACTGTATAACCTTGATAAGAGAGATCTGCAATAACTAATGGCAAGATCAAATAGGAATTTGTGTTTGTTTGCAGATTCTGGCAAAAGAGCTTAAAAAATCGAATGATGAATTTTGAAAAAAGCAAGTTCACAGATTCCAAAGGATATTGACATGTGATACTGTTTTTTTGTTTCTAGCCACTCTCCTCCCAGCACCACTTTAATAGTTAAATCTTGAGGCTTGCTAATCGATGTCATCCCAGATAGAAGAAATGGCTAATCAAAATTTTTAGAACAAAACACACCCTCCATCACAATACAAAGTTGAAAAGACCCACGTGCTTTTAGCAATGAAAAATTTGAATATAGCACTTGTTACTAGAATAACTCTACCAGAAAAAAGCATCTCTCAGTTTCAGTACTGAGGCCAGTTGAAGTGGACTAGCATTCTGTAGCTCCTTTTTGAATATTTTTTTTTATTTATTTACTTAATGACATTCCATTATGTGACAAACTGTTGGAAAAGTCTCTGACAGAGTATCATATAAGAGCATTTCATCACCAAAAGCAGACACTTAATTCACTGGCAATTATAAATCACAGCCACATTAAGGGGGTACCTTTTGAATTGATGAAAAATTTGGAACTTTTACACCTTAATGTATAATACCAACTAGATCTGCATACAAACGTTTTACTGGGTAAGGTTAATAATGAAAGGTGCACAAAAAATTGCTGTACCACACACCCACAGGAAAAACAATATTCAATTTCAAAATCACGATACATTTGAAAATCCAGATTTCTTGCAGGGGAGATCATGCTGTGGTAATTTTCTTATGGTAGTAATTTATCCATTTTAGATGATGGGCTCACTCTGTTGGGAAAGCACACAAACAGTAAATGATTATTTTGAAGCATTAAACCAACAATAAACAGATTTCAAGATTTAAGACTTAATTTTCAGTCAGCCAAAGTAATTGGTGGGAATTTTGTGTATCAATCGTACACAAGGGATATATATGAACTAGAAAATAAAGAATAAATATTTTCTCACGGAAATGGAACCAGTATAGTCCAAATTCTGCAAGGAAAATAAAAAACAGCATCTCAGAATAAAGAATTTTATTAACAGAATTCTACCTTTAATTAATTAAACAATTCATAACACATGTAGGAAGGGGGAAAAGAACACTGTGGTTCAGAAATTCTGATCATTTACATTTTTTTAAATTCTGCATAATGATTTTGTTAGCCAAGTCCAGAAATAAAGATTTTTAATCTTTTATCAGGAAACAAAGTTATTCATAGGCTGTTTTTGATAAACATCTTAAGCCACGATAGATGCTTCAAGCATTGATGTTACACTAGTTTTGTTAGTTTAGTTACATTAGCTTAATGGTCATATTTAGTATTAAATATCAAATGATACAAAAGTGAAGTTCAGCTCAGCATTTCATTATTCATATAGATATCCAACTTACTCTTTTATTGTTCACCAGATTGTAATTTACCTGAAAAACTTAAGGTTTCTTTCAACCTTATCTTGTACAACACTGACACATGACAAAGGCAGGATATTTCATACCCATGGGAAAAAAACAAGAGGCCCCATGGGATCTGAGGCACTCACCTGACTAAGTTGTTTAAAGAAGGTTTTAATTTGCATCTATGGCTTGTTAATACTACAGAAGAATGAAATTATTTAATTATTTATAACTTTGTTGTCCATGCAAGGTGATTTTGTTTTCTAGTACTGGGATGCTACCACGGAAATACTACTGATTTCCAGTAATGCAAAACTAGGAAGTCCAAATATCAACCTGGGGATTTAACTTGAACAAATTTGAATTTGACCCCTGCCCCTCCACCCCCAGAGTGCCATATACCAAATATCAATAGATTCTGAATGGTGGATCTGAAAAAGGATATTTTTTTTAAGGATTATTCGTTATATTACATTAAGCTAAAGTTTGGGCTCAAAATATGAATCCAGGGACTTAATTTGAACAAATTTGAATCTGAGCCTATCAAGGTTGTTGTATACAAAGCATCAAGACATTCTGTAAGGTGGATCTCAAGAATATTTCAAAGAACATTCCTCTTTTGCAACAAGTTAAAATTAGGGCTGCCATAGGGAGCCCAAATATTAACCTAGGCTCTTTATTTGAAAAAAAATTGAAATTGTTGTATACCATATATTAAAAGATTCTGACTTGTGGATCTGAAGCAGATTAATCCCCATAGTATACTACGTTAAAATTTGCACTTCCATAGAGCACAAATATTGAACGACGGACTTGATTTGAATAAACTTGAATCTGACTCCTGTAAGGATTCTGTATGCCATATATTAAAAGATTCTGACTAGTGGTTCTGGATAAGAGTAGTTTTAACTGGTAGGGTGCTAAATTGTTTTTGGAGACCCAAATTTGTTCACATGTTTTTGCTTTGTTACAATTTATGAGAGAGTGCCTGCAGGCACTCTCACATAAATTGTAACAAGACAAATCTATACAGACTAAATAATTTCACTTCAAAGATAATATGAAGCACATCCACTTAGTATGAAGCCTTTACATTACGGTACCTGCATTTCAGTGTAAAGCCCAAATATGGGCTTCCAGCACTCTACCAGTTAAAGGTTATTCCTCATATTGGACAATGTTAATATTTAAGCTCCCAATGAGAGTTCTGGATAAGGGTAGTTTTAAAGGTTATTCCTCATATTGGACAATGTTAATATTTAAGCTCCCAATGAGAGTCCAATTATTAACCGATGGACCAGAGTTGAACAAATTTAAATCCAACCCCTGTTAGGATTTTGTTCACAATACATCAAAGATTCTAAGTAGTGTTTCTGGAGAAGAAGAGTTTTAAAGATAATTCCACATATTAGACTAAGTTAACATTTGTGCTCATATAGCGAGCTCAAATATTAAACGAAAGACTTGGTTTGAATAAAATTAGATCTAACCTCCCTAAGGATGTTGTATACCAAATATCAAAAGATTCCAACTTGTGGATCTGAAGATTTTTAAAGATTAATCCCCATATTGCACAAAGTTAAAATTTCGAGCAGCCACAGGAAGCCCAAATATTAACTGAGGGACTTGATTTGAACATACTTGAATTTGACCCTCTTCACAATGATGTAGACCAAATATTAAAAGATTTTTGCATGAATCAAGTACTTATGACTCAATAATACCACATACAAATTTGGTTCACATTACATGTACATTGCATACAAAACTGCACTTGTTAATACCCCGTCGTTTGTGTAGAAACGACCAGGTATGAAAAGCTGTTTTAGTGCGGTCACGTGAAGAGGATTACATAATCAATTAATGTTTCGCGAGAAAAATCTTTCAGAGACTGTCCCTGATAAGCAATTATATTGTTCAGTCAGAAAATTTCTAAAACCTACATTTAATAAAATATTCAGATACAAATGCCATATCTTTCATTTCCAGAACTCTGTACTGCGGTTTAATATAGGAACTGAAAACATTCGTTCGTTAATTCGTGAGATTTTCGATTTGTTTTCATATTAAAACTAGAGGTACTGTGAGCAAACTCATAAAGTGATACCCCCCCACGCCTGAAATGTATAAGTTAGATTATCTCCCCTTGGAAATGTCAGAACGGAATTATATTGCTTCATGCACATCTTCATATGGAGTTCTTCCATTGTGTAAAGTTTCATGAAAATTCTTCAAACGGATTAGGAGGAGTTGTGCTTACAAGGATGGACAGACAGTTTAAGTTAGATTACCACCCCTTGGAAATGTCAGAACAGAATTATATTGCTTCATGCATATCTTCATATGGAGTTCTTCCATTGTGTAAAGTTTCATGAAAATTCTTCAAATGGTTTAGGAGGAGTTGCGCTTACAAGGATGGACAGACGGTATAAGTTAGATTATCTCCCCTTGGAAATGTCAGAACAGAATTATATTGCTTCATGCACATCTTCATATGGAGTTCTTCCATTGTGTAAAGTTTCATGAAAAGTCTTCAAACGGTTTAGGAGGAGTTGAGCTTACAAGGATGATCAGACGGACAGATTATCTCCCCTTGGAAATGTCAGAACGGAATTATATTGCTTCATGCACATCTCCATATGGAGTTCTTCCATTGTGTAAAGTTTCATGAAAATTCTTCAAATGGTTTAGGAGGAATTGCGCTTACAAAGACGGACAGACAGATGGACAGGGTGATTCCTATATACCCCCCAAACTTTGTTTGCGGGGGGTATAATAAAATTTTTGCCGATATATAATTTGGATTCCCCCCTGAGTTTCTTCGTCGGTCTCCAATGACTTTAGAATATATCATGCAATGTAGATCCAATTGACGGAAAAGCCACACTGTTGCACGTGATCGGCGAAATTCTCATTTTTTTTTATCAAATTTATCACACAAAATAACGGGATTTACCGAACCGATTTTCACCTTTAAAGATTTTATTTGATATACAAAATTTACAAACAAAATATATCTGGTACAAAAAAAAGATTTAGTGAACAAAAAATAATATGTTAATTGGCGAATATTTTTCCAATACAGTCCAATCAACACTGAATAGTGAGTGGACGTCTGACATTATGTAATTACACATAACACACTTGGTCGATTTTTGGATAATTTTTTTCGTATGGAGTGTACATGTAATGCAATCCGGCTCAATGGTTCAGTCAATAGAAATGTTAGGCAGAGCCAAAGATCTTGCCCCTCCCATTACAAATGCAAGTATTGCTCCACAAACTTCATTTGAACAAACTTGATTCTATACCTCAAAAGGAAGCTCCATACCAAGATCAATAAATAAGTCTCTGTACCCAATGGTTCAGAAGATTTTTACAAATTTTGGAGCATTTTCCTCCACCCCTTCCCTATGGGGCTGGGCAAGTAGATTTGAACAAAAAGAAAATGCGATGTCAGAACAAGTCAGCATCGCAAATTTAACTGAAATGGTTCAGTGATTTTGGAGAAGGTGCAAACCCCATGTTCATAGACGCCGGATGGTGAACGATCACAGTAGCTCATCCTAACTTTAAGTTATGTGAGCTAACAAGATGATGTAAAAGAGATCCTGCATTACAGTGCTGTTCTCAAAACAATTTTAAAGAATCAAAAGAATCCTACATTTTAAAAGTATGCTCTGTTTCCTATAATATTCAGTTCAATAGTTACCCTTCAGGATAAAGTCTGCAATATCTTGACAATTTCTTTTTATCATTTTTATTGTTATAAAACAATCCAATCGTTTTATGTGTAATGTGGGAAACTTAGATCCAATGAGTAATTATAGACATTTCTTTACAAAGAAAATTACAGCTTCAAGAGGACTATTTTACTAATATGAGAATCTAGAAATTCAAGGCAGCCTGGGCCTGTGGGTTTATGTTATTCCAACTTTTATCACAGTATTCACAAAATACATTTTAGTGTGTTGTTATTGTCCAAAATTACTACTCAATCTCAAAAGGAGAATAGTTTTCATGAAGATATATTGCCCATATTCATCCTTTTAATTCTTCTTCTTCCAAGTCAAATCTTATGAACCCCCATGGGAGTGAGCTTTTCCAACAAGGTATCTTAAACATTAAATAAGAAGTCCTAAGCCATGGCTATTATGAAAAGGATAAACAAAACACTTGTGTACATCAGTGGGTAAATTTGCCCTATCATGTGAACAGTTGAAATAAGTGTTATGAGAAAAAAAGGGCCATCAATAATGACACAAATATTTCTCACTCTTAATCTGTTGACTCAAGACTACCTGACACATCCATGTCACCAAAAAAATTGATACTTGTTGATATCAATCACATAAAAATTAGTCTCTCAATTCAAGTTCACTTCACCAAACACTGAATTCATGAATTACTCGCAATTTATTTATTCATTTAATTATCTATTATATAAATAGGAAGTCTGATTCTGTGATGCAGCCATTCGATCATTCTGTCCAACTAGAAATTCACACTTTGATTATCTCCCTTGATATGCAATGCAATACAATTTTCTGTCATGCAGGTGGGACTACCCATCCTGGGATGGGTTGCCCAGCAAGTTTATTATATTTGCATTTGTTAAAAAAAATTCAGATATTAATATTCAATATTCTGGAAAAAGATACTTCAAGCTGATCCCCTTAAAGATGCACTATAATAAGTATCAAGAGATTTTGACTGGTAGATAGGAACAAAAACATATTAAAATAAATTCCTCAAATTGCACCAGTTAAAAATCAGGTTCCCATAGGGAGCCTGAATTTGACCAACAACCTTGAATCTGAACCTCCTAAGAATGATGCATATCAAATATCAAAAGATTCTGACTGGTAGATCTGAAGATTTTTTAATAATATTCTTTATTTTGCACAATGTTGAAGTTTGAGTTCCATAAGGAGCCCAAATAACACCCCAAGGACTTGATTTGAACACACTTGAATCTGACCCTCCTAAGGATGCTCTATACCAATCATTAAAAGATTCTAGATTTGTCATATTGGACCAAGTTAAATATTTATTTATTTGTGTTTAAGGTCACATACTTATGCACAATGGCTAATCATGACCATGACAGTTTTACAGGTGGAGGAAGGCAGAGTACCCGAAGAGAACCACTGAGCAACGACCAGCAGCTGCCAGCTCCCCAACATCGTATCTTCTCTGCACTACAGCACAGGCAGGGTTAGATTGGTTGAAGACATGCGCACCATCGACATGCAGTACGCCTTAGTACATGGCATCATCGTGCCCCCTTGTGGACAATTGGGGTTAAGTGCCTTGCCCAAAGACACAACACAGGAGTCCGAATCGATCGCTCAGACGGTCACCCATCCGAGGATTAACCGGGCTTGATGTTGCTAAACTTTGGTGATCTGACGAGAACCGGTTACCACAATGCAACTGCGCTCCTGGACACAACGCAACTACGCTCCCGGACCAAGTTAAATAACCCAAATATAAACCTAGGGACTTGATTTGAACAAACTTGAATCTTCCCTCCCCCTCCCTCCACTTAGGATACATACTCAATATCAAAAGATTCTGACTCATTGATCTGAAGAAGATTTGAAAGGAATTTCCCCATACTGCACTTAGGTAAAATTTAGGTTGCCACAGGGAGCACAAATATGACTTCAGGGACTTGATTTGGACATACTTCAAGCTGACATCCCTCCTCCCCACTCCCAAAGATGCAGTGTACCAAATATCAAGAGATTTTGACTGGTAGATCTGAAGAAGATCTTTAAATAAAGTTCCTCATATTGTTGCATCAAGCTGAAACTCCAATAGTGAGCCCAAATATGAACCCCGGGACTTGATTTGAACCTACTTGAATATGAACCTCCAAACGATGCTGCATATCAAAAGATTCTAACTGGCAGATCTAAAGAAGATTTTTAAATAATATTCCTCATACTGCACCAATTTAAATTTCGGGTACCTAAACAGGGAGCCCAAATATGACTCCAGGGACTTCATTTGAACAAACTGCACCCCCAACCCCTAAAGATATGGTATACCAAATATTAAGAAATTCATACTGGTAGATCTGAAGAAGATTTTTAAATACATTTCCTCATATTGCACAAAGTTAAAATTCAGGTTCCCATAGAGAGCCCAAGTATGATCCCAGGGACTTGTATTGATAAAACCTCAATCTGACTTCTGTGAGGATGTTGTATACCAAGTATCAAAGATTCTGAATGGTAATTCTGGAGAAGATTTTTTAATTTTGAAAAAAAAAATTGTGGGGTGCTAACAGAATTATGCTCCTTGTGGTGTCCCTTTTCGGTGTGGCAACCTTATTTTAACAAAGATGAATTGACATATCATAAGGAACCTGTAGGCATTATTTATTTATTAGTGTTTTAGGTCACATATGTCTGCACAATGGCTAATTATGACCATGACAGGCTTACGGGTGGAGGAAGCTGGAGTACCCGGAGAGAACCTCTAAGCAACTGTCAGCTCCCCAACATACTAACTCCACACAAGCAGGGTTAGCATTGGTTGAAGACCATCAACGTGCAGTATGCCTAGTACACAATGCCACCATGTCCCCACGTGGGCAATGGGGGTGATGTGTCTTGCCCAAGGACACAATGCAGTTGCCGCAGGTGGGATTCGAACAGAGGACATCTCGGCTTGCAGCCTGCACCTCTACCTAGTGAGCCACCACGGCCCCTATGCAGACATTAGGGTAGATCAAGTCCTTTTTTTTCATTTTTATAACATTTCAGCCCTTTATCATCATATCGGCCCATCTGTCAAGAGCTACATAAACAAAATCATAATTTTAACTTAAAATGTTTGTATATATTGCGATACTGAAACTTGCAACTTAGGTCTCAATTTTTCCCTATCTAATGTATGCTGTCAACAATATTATAAGTGACCAAATTAAAAAAAATTATGCGATAGAGGAGATAAAGAGGAAATGAACTTTATCAGTTAAAACGAACTCTTCTGTCAAGATTGGGATTTTACAGGACAGCTTGAAACATTGTTGCCCTTGATAATGAAATACTATTATGCCAACACACCTGGGGTCGGATTGCTTCATTCACAGCACAGTGATGTCATTTTAAAATACCTGCCAGCACACCAAAAATTGGTTCCCATGTGATTATGGGAGCAAAAATAAAGTTAGAGTAGAACTTTTCGGAATTTATTCAAGAGTATCCAAGAGTACTCATAATGAATTCTTCAAAAAGTGTTAAAAACTTAGATTAATGATTAAAAACAGTTACTTTACCCCACAAAACATTCAGAAATGGCCAACAATACACAGAAAAAACACAAAAAGCATCAACTAGAAGCTGTTTTCCTTTTGATATTTGAAGTAAATGATGTGACAGCTTTTAAAAAGAGCTGCTTCAATTCAATCCAAAACACTGTCCCCAGTATGGAAAGGGGGCACCACTTGAGCTCTCCTCCACCTTCAAGTTGTACTACTTGGATTATGATGTTTTGCTCATGGCCTGTACTTTTAGATAACAGTAAATGTTTAGTGGAGACAATTTTTGGGTCAAGGCCAGTTACAGAGATGAAAACTGTTAACGGAAAATAACTTTAAAACACCAAATCATTTACCATACTTTCAGTAAAATTTGACCTGTTAACTGCATATAGGTTACAGAGTAAATGCCTGTAAATTGAATAATAGTAAAAAAAAAATCAGGTGATTTTTAAAGTATTATGCGGATGGATGACCACTGAAATCCCCACGTTTACCGACCTATTCAGCATCAGAAAATCCATGTCAATATCTGTCAAATATGTGATACTCCTATTAATTGAATAGTTTTCAACGGCAAAGTGGTTATTTAAAAACATGACTTGTCTGTATCTGAAAAATATGGTTGCCTGACATAGTAACAAACACCCCAAACATTTTCAGGCTCTTCAGTAGCAGAACATTATCTGACAATCTCGATTGCTTAGCTTGGTCTTGGCACTCAAAACAGTTAAAGTCTTAAATATTTCAAAACATAAATAGAAAGGAGTGCAGCCAAGTGTAGAATTGAGAATGAAAGTGTCAATGACACTGCAGCTCAACTTGTCCAAGAAGGGACTGATAGAAAGCTCCAGTAATGCCAAGTCATTCAATCAAGTTTTAACAGAAAAGATATCACACTAAAGCTACATACGAAATCTGAAAAAAAGATCAGGTGAGGGATCCGGCCTGAAGGGTGTACTAATGGAATTGTTGACAATTTATATGCCAAATCCATGATGGCCAATGGAGGCCATGTTTTTCAGCGAAATTCAGAAAAATGTCCTACCTACACATCACATCAAAGCCACATATGAAATTTTAAAAAGATTGGGTGAGAGATACAGCCTGTAGAGTGTGCCAATGGAATTGTTGACAATTCATATGCCAAATCTAAGATGGCCACTGGCGGCCATGTTTTTCAAGAAAATTCAATAGCTCCCATCTGGACATTGCCTAAAAGCCATATATGAAATTTATAACTGATCGGGTGAGAGATGCAGCCTGTAGAGTGTGCCAATGGAATTTTTTACTATTTAGGTGCAAATCTAAGATGGCTGCTGGCAGCCATGTTTTTCAACGAAATTCAGAAACATTTGATATCTATACATCACACCAAAGCTACATATGAAATATAAAAAAGATCGGGTGAAAGATGTGGCCTGTAGGGTGTGGCAATGGAATTGTTGACAATTTATAAGTCAAATCTCAGATGGCCACTGGCAGGCATGTTTTTGATTGAAATTCAGGAAAATTCAATAACTCGGCATTGCCCCAAAGCCATGTATGAAATTTGGAACTGATCAGATGAGAGCTGCGGCCTGTAGGGTGTGCTAAAGGAATTGTGGACAGACAGAGGAAGGTACGTACAAACAGACATACATATGTATGGATGGACAGATCGCAACCCATCCCAATAGCTTATACTTGACGTCAAGTTGAGCTAAAGACAAGGAAATTACACAAGAAAACATTTGGCACAATGCAATTTTATCAATAAACAAGACAAACTGTGACTGCCTGGCCAATGATGCCAATAACCTGTGCCCATTTTCTAAAATAAAATGTTACCATTTGTTGTAAAAGTTGCACAAAAACTAAACAACTCTCAGGAAATGATGCAGGGCAGATATGCAAATGACATGGAAATATTATGTAAAAGTTACAAGACAAAAAATTGTAGGATAAGAGATTTCATAATCATGTGACCATGGCCTTCGTCATTTGGACATCATGATGAAGCACAACACACCTTTCCTCTGTCCTATACCTTTGAGTAATGTTTTGTGAAAATCCACCCAGCCATTATAGAATTATGACCAAGACAATTTACAGGATGGACAGAAAAGTTTTCTGAGATTTTTCATAATCATGTGACCTTGATCTTAGTCATTTCAACCTGAAGGTACTGCACAGCACACCTTTCCCTTGTCCTTATGACTAAGACACTATTTCCTGGACAGACAAACTTTGTAGGTGGATGGATGGATGACACTCCAGATTAAGATGCTCTCTTTGGGGGCATAAAAAGAGGTTTCTGGCTTTGTTCTATCATATAAACTTTAGCTGCAATTTTTTTGAGAAAACCTTTGACAATATCACAAATCACTTTCAGCGTACTGGTATATGGCTGTATCATGACAGCAACACAAGTGTGCCAAACATTTATAACACAGTTTCCCACTTCAGGTGGTTTGCACCCCAGGCACTGGTGACTGGGTAACACTTTATCAGTCAAACAGAACTTGTTTACAACAGTTATCAAGTACTACTTCACTTTCCAGGGTTCAAACAGGCAGGAGCAAGGCATTATACAACAGTTATTTAATACAATTTACACACAAAACATGAATATAAAATATACTTCCAGATATTGCTCATTAACACCGAAATAACAATCATTTTCAACAAGATGGCAAAATCCCCCACCCCACAAAGAGAGAAGTGGATAGAAATCTTTATGAAAAAAAAAATCAACAAAACAAGATGAACATCAAATCAGTGCGAGATCTTCCAACAATGTATACCCATATCACCTTTTATCAAAATCTGATTATATTTGTTCCAAATTGTCGAATTCACAGTCATCATCAAACTTCAAATTTTCTGCAAAAAAGGACATTACTCCAAAAGAAATCAAAATCGATATTAGACAAACACAAAATTTTCAGCAAAAAGGGGCATAACTACTACAGAATTAGATGAAATTGGACGAAAATCCAAACAAAGCAACATCTTCTCACAATGTATACATGTACCAAGTTTAATCAAAATCCAATTATATTTCTTTTAAAGTGTTGTGTTCACAAAATTTGCATGCACAGATGGACAGAACCCATTGCTATATCCCTCACCAAACTTTATTTGGGAAGTAGAAAATTGATTAACAAAGATTTCAGCTTGTGACTTATATAAAAGAACAGTTATGCTTCTTACCAAATCAGAACCAAGCATTCTGATAAAAAGAAAATACATCTGAAAACAAGGGGCCTCAATCACTCACCTGACAAAATGGTTTAAAAAAGTATTTGGGGTCACATTCAGTTAGACATGGTTCATCAACATGACAAAGGAATGAAGTCATGAAAGGCAAATTTTATGGAAAAACACTAAGGAATGGATATGAATAAACTTGAACCTAACCTGCTCCCCTCCCCCATCCCACTCCCCTCCCTCATAGAGAGTCCAAATATTAAGCCAGGGACTCAAATTGAACTTGAATCTGATCCCTGTTGAGATGTTATATACCAAATATGAAAGAATTCTGACTGGTGGATCTGAAGAAGTTTTTTAAAGAAATGTCCTCACATTGCAGTAAGTTAAACATTGGGCTCCAATAGAGAGCCAAAATATTAACCAAGAGACCCGATTTGAACAAATTTGAATCCGACCCTAATGGAGATGTTGTATATCAAATATGAAAGGATTCTGACTTGTGGATCTGAAAAAGATGATTTTTTTAAAAAAAAATTACCTGATATTGCACGAAGTTAAAATTTATGCTCCCAAAGGTAGCCCAAATTAATAACCCAGGGACTCGATTTGAACAAATTTGAAAGGATTCTGACTGGTGGATCGGAAGAAGATTTTAAAAGAAATTTCCTCATATTGCACCAAGTTAAAATTTGGACTTAGGGAGCCCAAATATCAACCCAGGGATCCGATTTGAACAAATCTGACTCTGACCTCTCTAGAGATATTGTATACCAAACATCAGAAGATTCTAATTGATAGTTCTGGAGAAGATTTTTTAAGAAATTCATTCAAATTGCATTAAGTTAAAATTCAAGCTTCAATAAAGAGCCCAAATATCAACCCAGGGACCAGAATTTAACAAACTTGAGTCTGACCCTCCTAAAAATGTTGTATACAAAATACGAAAGCATTCAGACTGCAAGGTCTAAATAAGCAGATTTTTTAAAAAATTCCTCATATTGCACCAAGTTGATAGTTGGGCTCCCATAGGGAGCCAAATAATTACCCAGGTAACCGATTTGAACAAACCTGAAACTGACCCACCTCAAGATGTAGTATACCAAATATGAAAGGATTCTGACTGATGGATCTGAAGAAGATTTTTAGAAATTTCCTCAGATTGCACCAAGTTAAAATTCGGACCCCATCGGGAGCCCAAATATTAACTCAAGGGACTGGATTTGAACAAATTTGAATCTGACTCCCTTAGAGATGTTATATACCTAATATCAGAAGATTCAAATTGCTGGTTCTGGAGAAGATTTTTTTAATTTTGTAAAACAATTTATGGATGCTATCAGAGTAATGTCCCTTGTGGTGCAGCCTGTAGGCGTGGCAACTTTATTTGAACAAACTTGAATTGACATATAAGGAACATGCATATCAAATTTGGTCCAGTGGTTTATGAGAAGTCGAGAATTTTAAGTTCACGCCAGACGGACGAAGGATGAACAGAAAGACAAAGTGATCAATCACTTAAGCTCCCCAAGACTTTACATTCAGGTGGGCTAAAATACTAGGCTCAGTGTGTCAATCTGAACCACAACAACTCCAAATATGATCCCAGCAACTCGGTATGAAAAAACATGTAACTGTTCAGCATGATTTTATGTACAAAATATTTGATCATTTAAGGATGCTCCATACTCAATAGCTATCTTATCTGTATTATTCAGTCTAGAAAAAAAGAATGTTTTTCTATTTTCAGCTCATCTGGAGCCCTATTGGGCAGTGAGAAATTTTTCATTTGCTTTAAGCTTAAATTTAACAGTTTCTTGATTTAACAACTTGTATCTCCTCCTATCTCATGTACATCAATTTGTTTATTTATTTAGACATTTTCGACAACCAGGGTCACCTCATGTCGGACAGTTTTATGGGTGGAGAAACCCGGTGTACCCCAGAGAGAACCACCGAGCAATGGTGAGCAACTGTCAGACTCCCCTACGTACTAACTCCATACAAGCAGGGTTAGCATTGGTTGAAGACAGGTGCATCATCGATGTGCAGTACACCTTAGTACACAAAGCCACCATGCTCCCACATGGGCAATTCGGATTAAGTGTCTTGCTCAAGGACACAACGCGGTTGCCGCAAGTGGAATTCGAACAAAGGACTTCTCGGCTTGCATCTCTACCTACTAAGCCACCACGCTCCCATGTACATCAATAATAAGAGCATTTGAGTCTGTGGTTCACAAGAAGAAAACTTTTCAGTGTTTTTTTTTTTCTTTAACAAGATTGTAATGAAAGTGTCAATGACACTGTAGCTTAACTTGTCTGCGTGTTTTGTTTGATGAAAAGGATAATGTTCAATGTTTGTGAAAGGATTATGAAATAAGACAAGAATTGTGATAACTGGGAATATGTTAATTTCTGTTCCCTGTATGCTATGTTTTTAATAAAAAGGTGTAGACTGCACTAAAGAACTGGGGGGTGGGTTAATGTGGCCTTCACAGTTAACGTATGTCAACAAAAGTTACCAAGTTACAGTGAAATTATTCCAAAACGAGTCATCCTATCAAGTTACAATGAAATCCCTTCATAAATATGACCTGTAGACTGTGCTAAAGGTTTTCGGGCTTCAGGCCTGTGTAGCCATCATGGTTGACCGATTGCAACTAAAAGGGGACGTCATCATCTCGACATTATACTGAGTCATTCTATCAAGTTACAATGAAATTGCTTCACAAATACGACCTGTAGTCTGTACTAAAGTTTTTCGCGTTTTGGGCTCGGGCAGCCATCATGGTTGAATGATCGCGACCAAAAGGGGACGTTCTCATCTGGGCATTATTTGGAGTGATCCTACAAAGTTACAATGAAATCCCTTCATAAATATGACCTGTAGACTGTGTTAAAGGTTTTCGGACTTCGGGCCCCTGTAGCCATCACAGTTGACCAATCACGACCAAAAGGGGATGTCATCATCTAGGCATTGTATGGAGACAACCTAACAAGTTATAATGAAATCCTTCCATAAATATGACCTATTTATTATTTATTTATTGGTGTTTAAGGTCACATATTCCTGCACAATGGCTAACCATGACCGTGACAGTTTTACGGGTGGAGGAAGCCGGAGTATCCAGAGAGAACCACTGAGCAACAGTGAGAAACTGTCAGCTCCCCAACATACCAACTCCACACAAGCAGGGTTAGCATTGGTTGAAGACAGGTGCACCATCGACGTGCAGTACGCCTTAGTACACAGCGTCACCATGCCCCCACGTGGGCAATGGGGGTGAAGTGTCTTGCCCAAGGACACAACGCAGTTGCCACAGGTGGGATTCGAACCGAGGACCTCTCGGCCTGCAGCCTGCACCTCTACCAACTGAGCCACCGCGCCCCCAATACGACCTATAGACTATGCTCAAGGTTTTCAGGTTTTGGGCTTGGGCAGCCATCACAGCTGAATGATCGCGACCAAAAGGGGACATTGTCAGCTAGGCATTATATGAAGTCAACCTACCAAGTTACAATGAAATCCCTCCATAAATATGACCTGTAGCCTGTTAAAGGTTTTTGCATTTTTGGGCGGTTGACAGATCGCGACCAAATGGGATGTTCTGTTCTAGACATCATACAGAGTCATCCTACAAAGTTACAATAAAATCCCTCCATATTAAATATATGACCTGCAGACTGTTCTAAAAGTTTTGGGGTTTTGGGCTTGGGCAGCCATCACGGTTGACAGATCATGACCAAAAAGGGACGTTTCTCATCTAGACATTATACAGAGGCATCCTACCAAATTACATTGAAATCCCTTCATAAATACAACCGGTAGACTGTGCTAATGGTTTTCGGGTTTTGGGCTCGGGCAGCCATACCGGTTGACCGATCGCGACCAAAAGGGGACGTTCTCATCTAGACATGACCCCAAACCTGCATATGAAATTTCGTGACGATCAGACAAGAACTACGGGATGTAGTCTGTGCTAAAGGAAAATGTGAACAGACTAACAGACTTCAGCACGCGTGATGGCAATAGCTTATCTTGACTTTGTCAAGTTAAGCTAAAAATACCAAACATCAAAAGATTCTGATTGGTGGTGCTTGAGAAGATTTTTTTAAATTTAAAATTCTTTTTTGAAAATAAGCGAACTCAGCACTTTTTCAATTCTCCCTTCTTTTCACAATGACACAACCAATTGCAGTTTTTGTGCCACTCCATTCTTGGGATGCTTCATACCATAGCAACAGTTTTCTCTACTGTTTGATTTGAGAAATATGGGCATTTGAAAATATTTCTACTTTTAGCTCTTGGAGTTCCACGGGGATGCGATTAATTAATTTTTTTGGCAGGAATCAAGTACATATGACCAAATAATACCACATACCAAATTTGCTTCAAATTGCCCCTTAGGTTGAGAAAATAAAAACTTTGGGTGGGGGCCAAATCTAGCTACTCCAATTACAAAGACAAATATTGCCCTACGAACATTGTTAGAACAAACTTTATTCTACATTACCAAGAAAGCTCACTAAGCAATAAACTATATCAAATCAAGCAAGTTACTCACGGAGGTAACTTGGAAATATGTGCATCTTCACATGATGGTGGTCATTTGTTGCCCACACAAGCATTTCAAGCAGAGAATTATTATTTTATTATTCACAATGAGATAACTTGGTCAATATTGTAGCAATTTGAAAATTTCATATGTGCCTGTTCTCGAATAGAAGTCATATCTGATAAGTTTGGACAAAAAAGCATTTTCAGAATATATGAGCTGTGAACACTAGAATTACATGTAGTGATCTACATTAAAGCTTTGTTATTTAAGAGGAGATACTTGGGTTAAATTTGTCACAGCTTCAAACTATGAGAATGTTTGAATGTTCACATGCAAGTTTTATCAAAATCTGTTCATAAAATGTAGGAGTCCCACAGACAAGAATTGTTAACATACAGAGTGGCAAAAATATAGCCCCTTTTCGCCAAAGCAAGGGTACATAATAACCCCAGCAATTTGATTGGAACTAACTTGTAACTCATCTTGTAAGAAATGTTATATGTCAAATATAGGAGTACTTGGATTTGAAGTTTGCGAGAAAATGTTTGTTCTGTGGACATTATGCCCATGCCCTGACTGTGAAACCCTGCTGCAGACAACATAAGAGACATTGATAAGGGACTAAGTTATAAAGAATGAGAATTAAAGGAGAAGTAGATTGAAGACAGTTCAACTGGCAAAAAGCAATAAAAAATTTATAACAGATAAATACAATTCTTTGACCATCCCATGCATCCGACATTTGTTCATTGCTATAAATAAAGTTCAACTGAACATTTTTTTTTCAACTTTTGAGGATCCGCACCACAGGTATCCTATTATCCCAGTAAAGAAGAACATATCAACTTGTCATCAGTCACAGAATTGAATAAAAGACTACATGGCCACATATCCACCATAAAACAGGGGTTTCTTTGGAATGTTTGCTTTTAAGAAATGTGTCCACCTGGAGCACATTATCATCTGGAAACCAAAGTACTTGGGGTATTTCAAGACAAAAGGGGGCCATAAACTGTCAAAATTTATCAGATCAACCCCAGATTAAAACTAGACTTGTTCTTTTATTTAAGTAAACAACATACCAAATTTGGCGCCAATAAAGGAGTCCTGACTGAAAATATCACCCAGAAACCATATCTGGATGGGTGCTCAGATGCACAGACAGATGGACCCTGGCATTTCCATAGCGCCCTGAAAAACTGTTTTTTTGTGTGACAAAAAAGTAACAATAACTCAAATCTGTCAGGAAATTTTTGGTTACAGCATTTTTTATTAGCAAAAGGGTAAATAATCAAGTCTCTGAAGAAGAGAGGGGGCTAAAATTTGGCCTTTCCATACAAGATATATATACAGAACCACACATACTCTGAATGGGTTAAAAATTATTGCACTAGATTGCTTTGGCCCATGATATATATCCTGGGCCAAAGCAATTGAGTGCAATAATTCTTAACACATTCAAACTTATGTGCGTTTCTGTATTTATCACACACCTACCATGTAACAACCAGTCTACAAAAAAATTGAATTAAAAGCACTCATCAACTGGAT
The DNA here is from genome assembly GCA_031216915.1 of Pictodentalium vernedei. Lineage (NCBI taxonomy): Eukaryota > Metazoa > Mollusca > Scaphopoda > Dentaliida > Dentaliidae > Pictodentalium > Pictodentalium vernedei. The sequence continues at coordinate 264,347,072 of CM062293.1, forward strand.
AATTGTTGCATTTTCTTATTATTATTACTTATTGGTGTTTAAGGTCATATACTTATGCACAATGGCTAATCATGACCATGACAATTTTACAGGTGGAGGAAGGCGGAGTACCCGGAGAGAACCACCGAGCAACAACGAGCAGCTGCCAGCTCCCCAACATCATTACTCCGCACTGCAGCACAGGCAGGGTTAGATTGGTTGAAGACAATGCATACCATCGACGTGCCGTATGCCTTAGTGCACAGCATCATTGTGCTTCCATGTGGAAGATCGGGGTTAAGTGACTTGCCCAAGGTCACAATGCAGGAGTCCGAATTGATCGCTCAGACAGTCACCCATCCAATGATTAACCGGGCTCGAGGTTGCTTAACTTTGGTGATCTGACGAGAAGCGGTTATCGCAATGCCACCGCACCCCCTTGCATTTTCTGTGTTGCCAACAAGAGATCACTGTTAGTTAGACGGGTACCATCCCTAATTTGCTTTTTGAATTTTTACGGCATTTAATTGGTCGAAACCAATAGATACTACTAATCAGTGTCACGATGGTCAAACTTCAAATATTGACTAAAATGCTGGGAATAACACAACAAAACGTTTTTAAATAGCTAATAAGTTTAGCACACTCCATCATTACATGACCAGTTGTGGAAAGTATTTGTCAAGGAACAAGCAGTCAGAATGTTATTTCTATTTTGTAAATTTTTGACTTGAATCTGATTGTTTAAATATCTCCGGTAAACAAATCTAAATACAGAACTTGGAATTCCCAAGCAATCTTGTCTCAGGTGCATTCAACCAATGATTGACATGATTTATTTGGATGGGTTCCTTCCCTGTTTATGTTGGAAACAAAATCGAACGTGTTTTGTATCACCACATGTGCGATACAACTTACTTTTTATCATACAGGCAGTGTTTTACATTAATAGGTGTGTGATAAATATCAAATATTAATATTAGTTTCATGCTAAGATTCTCTTTTTGAATTAGTGGTAAAATTTCATTATATTCAAATGTCTCTACAGAAGCCATGACTCATTGCAATTAACAATATTTTTCAACCAATCACTAAAGTATTTAATCTAAATAATTTTCTTCGCAATCTTCAGGGTAAAGATCAAATAAGAAAGCATTTTGGTTGACTTTTCACAAGTATGTTGTCGTACACAAGCATTTGTCAGCAGAATGACTGAAGAAATCCCTCTGTACATGAAAACTTAACATATCTTCTTTGGGTTTAATGGGAATGGGAATGGGTCCAGGTCCGATGTAAGTGGTAAATTTAAGACACAGGAATTATGGTTCTGCCTATTCAAGAAACATTTTAATTTATTTATTTATTGGGGTTTAATGACACTTTCATGGGTGGAGGAGCCCGAGTTCAGAGAGAACCACTGAGCAACTTCGAGCAACTGTCAGTCTCCCAAACATACTATTTATTTATTTATTGGTGTTTAAGGTCATATACTTAAGCACAATGGCTACTCATGACCGTGACAGTTTGACAGGTGGAGGAAGCCGGAGTACCCGGAGAAAACCACTGAGCAACAACAAGCAGCTGCTGCCAGCTCCCCAACATCATAACTCCACACTGCAGCACAGGCAGGGTTAGATTGGTTGAAGACATGCCTACTATCGACGTGCAGTATACCTTAGTACAGGGCGTCATCGTGCCCCCATGTGGACAATCGGGGTTGAGTGCCTTGCCAAAGGACACAACGTGGGAGTCCGAATTGATCGCTCAGATGGTCACCCATCCAATGATTAACTGGGCTCAACGTTGCTTAATTTCGGTGTTCTGATGAGAACCGGTTACCGCAATGCCACCGCGCCCCCAACGTACTAACTCCACACAAGCAGGGTTAGCATTGGTTGAAGACAAGTGTACCATGGGCACATGGGCAATTGGGATTAAATGTTTTGCCCAAGGACACAACCCAGTTGCCACAGGACCTCTCGGCTTGCAACCTGCTTCTCTACCCAGTGAGCCACCTTGCTCCAATTGTAATATTTTTTTTGCATTAATGGATATAAATCATCACAACTGGCATTGAAGAAAATCTTGCTTAATCCTAAATTCACTAATGGAGATTTTCGGTGTACAGTGGAACCCTGTTAATTGAATAGCCACTTTTGCCAATGACAATTATTCAATTAACAGGAGTATTCAATTAACAGGGAATGTGTCACTTTCCTGTATTCTAGAGATAAACTTAGCATTTATTCTATTTTATCTTGTTTGACGAGCTCCATGAGCTCTGTCAAACAAGATATAATAGATTAAATGCATGTATTTGATGTACTGAGGCCAAATAGGTCAATAAACAAAGAAAAACTGGGGAGAGTCAGGGTAATTTTGCGGCAGGTTACAAGATTTTAAATTCAATTAACAGGAGTTTACTCTATAACCTATATTCAATTAACAGGTCAAATTTGTACTGGAGGTATGGTAAATGGTTTTGTGTTGGGTTATTACATTCAATTAACAGGGTTATTCAGTTAAAAGATATCCAATTAAGCAGGCTTTACCGATTCTCTGACAAAATACAGATTCCAAAGATAAAGAAATCTGATACCCAGCACTATACTTTCATCACATTTGATTACTTCATGTATTGTTTTATTATGAACATGTTCAATCAATAAAGTTTAGAGTTGTCTCTCGAGATACATATATCAGAACTGACTATTAATTTAGTGGTGTTTATGATCACTTTCCACATCTGTGGCTGTATCGTAACCACTGCAGAAGTATAAAGTCAAGTTTAACCAATTGTTTATACATATGCTGCTTACTTGAATTTCAACCTGGTTTGGGATACAGTGTCCAAATTGTACCAGTAAGACAGAACTTGTTTACCACAATATCGTTATCAAGTCAATTTCTTGAAGAAAGGTAACAAGTTGATCTAAATGCAGTATCAGATGATGTATTTTCCCAAATAAATAAAATGAGATGGGCAAAAGAGTACATCGTAAGCTAACATTGACTTGTATACAATTTACAATACCAAATATATTGGGTGCTATACAGTGGTTCTTAACCACATTTTCACTAGATATTCAGTGGGAAATCCAAAGTTTGATAATGGCGAAAAACAGGTCCGAATCACATTTTCAATGAGGTGAATATTCAACTCAACACATGCTCATTCAGAAAAATGCCTTCTTAACCCTCAGAACATTGATGTCAAAATAACAAATTTCTCCGTTATTTTTTACAACAATGCAACATGGAATTGAACCAATTCAATCATTTTTTAGAGCTCAAGTATCTCTGTCAAACGAGACTGAATTGATTAAATTCCTTGTTGCATTAGAGCTCAATGATCTCTGTCAAACAAGACTGCATTATGAGAAAAATTTGCGGGGTGACCATTCGATATTTTGACCTCAGTGTGCATGGGTTGTTGAACATGAAATCTGAATTGATATTTCAAGAACTGGATTTGATTTAATGACACACCTTTCACCTGAAGTCCTATCTCAACAGAGTATTGTTCAGATGATTTCAAAGTTGTTAAACACTTGGCTCCTTTTTAGTTGCCATTTTACGGTTAAAAGAAATACTGAGCTCTGGCAAACAAGAAAAAATGAATCAACTTCTAAGCAACATAAGTCAAAACATGGATAGCACCAATCATTCAAGCTTTATTTAATTTTTGCCTCAAAAAATAGCTTATGACCCTTCACTGGAATGAGCTCATTCCAATGAGGTGTCAAACAACTTGGAGGCAAAAAATGAATATTTTTATTTATTCAAGAAATTTTTTGCAAGCATTGTCTGCTGATATTCATGATTGGTAAAGGGTTATTTGCTAAACTGGCAAGTTTTGAGGCAAAAAGTATCTGTACCGCAGTTATGTTTGAAAAATTTTTCAGTTGATTGCAGCAGATATTATTCCATTAACAGGGCTTTCCTCTTTTACCCATAAGCAATTAACAGGTCAAATTTGTTGTGGGCATGTTACATGGTTTGGTGTTTGACAAGAATATACAATTGGCAGGGTTATTCTCTTAACAGCTATTCAATTAGGTGAGACTCATTGAATCAATCTACAACATTACACATAAACTTGTTTCAAACCCTTTTTCAGACTTCCAAAATCAATATCTGCCACAATAGTGGGCAAGCTAATTATGTCTATACTAGTCGGGAAAGGGGTGAGAGGGAGGAGGGGGTGTTGCTGCCACAAAAATAACTTGGGGATACAAGTTTCAAACAGGTGGAGTCCAAGCCAACAAGTGTATATTTTTCTGGTGTCTTGTTAATATTTTTCAAAATACTAATGTGAGTAGGGGAAGAAGGGAGGCAGCCCTTTATATTCCAGCAAACTCACACTGATAACTGGTGTTCCCTAATTACAGAAACATTAGAGCTGAAACAGTTAACTGATTAATCGATTAACCAAAGATCAACGTCTTGATCGATAAAAAAGTAATTGATCGGTTAACCATTACTTTTGAACTACGGTATCTATGGGAAAGGAACAAACTTGCTCCAACACAGGCCCATGTTGTCACACTGGCTCACATCAATTATATGAAACAGAGCAAAACATGCCAGTTACGTGCTGACATACTTGTTTACTTGCATGATCATTATACTGTATCAGTAGCTGGAAATGGTCATTCTCAGCCCTTCACCAAATTCGGTTAGCAGACGATACTTGCACAAGAAATTCTTGAATTACTAAAGATTTTCAATGTTTGTCTCAAAAAACATAGCTTGTGACTCCCTCATTGGAACGAACTCAATGAGCTTGTTCCAATGAGGGAGTCATAAGTGATGTTTTGAGACAAAAATTGAAAACGAAATAAAATTTGAATGGACATTTTTGTATATGGCACTGGCCGTTTTTGTCCATTACGTTGAGTAAAGTTTTAATTATATAAATCATTAACGGTACGGCAATTATTCAGCTACCTATTAGGGCAAGTGATTAATCAGTTAACCAAGGTTAATCCATGTGATTAATCGATCAAGAAAACCCTTTAACCGTTTCAGCTCTAAGGAACATTCCCAAATTTAGGAAATAACACACAGTATGGTGTGTTTTTTATGCTTTCACATACTTTTTTGTTGAAATGATTCAACCTGGAAAGGCCCGGAGAGTTGGATACAGTTTTATTGCTCAATGGCAGTCTATAGTCTGTGGTTTTACAGTTGTTTCTAGGCAAGTGTTGGTTGCTTATACAATCAGCCAAGTCTTGCCTAGAAACAACTGCAAAGATTTTTATGACTTAACTTTGAGTTTACCCAGAGACTGCATGTTGGACCACCTGTTCTGTTGCAGTAAAAAGGGATCCGAGTTGGACTAAGGCCCCATATGTTACAGTAATAGATATACTGAGGCACCAATCAAGGCTCTAAATAAGTGGTGGGACAAAGACAATGACCGACACCAAACTTACTTTGACCTACACACTTTGAAATCCAAAGAACATTTTGACTGACACAAAATTTTTTAGAACATTTTGACTGACACAAAATTCTGCTCAATTTAAGAATCTGAGCTTAAAAAACACTGGTAATTTGGTATAAACTTAACCCTTTGAACACTGGTGGTATGTTTCATGTCAATTGAAATGCAGCAATTAGAAGAGTCCATATTCATTATTTGGGGGTAGACCAATCAATATTTTCAACGTGCAGCCATGGGGGCTGGACGTTGAAAATATTGATTGGTCTAACCCACCCTTAAATTAGCAGGCATCCTACTTAATGTGAGTATGGCGTACCATTTCCCTGGGTAAAAAGGCCTCTCAAGTTTAAAGGGTTAAATTCCATTGCGAATTAACAAGTCATCCTTATTTAGTAGTCACCATATGTCAATTTACAATGTGTAAAGCAATATGTTGAAAATGACCTGCACCAAATAAAAATGACCTGTATGAACTACTTGGGGCAGGATATTTTGATCTGCACTGGAAAAAAAAAAAATTATTTCGAGCCTTGACACAAATTGAGTCTGAAGAAACCAGGAAATGGCATTACATACAGTCAGCATTGTAAAAAATGTTCTTCAACGGGAATGAACCACAGCCGTCTTTGCAAGTCTGCAAATTGGACCAATCTGAAGGCCGCAGGGAGGAGACCGTTTTAATTTTGCCTCAATATTTGTCCCTTCATAATCCAAAACCATGGGGACGGTAGTTTCAGGCGAGGAAAAATGTGCAGTGACGAAAATTCCATTCTCATCAGGTTCACATAGCTGTTTTCTATTTTAACTTCTTATATTTCTATCAAAGCCAGTTTGAGATCATTTCATTCTCACCAGAACTTACAACTGTATGAATACCTGTGAGTATTGGATTATCTATAGACTGTGTGTGTTATGGTGTAATGTGATTCCACTGATTATGAAATCTGTGGGACTTACTAACAGAATAAAAGGAAGAATAGATAACAAATTGCTTAAAATTTTCATTAACTGAATAATCAGGTTTGTATAGATAGATGTGATAATATCAAAATCAACATCAAACGAGGGGAATATTATCCCAGAGATGCCCACCAGGCAAAGGTAATAGAACCTCAACTTGAGATACAAGGTGCAATGCCACCGGTATCCCCAGCCATGGGTTTCTAAGTTGAAAAAAGTGGAAAAAGGCCCATAACTCTAGAAAACAAATGGACAAAACTTGTTACTTGTGAATATCCTTCCCCCCTTGGTGGTCTATCAGCATACCAAAGATCATTTAAATCCAACATCCACTGTCCAAGATAAAATGAAGGTCTAAAATTGTTACAGATGGAAGGATGGGCGGACAAATGGACAAACAAAAATGGCTGGACGGAACCCTATATCTTTGTTTTGGCAAGGGATAATAAAGATCTATTGCCACTACTAAGCGGACATAACATGAACTAGATATCACGGAGATGAAATCCATCTCTGCGGGCCCTGCAGCAACTAACTGATGTTAGGTATAAACTGATGTGAACCGTAATACTAAAATATTTCAAGCAATAGGTAAAATCTGATTAAAATCCCTTCCCGGACACGAACTTGTCAGAAAAAAAGCCCAAATTCTGAATAATTTGACCTTGAGGTCAAACTTCAAGGTCAAAGCATAGCAACCTTGGTACGCGACACGTCGTCTTGAGATAATCTACCCACATACCAAATATCAAAACCCTATCTATAAAGGGAAAAAGTTACAGCCCGGACACGAACTTGTCAGAAAAAAAAAAATCTGAATAATTTGACCTTGAGGTCAAAGTTCAAGGTCAAAGTATGGCAACCTTGGTACGCGACACGTCGTCTTGAGATAATCTATCCACATATCAAATATCAAAACCCTATCTATTAAGAGAAAAACGTTACAGCCCAGACACAAACTTGTCAGAAAAGAACCCCGAATTCGGAATAATTTGACCTTGAGGTCAAAGTTCAAGGTCAAAGCATGGCAACCGTGGTACACGACACGTCATCTTGAGATAATCTACCCACATATAAAATATCAAAACCCTATCTATCAAGGGAAAAAAGTTACAGCCCGGACACGAACTTGTCAGAAAAGAACCCCGAATTCGGAATAATTTGACCTTGAGGTCAAACTTCAAGGTCAAAGCATGGGAACCTTGGTACGCAACACGTCATCTTGAGATAATCTATCCACATATCAAATATCAAAACCCTATCTATTAAGGGAAAAAAGTTCCAGCCCAGACACGAACTTGTCAGAAAAGAACCCTGAATTCGGAATAATTTGACCTTGAGGTCAAAGTTCAAGGTCAAAGCATGGCAACCGTCGTACGCGACACATCGTCTTGAGATAATATACCCACATGTCAAATATCAAAACCTTATCTATTAAGAGAGAAAGATTACGGATGGACGGACGGACGGATGCACAGAGCGATCACTATAGGGCGTCCGCCTCTCGGCGGGGCCCTAATAAATATCATAGCTTGTGTTTGCCTGCCAACTATCCAGTCTTTACATGGTTATCATCAGGTGGTGGGTGGGTCCCCAATTGTCTTTGAGTGTCCAAGACTGGACAGGAGAAAAATTGTGCCCCTAATAAGGTGGTGGTTCTCAAAAATTGAAAAAATAAAAATGTCCACCTTGTATCCATTTTTTTTTCCCTGACCCCCTCCCCCATACTGATCATTAATTCTTTTCCCCGAAAGTACAAGTAATTAAATTACTTTCATGCACTGTAAAATAAGTTCAGCAATTTACGGTTTCAGGTAACAGTCAGGTTTAAAGAAAAAGATGCGGTGAGAGTATTAAATAATGACTTTTCTTTTATTCTGCAACAAATATAAAATCTAGATCCACAAAAAATTCTAGATAACACTGGAGCACAGAGAAGTTTATCATGCAAACAGAGTTGGGCTTGAGCCATTCATACATTGTTTATACTTGAAGGAAACCTGAACAAGAGAAAGATTTCTAGGTGCATTTTTTTTAGATTAACACTTTCAGTTCCAAGATGCATTTCACAAAAATTAAAAAATTAGATATCTGTTAACTGAAAAAATGAGTGTCGTGCTTGAAAACATTGCGATAAAATCTACAAGGATAAAACCTGCAGTTATTTATTGGGGTTAATGTTCACTTTCAGCAGCTTTGAGCTCGGTATGAAGTCAAGTTTAGCCAATCATTTATACCTATGCTGCTCACTTTAGTCCTTGATTCTGTGTTCTACTTTACCAGTAGAGCAGAACTTGTTTACCACAGTAAACAAGCACTGCTCCACTTCCCTGGATTCATGTCACATCTTCAAAACTCAACAAACGTGACAATTCGCAATCTCATTGAAAGAGCAAAGCAATATAAAATCATCTGGACAGGATGGTTATTCTGTTTTCAACAGTATCCTTTAGCGTACATAGTCATTTCATGGAATCTAACTTTATTGAAGGACAACGAGAATTTAGGTCTTATTTCACAAATGAACATAAAAATGCTTTAAAAGTGCCTATATTATTTTAACAAATAACCATCCAAAGAGACGCCTAAAACTTGCCCATTATTTATCGTAATATTTCATTTTTTAATACAATAATAATTAAACATTGAAATGAGGTTAGCAAATCTATGTCATTGAGGAATCATGGTATGTCATAAAGATCATTATATACTTTAAAGTTAGTAGCCTTTTCTTATTCTGTGCCATTGTGTGATTAAACAAGAGGCCCCATGGGGTCTGAGGGGCTCACCTGACCAAAGTTGTTTAAAGAAGGATTTAATTACTATTATTAGCTAGTTAACACAACAGAGGAATGAAGTTATTTAATTATTTTTAACTCTGCTGACCATGCCAAATGATTTTTTTTTTCTAGTGTTGGGATGCTACCACAGAAATAATGCCCAGATTTTCAACAATGGAAAACTGGGAAGTCTAAATATCAATCTAGGGACTGGTCTGGAACAAACTTGAAGGATGTTGTATACCAAATATCAAAAGATTCTGACTGGTGTTCTGGAGAAGAAGATTTTGAGATTATTACCAATTTTGCTCTTGGTTAAAATTTGCCCCCCCCCCCTGCCCCCCCCCCCCCCCCCCCCACCAAATAGCAAACACAACTATCAATCCAGGGACTTTATTTGAACAAATTGAATCTGAGCCCTCAAAGGATGCTGTATACCAAATATCGAAAGATTCTCATTGTATCTGTTATTATTCCTCATATTGGACCAAGTTAAAATTTAGGCTCCAATGGGAAGCCCAAATATTACCCCAGGGACTTGAGTTGAACAAACTTAGATCTGACCTCCCAGAGGATGCTGTATACCAAATATCAAAAGATTCTGACCGGCGAATCTGAAAAAGAAGATTTTTAAAGATTATTCCTCATATTGCACCAAGTTAAAAAATTGATGCCCTCTTCCCCTACAAAACACCCTGACACAACCGATGGAATTTTTTTTTACCATTCAATGCTACTGGACCTGAGGATGCAGCATGCCAAATAAGAGTTCTCTGTTCTGTGTGGTTTGGGAAATATGAGCATTCGAAAATATTTCTATTTTTAGCTCCTGGGGTTCCCATGGGGACACTGGAAAAAAATTTTTTGCAGGGGTTAATAATTCCACATATCAAATTTGGTTCAAATCGGAACATTGATTCAGAAAATAGAAATTTTGGGTAGGGTCAAAAATCTTGCCCCTCCATTACAAAGGCAAATATTGCTCCACCAACTTCGTTTGAACAAACTTGATTTTACACCTCAAACAGAAGCTACATACTAAATATCTAGTCACTGTACCCACTGGTTCATGAGACTTTTGGAGGATTTTCCCCCACCTCTTCCCTAGGGGGCTGGGCAAGATGATTTGAAAAAAACCCACCAAAATGTGATGTCAGAACAAGCAATCACTTCAAATTTAACTAAAATTGGTTTAGAGGTTTAGAAGGGGATGGTGCAAAACATCATGTTCACGGATGACAGACGGTGAGTGTGATAACTATAGCACATCCTGACCTTCAGTCAGGTGAGCTAAAAATGTATTGGTGGAGACCGTAGGGCATCCTTCTTCAGCAGTCAGCGTGAATGAAGGTAGAGATAATTTTTTTCATTTTCTCTCAAAGGAAGAATGTACCTATGATAGATAACTCATTCTTCTAAAGCAGAAAATGCCTCAATCAACTCTTTGATGAAGAAATTACATGTAGATACAACGAGATAGATAACATCTTGTTTCAGAAAATGCCTATTTAATGGCACTGAATGAGGAAAGGAAACCAACTTTTGGAACAGGCAATGACCGAAGAAAATTCCAGGTAGGTGGGAAGATAAACTAGTTATCTTCCCTTCTCCCCTTCGTATAAATCAATATTGTATAAAAGGTGATGATTCAGAGGGAAGGTATCGTAGCACACCGACTCATGAAACATTATTTGGTAAAAAATTTCCCAAGTAAAAGAAAAATTTTCTCTGTGCATACTGACGAAATATCACAACTTCAACCTGCCAATTTCTTGCATAATACAACTTGGAATTTAACCAATTCAATCGTCTTTGAAGAGCTCAATTGGTTAAATGCCTAGTTGCATTATGGGAGAAATTTGCCACTTCAAATTTTGGTACTTCGACAACAGTGTGCAGAGAGTTAATATTAAGTATCAACAATTAAAGCTAGTTTTTTTTGTCCTTATGTAAAAACATTTTATTTATTTACTATATTTTATTCATGAAAAACTGAAAACATTGTTTCTAAATGCTTTAGTCTATTTTTAATTTTTCCTTTCTCAACACATTTGGCCAATGACACGAGAGAAAAAACATTTTTTTGAAGGATATAAAAATTTTCATTAAATATGAGCAAATTCCAATGAGGGGTCGAAAGCTGTTTTTGAGACAAAGTGAAAAAAACTAAAATCTGAATGGCAATTTTTGTGAATTATTTATTTATTGGTGTTTAAGGTCACATATTTCTGCATAATGGCTAACCATGACCGTGACAGTTTTACGTGTGGAGGAAGTCAGAGTACCCATCGAGAACCACCGAGCAATGGCAAGCAACTGTCAGCTCCCCAACATACCAACTCCACACAAGCAGGGTTAGCATGGGTTGAAGACAGGTGCACCATTGACGTTCAGTACGCCTTAGTACACAGCGTTACCGTGCCCCCACATGGGCAATGGGGGTGAAGTGTCTTGCCCAAGGACACAACGCGGTTGCCGCAGGTGGGATTCGATCCGAGGACCTCTCGGCTTGCAGTCTGCACCTCTACCAACTGAGCCACTGCGCCCCCAATTTTTGTGAATAGCGTTGCCTGGTTTTGGCCATTAAGTCAGGTTTCCTCGTTTGTTTACTGGAGGTTTAATGACATTGCCAACAAACCGGGTCACATAATTTCGGATTAATTAGATAAAATGTTATTTATTTATTGTGTTTAAGGACTTATATTTTGCACAAATGGTTAATTGTGACTGCAAGATGGAGAAAAGTCAAGTTTAGCCACTTGTTTTGCCAATTTTAGAGGACTTCTACCCTAAGCATTGGTGATTGAGTCCTATTTTACCAGAACATAGCTTGTTTACCACAGTAACCAAACACTGCTTCACTTCCCAGGGTTCCCATGGAGGTTATCTTGGAAAACAAAACTCTCTCTATCTCATGTGACTTTGATCTTGAAGAACCATATTGTTACATGGACAAGGTATAAAGTTAAAGTACGGTATCATGTCTATGCTACAAACTTTATTCAGTTTGCTGAAGGGAAAGAAAGAGGTGGCTGCTTCATAGACTTCTTTTTCCTCATGCAAAAACTGTCAACTTCCAATATCTCTACTAGCTTCAGGTTTTGCTTGGGTTATTTTGTAACTTTGAACAGATTAAATAGCAGGCATGTATTGATTGTGACTAGTGATCAAACAGTTAACTGTTTCGGCTGACATAATCGGCCGATTATAGGGTATTGGAATTGAATCGGCACTACCAGAAAAACATCGGTTCTCACCGATTGTCATTTTTTTCGAACACAAGTCACAAATCACGGACGGCAATTTTGCAAAGTGCCAGCTGATAGCAAGAAATCAGCAGAGTACTATTATACTACCAACTGCCAGCTCCCAATAGATTTACTACCCACTGTTTCGATGGATTTATCATCAAATTAAGGAAATGCTGGTCTCTTGGAATCATGTCCACAGCTGACTGCAATTTACATAATGCATGTTTTGTGAAACAGCACAGCCGTGTGAACAAAAAAACATAATGACATTGACGCCAACAAATAACTCTATCCCAGGAAATGTCCAGATTAAGCGACACCTGATCATAATAACTATTATTAAACAACACTAATACTCTGTCAGAGATAATGAAAGAAGCATCAACGGGAGAAAATCAAAATATCAAATTATCAATTTCAGAATTTTCAATGAAGAAATGAAAAACGAGAGATGACTAAAAGCGTCCATCAAAGTAAGCTCCGCCCACCAAGTGAGTGACACCATGTAGTCACAATGATCAGTTGAATGTTATTATTTCCCCTGGTCTATGTCACAGGTACTCGTGCCCCCATAATACTTATATATACAATTATGGGGGCATGTTAGCATCGATTCAAAAATGCCATCGGATATCATTTTTCTTTCAATTTCTCAGCTTGTGCCGAGTGCCTGTAGTCTATGTATGTTCAGAAAAATACTAGGGTTTACTGGGAATTCCTCACTGATGTAATCAATTTTGTGTCCCATGATGCTAACACTTCAAAGTCTGGAAATTTTTTAGTGTCAATAAATTTCACATCGATTATAAAATTATTGGATTTAAAATGGCAACAATTAACATGGATTATCAACAATTTGTTCACAGTAGCTTGATCCAGTACGTAGTTAAGGTATGACAACATCCATTTCATGAGATAATATGCGTGGGTAAAGTCAAAGTTACTGCCTATTTTCGTGATATGAATAACAAGGTAATTGTGATGGCTATAAACACCTATTACTGAAGTCTAGTGATCGGACCATCCACATAAGAGATGCAGAACAAAGACATAATGCCACATGTGAGGAGGTGATTTGCATGAATTTTCTTTGTTTTACTGCAGGGACAAGACTCACTTAAAAGCATTTCCCATAAACAATCTTCACACCAAATTTCATTGAAATCTGATAACCCAAACCTTATAAAACAAAGACATAATGCAACATGTGGGGAGGTGATTTGCATGTATTTTCTTTGTTTTACTGCAGGGATATGACTTATTTGAAAGCCTTTCCCATAAACAATATTCATTGAAATCTGATAACCCAAACCTCAAATATGAGGCAAACAGACAAAAAATTGGCTATTTTCCGAGATAAACAGCGAACTTTCAAAGTTTAAAGGGGGGATAAGTCTAAAAAGTGAAAAGTCAAAAATATTATTAGAGACTCACTTGAAAGCCTTTCCCATAAACAATTTTCATTCCAGATTTCATTGAGATTCAATGCCCCAAACCTGAGATACAATGCGAACATTTTTTGTATATTCAAAGGGCAACAACTAACAGAAAAAATATTCCAACAGCAAAACGGCAAAATGCTGCTTAAAGGTCTCATCATAGTGAACATCTATATGAAATTTCATCGAATCTGATATAATCGGTTGATCACTAATTGTGATGCTATGTGGAGATGTATTTTCAGTTACTGGGTATAAGATAGCATTAGGCTATCTGTTGGACAACAGACTTCAAAGTTTTGATCATTCAGTTGAAGCATTGTGCAAAGGGGTTTATATTACAGTAGAAATTACGGGAAATAGTGATTTGAAAAACTAGCTATTTTTGTAGAAAAAAAAAAAAAATTTGACAGAAAACACCGAGCTCATCTGAATTTAAAAAAAATAGGCCGATGAAATCGTCAGATGTGTACCCATATGCGCAACTAGTAGAAAGCTGTATATCGGACGGCCACCCTGGATGCCGACATTATGTACACCATACATGGTATGGGTACATGTAGAAATGGATTGGAGGAGTGCCTAATTTGATGGATAAAGGGTTAATATCTCCGGATCAAATTATTAGATTTACATAAAATACTATACAGCACAGCACATCAGTAACCTGAATACATATATAAAGTAACCTGATAATCAAATTAATATTTATTGAGTTATCGCATGCCGAAGAAATGGATTGGAGGAGTTCTCAATTTGAAGGATAAACGGTTAATATCTCAGGATCAAATTATCAGATTTACACCAAAAACTATACAGCTCGGTACATCAGTAACCTGAACACAAATATAAAGTAACTTGACAATCCAAGCAATATTTTTCAAGTTATCGAATGCCAAAGGGATTGGAGGAATTTTCAATTTGAAGGATAAAGGGTTAATATCTCAGGATCAAAATTACAGATTTACACCAAAAACTACACAGCTCGGCACATCAGTAACCTGAACACAAATATAAAATAACTTGACAATCCAAGCAATATTTTTCAAGTTATCGGATGCCTAAGGGATTGGAGGAATTTTCAATTTGAAGGATAAAGGGTTAACATCTCAGGATCAAAATAACAGATTTACACCAAAAACTATACAGCTCGGCACATCAGTAACCTGAACACAAATATAGAGTAACTTGACAATCCAAGTAATGTTTTTCAAGTTATCGAATGCCAAAGGGATTGGAGGAATTTTCAATTTGAAGGATGAAGGGTTAATATCTCAGGATCAAATTATCAGATTTACACCAAAAACTATACAGCTCGGCACATCAGTAATCCGAACACAAATATAAAGTAACTTGACAATCCAAGCAATATTTTTCAAGTTATCGAATGCCAAAGGGATTGGAGGAATTTTCAATTTGAAGGATAAAGGGTTAATATCTCAGGATCAAATTATCAGATTTACACCAAAAACTATACAGCTCGGCACATCAGTAACCTGAACACGAATATAAAGTAACTTGACAATCCAAGCAATATTTTTCAAGTTATCGAATGCCAAAGGGATTGGAGGAATTTTCAATTTGAAGGATAAAGGGTTAATATCGCAGGATCAAAATAACAGATTTACACCAAAAACTATACAGCTCGGAACATCAGTAACCTGAAGATATATCTAAAGTGACATGACAATTGGATTAATATTTTTGGAGCTATCTCACGCCAAAGGGAATGGAAGAATTCTCAATTTGAAGGATAAAGAAGAGTTAATATCTCAGGATCAAATTATCAGATTTACACCAAAAACTACACAGCTCGGCACATCAATAACCTGAACACAAATATAAAGTAACTTGACAATCCAAGCAATATTTTTCCAAGTTATCAAATACCAAAGAAATGGATACGGATGCCGGACAGACAGACAGATGGACATTCTTACACGGACAGACGGACAAAGGATGGACGAACAACGGATGGCCACCCCGGATGCCGGCATTATGTGTACCATACATAGTATGGGTACACATAACAAGAGGCCCCAAGGGGGCTGAGGGCGCTCACCTGACATGGTAGCCTAAATATCAACCCAGAGAATTGATTTCAACAAGTTGCATCTGCTCCTCCTAAGAAAAGCTTATACCAAATATCCAAAGATTCTGACCAGCGGATTTAAAAAAAAAGAAAAAAAAGAAGATTTTTAAAGAATATTCCTCATTTTGAACTAAGTTACAATGTTGCATACCAAATATCAAAAGATTCTGCCTGCTTGATCTGGAGAAGAAGATTTTTTAAGAAATTTGCCTGAAATGCACTAAGTTCGAATTCGGGCTTCTATAGTGAGCCCAAATATGAATCCAGGGGACGATTTGAACAAACTTGAATCAGATCCACCCCACAATGTTGCATACCAAATATCAAAAGATTCTGCCTGCTGGATCTGGAGAAGAAGATTTTTTAAGAAATTTGCCTGAAATGCACTATGTTCGAATTCGAGCTTCTATATTGAGCTCAAATATAAACCCAGGGGGCCGATTTGAACAAACTTGAATCAGATCCACCCCACAATGTTCAATACCAACTATCAAAAGATTCTGCCTGCTGGATCTGGAGAAGAAGATTTTTGAAGAAATTTGCCTGAGATGCACTAAGTTCGATGCACTAAGTTCAAAATCGGGCTCCTATACTGAGCCCAAATATGAACCCAGGGAGCCGATTTGAACAAACTTGAATCAGATCCACCCTACAATGTTGCATACCAAATATCAAAAGATTCTGCCTGCTGGATCTGGAGAAGAAGATTTTTTAATCTTTTTCCCATTGCCTACAGTGTTAAAAAGTGCTGACTCAGCACTTTTTCAAAGTCCTGAAAAAAGTACCTTGTGATCAAACTGATAGGGATTTTTTTAACCATTCTATTCTACTGGATAAAAAAAGTAAGCTTTATACAAAATAAGAATTCTCTGTGCCATGTAGTTTTGGAGATATGGCAGTTTTAAGGTTTTTTCCTATTTTTAGCTCCCAAGGTTCCCACGGGGAAATGAGAAAAATTTTTTTTGCATCAATCACCTACTTATGACCCATTATCATCTCATATCAAATTTGGTTCAAATCGACCTCACGGTTCTGAAAATAGAAATTTTAGGCGTGGCCAAAATTTTTGCCCCTCCCATAACGAAGGCAAATAATGCCCGACAAACTTCTCTTGAACAAACTTGATTCTAAACCTCAAAAGGACTCTGTATACCACATATCAAGTCTCTACTACTGGTGGTTCATTAAAAGATTTTCAAAAAATTTGGCCATTTTTTCCCCACACCTCTGCTCAATATGAGGCGAAACCTATTTTGGATAAAAATCAAAATGCCCCTATATAACCACCACTGACATGAAATTTAATTAAAATATGGCCAGTGGTTTGGAAGAAAGAGGCTCAAACACCACCTTCACGACAGACAACAGATGACGGACGATGGACGAAAAGTGATCAGAAAAGCTCACCCTGACTTTCAGTCAGGTGAGATAAAAATTCATTACCTTGGCAGGGTTTGATTTGACACGGAAAACCTGTGGTTTGTTGGCACAATTTTCAACAAAAATGTCAGACAAACATGTCCTTGGGCGCATATTTTAATACCAGCAGACATAGTTGTTTTCCATTGATGAATCTCTCGGAAATAATGTCAATAACCGTTGTTGAAGGTTCCCTCCCTTCCCTTCAGATCATTTTGTTCACTCAGAAGTACTGTCAATCATTTTGCTGATCAATATTGTTGAGGGGCTCCATACTACAGTGTATCACTTACTGAGCCAATCATCTCAACAACCTACCTTTCACAAGGGCATTAGAGCAGCAGGAATTTTTATTAATGAATTGATCATATTGATTCACTATACTGTTTATTACTGAGAAGTTCACACAGTTATGCCAAATAGCAAATGGGTCCCAGTTGTGGAATCAGTTTCGAACTTGAAACCACATGCTGGCACATCCATGATTTTCAAAATGAGATTTTTTAACCAAAAACATTAACCCAAACAATGTGAAATTTTATTTGTAAATAACTTCAATACCCATTAATATTGAATTTAAGTGAACAATAGTAATCTGTATTTTACTGTTGAAGTGTGAAACTATTTTTATTTAAATGTATTTGATATTCCCTGTTTTTATCTTGTGTCAATAGACTTTAGGTTTAACATGCCAGGGTCAGGCATGTGTGCGGTCGTATGCATACAAAAATACCATTACACTGCATTTTACTTGCTGAATATTCCCAAGGCCAGTGATCTGATTTTTTGATTGGGCAGGTGCACTCTTAGGTCCACTTTCCCCATGTGGCAGGCAAAAACAACTAACGTAGTACATGCACAGAAGGAAACAGGACACCTGTTACAGTTTTCCCTTATTTATTTTATTTATTTATGTTTAAGGTCACATATTTCTGCAGTGTCTAATCATGAGCACAACATGGATATAAAGTCCAAGTTTTTGGTTATCAAATCTTGTACACATGTATTTGCCTTATTACAGTTTATGGGAGAGTGCCTGTGGGCACTCTACCATAAATTGTAAGAAGGCAAACCCTAATAGACTAAATAATATCACTTCAAAGATAATACAAAGCACATCCACTGAATGTGAGCCTTCAAGTTGTGGTACCTGCACTTCAAAATAAAGCCCAAATATGGGCTTCCAGCACTCTACTTCTTAAGAAAGGGAAGGATAAGTGATGCACCATAACCTTTTAAATATGTTTACTTTATTGACCAGTGTTTAAAGTCACATTCAGCATCTATGGCTATGGCATAGCCACAACACCAGTATCAAATCAAGTTTACTGCTTCATCTGCTGTAATGGCCATATCCAGCCAGTGCTATTCACAAAAATTGCCATTCCATATATATTTTCCTTCAATTTTTGCCACCAAAAAATAGCTTTCGACTCCTCATTGAAACATGCTTGTTCCAATGCGAGGTCGTAAGCTATATTTTGGAGACAAAAAATAAAAATGTTTTATCGTGAAATTGTTTTGCAAGTGTCATCCCTTGGTCATGTTCGGTAAAGGATTAATCAATCATTTATACCTATGCTGCACACTTTAAGAGGACTTCCACAACAGGCGTTGGTTGCCAGGTCCTATTTTACAAGTAAAACAGAACAATTAACAAGCACTGATCCACTTCCTAAGGTTTCCAGAATTAAAATTTGTTTAACTTTGGTTGAAAATAAAACAGTTATCATAAGAGTTATTTTTCATCTCTTCTGATATGAAGGCAAAAAGCATATATTCCACAAACAATTTTCTAAATTAATTATTATTATTTATTGGTGTTTTAGGTCACATATTTTTGCTCAATGGCTAATCATGACCACAACATGGGCATCAACTCAAGACCAGGGGTGAGCGTTAATAAGCCATGTTGCCCATTTTAGGTTTGCACCTCCCAAGCACGGGTGACTGGGTCCTATTTTACCAGTAAAACAGAGCCTGTTTACTGCAGTGAACAGGCACTGCTTCACTTCCCAGGGTTCCCGCGGGGGTTCTAAATTAATTACGATGTAATCGTTTTCTACGTAACAGTTAATTGACTACTTTTGAATTTTCCCAAGTCTGCACTTCAACAAGTAGCTTTAAGCAAATTTTAATTAAAAAACAAAAATAATTTTTCTATGCAAATTTAGTCTTGGCAATGAAAGTGTCAATTAGGTCATTCCAAAATGAATAAAAAGTGTAGGTGTGAACTTGAAACTTCTTACCCTTCCTCCATACTGTAATTTTGGTGGCTGCAGGACGCGGCCCTGGACGTCAATCATCTGAGTACTTATGCTGATGCCGAAAGTTTGGAGATATGGATCTGCATTGAAATTAGCCTTCCGAACCTGATATTAACAGACAGTGGTTCAAGGAAGGTCAGTTTGTTTATAATACAAATTTTCCCCAAGTAAATGGGCAGTACATGTGTGGCATATATACCCTTAAGAGCCAAGGTAATACAACAAGTTTAGTAATAATTCAAAGTTAAAAGTTTTTTTTTGTTTTTTTATTAAATTTTGGTAAAGCTAAAGAATAGGGTACTCAGCAGATTATTTGAAAAATGCCTCAATTTTTTGTTTTTGTTTTCATTCCATATAATGTTCCCAACAAATAAAAACTGTTTCAGGTCAAACAATATAATATTTATTAGTTATTTTACAATATAATATTTATTAGTTATTTTAACCCTTTTTGTACTGTAAACATAAAACTGAGAAAAAGAACTTCCATCTTGAAGTGGACTGAAGTGGGAGATATACATAATGTATTGGGGTCAGTACAGTCAGGGTAAAGGTTTGCAGTGACCAGCTAACCCTTGACCTTCCTATCAAGACCCTAATGATTTCTTTTAGAACAATTTTTCTAGCAGCAGGTAGCACTTTATAATGCACGCAGAATGCAGAGGAATGTGTGTACCAATGCAATAGAATGGGCATATAAATTGATACAAAAGGGTTAAATCCAACTGCAAATTGAATATCTTGAAAAAAATTATGGCGAGTATTGCAAAATAAAAAATATTGAGGAGTGGAGACCAGGTTTTTTAAATAAACTGCAGTCCCCTATTCTTTAGCTTTACCCAAATTTTAATTTTTTTCACAAGTCAGTTCTAACCAACTGTTGAGTGGCAAAAAAATAACAAAAAAAAATGACTTGATCAGAAATCACTGATGATCTATTAAAATATTCACATAGATCTCAATATTATTTAAGCCCTTAAGAGTTGAAGAGGCAATTACTTTCTAACAAGTTTATTATAAGTTTAATAGAGTAGATCAAAGTTCTTTTTGAATACTGCGTGACAAATCGATTCCAAACAACCTGAATTGAGACTGAAATAAAAATATATACCAAACATGAATTGAGGGAAATGGAAAAGGATAGCAGTAACTGTCACTTATAAAATAATATGGGAAGAAATTAAATTGGCAGTAGAAGTAATTGCCTCTTGAATGTAAATATAAAATAAGAATAAAAAAACAATTGCTGCCTACCCTGCCGCCATACTGCAACTTAGGTGGAGGCAGAACACGCCCTTTGACCTCAGTCATGTCATAGGAAACACTGATGCCAAAGGTTTTCAGGTATGGATCATTGTTGAAATCCGCTCTCGTCACCTATGATTGAATGTGATTGTTAGCTCTCTAAACTCAGAAATAAACTAGCAGTACAATTTTTCAGTTTCTTTTAACCCTTTACCTAATGAATTGGCTACATTCGCCTGAGTAATATACACAGTGAGCAGTTCAAAAAAACATATTTTTAGAAATGTTTCAACAAAACAGTAGCAATGTGACCCCTTCACTGAAATGAACTCATTCCAAAGAGAGATCACATGATATGATTTTGTTCAATTTTTTTTAATTTGAAAAAATATTCAAAAAATTTTGATATCCTGTGCATTGGGTAAAGGGTTAACACATATTCATGCCGGAACATTCCAATTAAAAACAAAATTAATAGCAGTTGGATATATACCGTGAATTTCCATATACCAATGAATTACTGTTCATTCATTTCAAGTCTTGCATCCTCTATGGAACCAAACTATCCAGTTGCCTATTCTGATACATTCAGTATCATCCATACAAAAACATAAAGCACCCTTCTTTGTTGATGTAATGTAAAGAAAGTATGAAGGAGTTCTGTACTTGTAACTGTGATTGTGCAAGAGATGCACAATTAACATAAACCTTTTTGAGAAACTTCAAGTTTCAGTAAACTTATACCAAGCAATTTCACAACTTGCTAATATTATTCAACAACCAGAGGCAGAGGCAGAGGAACGAGTCAGGCAGAGTGTTTATGTTCCTCTCACCCTTCCCAACATTTTTTCAGATATGCAACATTTTTACACACTAAGCTTAACTGGAGGTGCGACTCTCAGACACCGACAAAGAATACCCCCTCCTCCTCCTCCACATTTTGCTCAAAATAGGTTAGAAAGGTTCTAACATTTTTAGCCATGTATTTTTATCATGAAAATAAAAGAAAAGAGGAATCTGACTGAAGTTACAAAGAATGAATAGAAGTAGCTGAAATAAGATTTTGGAAGTATTTGTATCCTGGTTCAGTCCTGTATAAATTATAATTTAAAACAACCTCACAAGAGTCACCAAAACTTTTTTCATGCAACCTATTTTTATGGTCACCTTTTTCAGATTTCTTTACCTTTGAACACTGGTGGTATCTTCCATATCAGTTCAATGGCAGCAATTGGAAGAGTCCATATTCGTTATATGGGGATAAACCAATTAATATTTTCAATGTGCAGCCCTCAAGGCTGTACGTTGAAAATATTGATTTGTCTACCTCACATAGGCATTAAATTGTGATGTATCGTGTTCCTGGATGGAAAAGCGGCCTCTCGGATTCAAAGGGTTAAGAATGCAAAATACAACATAATAACTAGATATGTGACTGAATGAGCATGTCATGCTGAACAGCCATGTAAATTTCACTTAGATCAGACCACTATCAATTGAGTTGTGAAATTGTACAGACTTGCAGACATGCATATGGACGGACAGCTGCAATCCACTATATTTATTTATTGGTGTTTAAGATCACATATTTCTGCACAATGGGTAATCGTGGCCGCAACATGGATACAGAAGTCCAGCCAAAAGTTTATACCCATGTTGCCCATTTTAGAGGACTTCCACCACAGGCATCAGATACCAGGTCCTATTTAACCAGTAAAACAGAGCTTGGTTACCACAATAAACAAGCATTGCTTCACTTTCCAGGGTTCCCACAGGGGAAAAAATTCTAATATGTTTATCACTCTTAGTGCAAATTCTGAGAAGTGAAACCCAGAATTTAGAGCTTATTTTGTGAGTATGAGAAGACACTATAATGTGTTGTAATGCACCATTGGAAAGGACTCTTTGAGCCCTTTCCAACAGTGTACTATATTGCATTATTTCAGCATCAAAATCGATGCATTTCAGCACCTAAAACTGTATAATTATAAGAGGCCTAACTTCTGGAAGAGTGAACAAAAAACAAAGAGCAATTCGGGTAACCCCTTTCTTGCTGTATGTCTGAGGTATTATAAATGTGCGAATAAAAAATTGGTTTGAGGCAAACAAAATGATTGTTTGCACTATTTGCGCAGGCCTGTACTTCTCAATCAAGGATATCATATCCCGACATTATTCCCTAAAAAAAAAATCTTTTGAATAGGATTGCAAGAATGACAGTGGATCTATTATTAGAAGAGGCAGAACAGAATACAATTTTTTTTTCTTCTACGCCATAACATATTTTCGCTCGGGTACTGAAATAAAAAAATTCCAAATTCTATACTTCAAAAAAAGTGAAATAACTACTTAAAGAAAAATTGTACTGCAAAAGGTGCATCTCTGTGTCAAGAAAGTTAAGAGAGATTAAAAACACACTAATACCACATATACAAAGATAAAATATTCATGCAAATCTCTGCACATTATTTTGTGGCTTTATAAAAGAGGGAGTGCGATCACTCAAACCTTTGTTCAAGGTAGGCCACAAGGTAGGTCAGCAAAGGTCAACAAATGTGACTTAATATATCACATGTACACATATATAAAATACTGATGAACTGATGTACATGTATTTACATTAGGAATGAACATGGCTTGCTAAATTAGTAGTAAAGATAAGAGTAACTGAATACAAATGCAATAAAGTAGAATCCTGTAAAATGAATAACCATCAGTCATAAATATTCAATGTTAAACATAGATCTTATGTTTCTCAGGCCATTCTTTTTCAAAGAAGTTGTTATGCACTGTAACAGGTTAACTGGTAGAGTGCTGGATGTCCATATTTGGGCTTTATCCTGAAGCGCAGATACTGCAACTTAAGGCTTTATCATCTGTGAATGTGCTTCAGATTAACTTTGAAGTGAAAATATTTAGTCTGTGTAGCTTGCCATGTTACAATTTATGGGAGAGTGCCTTTGGGCACTCTTTCCATATATTGTAACAAGGTACAAACAGGTGAACAAATTTTGATGTCAGAATATTATTTAGCAATCTACCAGTTAATATTGTCTTACATGATTATTTATTTACTGGTGTTTAAGGTCAGTCCTGGCATCTATAGCTGTATGAGGACCATAACACAAGTATCAAGTCAAGTTTAGTCAACAGTTTACACTACCTTTGCAGGCCTGTCATTATGAGGAGGAAGATTGCCCTCGCCTACCATCGTTACACACACATGAAATATAGAACCTTAGTGAGCACACTCACATACCCCACACGCCCCGATATTTCAAGCTCAGAAAAGTGTAATTTTTAGGAAAATGACCAGGAAATCTGTTACTTGTATTTTTCAGAGTCCAGGGCCCGTAATTTCTGCAAAAATCAGCCGAGCAGAACGAAACGCAAACTTGATCTGTAAGTCATTGTGGTAGACTCACATACTAAAATGGCCATAATTTCGATAATATCTGAAAGCATGTAGAAAAAAAGTCCAGAAAACTGTAATTTTGATGAACTTTTCAAAGTCTATGGGGCCGTAATTTGGGTAAAAATCAGTGGAGCGGAACAAAACCCAACCTTGTTCTGTAGGCCACCATGTTAGACTAACATACCAAAAATAAGCTCAATATCGGGAAGCGTGTAGGAAAAAAGTCTGCAAAACTGTAATTTTGATACATTTTTCAGAGTCCAAGGGCCGTAATTTCGGTAAAAATCAGTGGAGCAGAACAAAATGCAAACTTGATCTGTAGGCCACCATGTCAGACTAACATACCAAAAATCAGCTCAATATCTGGAAGCGTGTAGAAAAAAAGTCCGGAAAACTGTAATTTTGATGCATTTTTCAGAGTCCAAGGGCCGTAATTTCGGTAAAAATCAGTGAAGCGGAACAAAACCTAAACTTGTTCTGTAGGCCACCATGTTAGACTAACATATCAAAAATCAGCTCAATATCTGGAAGCGTGTAGGAAAAAAGTCTGCAAAACTGTAATTTTGATGATCTTTTCAAAGTTCAAGGGCCGTAATTTCGGAAAAATCAGTGGAGCAGAACAAAATGCAAACTTGATCTGTAGGCCACCATGTCAGACTAACATACCAAAAATCAGCTCAATATCTGGAAGCGTGTAGAAAAAAAGTCCGGAAAACTGTAATTTTGATGCATTTTTCAGAGTCCAAGGGCCGTAATTTCGGTAAAAATCAGTGAAGCGGAACAAAACCTAAACTTGTTCTGTAGGCCACCATGTTAGACTAACATATCAAAAATCAGCTCAATATCTGGAAGCGTGTAGGAAAAAAGTCTGCAAAACTGTAATTTTGATGATCTTTTCAAAGTTCAAGGGCCGTAATTTCGGAAAAATCAGTGGAGCGGAACAAAATGCAAACTTGATCTGTAGGCCACCATGTCAGACTAACATACCAAAAATCAGCTCAATATCTGGAAGCGTGTAGAAAACAAGTCCAGAAAACTGTAATTTTGATGAATTTTTCAGAGTCCAAGGACCGTAATTTTGGTAAAAATCAGTGGAGCGGAACAAAATGCAAATTTGATCTGTAGGCCACCATGTTAGACTCACATACCAAAAATCAGCTCAATATCTGGAAGCGTGTAGAAAAAAAGTCCGGAAAACAAGTAGGACTGACTGACGGACTGACAGGTCAAAAACATTATACCCCCGCAACTTTGTTGCGTGGGGTATAATGATACGATACTATCACTACTATTACTAGAATAGCCCTCATTTGCCCTCCTTAGCTCAGGTAAGACATGTCAAAAATAGCCCTTCAGGGCCTAATTAAGAAGGGTGGTTATGGCCCTCCTTTTACCTTAACTTTTGAAAAAAATTTCACCAAAACCTATTTATTGGTGTTTAAGATCACTTTCAGCACTTATGGCTATATCATGACCCCCACATAGGTATGAAGTCAAGTTTGGCCAATTGTTTATACCTATGCTGCCCACTTTAGCAGACCTCCAACTCAGGCATTGGTTACCAGGTCTTGTTTTACCAGTAAAGCACTGACAACCTGTTTACCACAGCACACCAACATTGCTCCATTTCGCATTGGTTCTTAAAGGGCACCAAAACGTCTTAAATCTTTGCATTCTGCTAGCTGGTTTTCCTTGCATCACACAATTCTGGAAAAACTTCTAAATATTATTTATTTATTTTTGTTAAGGTCATTAGGTCCCTTTTAGCATCTATGGCTATATCATGACTGGAATAGAAATATGAAATCAAGTACAGGTAATCATTTATACCTTTGTTCCATACTCTGAAGGACTTTTTACCCCAGGTGTTGGCTATCAGCTCTTATTTTACAAGTAAAACAGAATATTTTTGTATTCTTTATTTATTTATTGGTGTTTAAGGTTACATATTTCTGCACAATGGCTAATCATGACGTTGACAGTTTTACGGGTGGAGGAAGCCGGAGTACCTGGAGAGAACCACCGAGCAACTGTCAGCTCCCCAACATACTAACTCCACACAAGCAGGGTTAGCATCGGTTGAAGACAGGTGCACCATCAACGTGCAGTACGCCTTAGTACACAACATCGCCGTGCCCCACATAGGCAATGGGGGTGAAGTGTCTTGCCCAAGAACACAACATGGTTGACGCAGGTGGGATTCGAACTGAGGACCTCTCGGCTTGCAGCCTGTACCTCTGCCTACTGAGGCACCGGCACCGCCCCCCCCCCTCCCCCCATGTAAAACAGAACTTGTACCACTTTAAAACAGCCAGTTCCCATAGGGAAACGCTTAGAGGTAAAATCCTAGCTCTGTTAATGAAATATATACAGTAAATTGAATCAATCCTTTTATTAATGATTTCACAGCCAGGGTTCGAAACAAAATCCAATAGCTCCCTTTGACATCAACTGCCTAGCAGAACTAGACTAAACCACAAACACCCAGTTGGTCACCAGTAGATACTAAAAGGGAATGCAAATTAACCAAGACTATATAGGCTAGAAAAGAAGACATGGAATAATCAATTATCATTATTAATTAAAGAATGTATCACTTAATTCTACATATTGTACTTTTTTGTAATTCAGCGAGGTCCCGTTTTCAAATAGCCAGAGCGCTGCAGAATCAAGAAAGGATGCTGATTATATAGCAAATGGCAGTGTGAGGGTTTGTACCCACATGGAGAATTTCCTTCAGCACCAACTAACTGCCTAGCATAGCTAACCATGCACACTACATGACCACCAGAAGATCCTAAAATGGAATGCAAGTTAGCCAAGGCTATACAAGACCAGTATAGAACACATGGAAAATTCAATTATCATTCAGTTTCCATTTATTTATGTATTCCTGCAGGAAAACTGCAGCAGGATAAGTTGCTTAATCTCTAAAACATGCATGAAGTGTCAAGCTACGATATCGGCTTTCAGCATTTAAAAGGTTAGTTATTTCAAGCCATGAGAAAACTGAAGATAGTATTTTTTTTATAATTAGGGTTCATTGACACTTTCAACAGCAATGGTCACCTCAGGGTGGGAACATAAAGATGGTAGCATTCTTCTTTTCATTGGTTTAGGAGTGACAATACTTTTTCATTAGCAAATAAGCCCCAGAATAACAGACCTTCAACACAATGCAACCAAAAGTAAAAAAAACAAAAAAAAACATCAGAAAATGAACTGTCAACTGGTAGAGAGTTAAATTATTTTTCAACATCAAAACTTGTTCACATGTCTTTGGCTTGTTACAAATTATCAGATAGAGCCTTTAGGCACTGCAACAGGACAAATCCATTATTTATTTATTTATTTATTTATTGGTGTTCAAGGTTACATATCCCTGCACAATGGCTAATCATGACCACAACATGGATATTTTTTTATTGGGGTTTAACAACACTTTCGACAGCCAGTCACATTGTGTCAGACAGTTTTACTGGTAGAGGAAACTGGTATAAAAACCACCGAGTAGTGGCGGGTATTTACCGAACTCCCCAACATATTAACTCTGCAGAAGCAGGGTGAGAACTGGTTGAAGACAGGTGTACCCTCGACATGCAGTACGCCTTAGTAATTAGCACTATCATACAACCACAAAGGCAATTGGGATTAAGTGCCTCGCCCAGGACAGAATGCAGTTGCCCCTGGTGGGGATCAAATCAAAGACCTTTCAGTTTGAAGCCCAATGTCATTACCACTAAGCCAACGCACTCTCACAACATGAATATAAAGTCAAGTCCAGCCAATCATTTATACCCAGGTTGCCCATTTTAAAGTACTTTCACCCCAAGCATTGGTTACTGGGTCTTATTTTACCAGTAAAACAGAGCTTCTTTATCACAGTAAACAAGCACTGCTTCAAGCCCCATGTTTCCCACCGGGGAGGCTAATCCATATAGATGAAACAGTTTCACTTCAAAGATAATATGAAATACATCCACAGAAAATGAAGTCAGTAAGTTGTAGTGCCTGCACTTTAAAATAAAGCCCAAATATGGGCTTCCAAGACTCATACAGTTAATAAAAATTTCCAGTGAAATGAAATTACGTAACTGATCTATTTACTGTAACTGAATGTAGTTAATTTTACTACAAAATTGTACATGGAGACAAAACTCCATGTAATAACAGTCAGCGAAGATTAAACATCTTATACGAGTAGCAAAATACATGAAAAGATTTTATCTTTTTTTCCACTGCGATAATGCAAAAAAGTCTCAAAAAAATCATTTTGTAAGTAAAATGCTGTTTCAATTTTTTTTCTTTTAAAAAAAGCATGCTTTCATATCAAAAACAAAAAAAAATATGCAATGATTAGTGCTGAAACGAAAGAAAATACATATATTAAACATTTTAGTAATGTGAGCACAAGCTGGACTGAACAACAAGTATTAAACCAAGTATTCAATGAATCAATGTATGAAGAAATTATCTACCTACACAGTTTATTTCAAAAGACCATCATGTAAAAAATTATGTGCATATAGATAATGAAAACAGCAGAAACAACAAGAGCTATTTCTGAAGGCAATTCTATCCTCTCTGTAGTGCTGACGAGGTATAAATGAACTAAAAACAAGTGAGGACCAAAAAATCACGAAAAATTTACAAAGTGAAGACCGTAACTCTGATGAAAAATATGTGGGAAACTTTTTTGTAACATGCGCAGGAGTGGCTTGTCACAAGGTTCCCTCATACCAAATTTCATTGAAGTCTATCCACTCACTGCTGAAATATCGCTGCAGATGGATGGATAGATGGGCAGCCAGATGGACACAAGTAATCCAGTATACCCCCCATTCTCTTTGATAGTGGGGGTATAACTAAGTCTGTAGGGTCCACTATTAATTTACCATAATGGCTCAATGCATAAAAAGGAGAAGAACCTGGTCCACATCTTGCCCTAGCTTTTACATATTTGTGATAATTGCTTTTTTATGAACTGAACACAAAAGCCAAAGGGCTATATATAAAAACATGTTTAGTCCTTGTTTTTAAATTTAGTATCTTTTTGGGTTCAGCAGCTAAAGCCAGATGGATCTATACAAAAAATCTAATATCACAGGCAGAGTTCAAACATCTGAGCAAAAACAAAATCTGCGAGATTCCCTGCTTGCAAATTGAAAATCAAGGCAACTAATTTAAAAGTTAAGTTTATAAACAAAATTTCTTGTTTATAAGGCCATTTTTTCTCAACTTCATGATGGGGAGGGGGTGGGAGTCTTTTTTTGTTTGGCCACTATTTTTAACATTTTAACAACAGTTTCAGCAATGTGCGCTCATTTGTGTTCACTAAACATACTGATGTTAATATACTTTTAATAAATTAACTGAATCAGCTGCCCCGAATTGGTATTCCTTGTCGAATTCAACTCGTGATTTCAACATAGAACACTATTGGACAACTGAACCACATGTTGATAGTTTACTGTCACAGGTGAAATCATGATTTGTCAGGTATTATTAAGATAAATCCATTTACCTACATAATTCTGATTACAGGAAGATAAAACTGACAAAAATTATTTTGAGAATGTAATAACTTAGTCTACAAGTCAGAAATCATCAATGAGGTCATCCAAAAACAGGAAGGTCATGGCAAGTGGCAAAATGACTAAGTTATTGCAAGAATATCCCATAAGCAACGAATCGTAGGCATCAACTATGGGATATCCCTCACTGTTGGATTATCACTGGCCATTTATAAAAACAGTATAAACAAAGGAACGGGAAAAGTTTATCTCATGCATTCATATTTTTATAGTATACAACTATAGATTTGGTCAAACAGAAAATGACTTGCTATAAATAATTTTAGAGAACTTTTACAGGAATGAAACAATCATTCCCCTTATTTGTGCAGCACTAGGATTCCAGTTTTCAAACTGTGGGATACTATTTTTGTCTCTGTCATGGTTAAGTCTTTGTCTAATGAATCTGACTGCTTCATGTACAAATTGAACAGTTGGAAAAAAAAACTTCAACAAACTATATCATGAGACCCCTCATTGGAACCGTGGTGCCCCTCACAAAGCTAGTTCCAGATATGGGGGTCACATGATATGGTTTGGTTGAAACTTTTTGAAAAATTTGGAAAGAAAATAATTGAAATTACAAATTTGTGATATCGTGTATATGGGTTAACTGCAAATCAATTAACAATTCACTGCAGTAACTTTTGGAAATATTTCATACATTTCAGCACAATATCCTATAATGTAAATTGGAATTAAAGTAACATTCTTGGGAGATTCAAGGCAGTTTACATACTAGCACAAAACATTTAAGGAATTTCCAGGGATAACAGGAGGCATCCAAAACCTGCACTGGGTAGTTTCTTCCACAAGGCGGACATGTTGTTATGTGACAAACTATTAGAAATAACTTTGAGAGCTGATCCAAATAGTATGGTACATAGCTCCATATCAATAAAAGCAATAGCACACACAACTAGAGGTACTGTGAGCAAGCTTACAAAGTGATACCCCCCGCACCTGAAATGTATAAGTTAGATTATCTCCCCTTGGAAATGTCAGAACGGAATTATATTGCTTCATGCACATCTTCATATGGAGTTCTTCCATTGTGTAAAGTTTCATGAAAATTCTTCAAACGGTTTAGGAGTTGCGCTTGCAAGGATGGACAGACGGACAGGCAGATGGACAGATGGATGGACGGACAGGGTGATTCCTATATACCCCCCCCCCCCCCCCCCCCCCCCCCCCCCCCACCAAACTTTGTTTGCGGGGGGTATAAAAATTGTTGATATTCTAGAATAGAACACAATATTAAACCTTTACCGAACATGACTCATGGACACTTACTTGAAAACAAAGATTTTAATACCTCACTGGAGCAAGCTCAATGGGCTCATTCCAGTTAGGGGAGGGGGTTTACAAGCTCTGTTTTGGAGACAAAAAAAAATTGGAAAAAATTAAAGTTTGAATAATACTTTTTGTGTAAAACACTGGGTGGATGTGGCCAAAAACATAAGGTAAAAGGTTTAAATTGTATGCATGACAAAAATTAATTTTTGGTTAAAAAATGATATAGTAAATATAGAACCTCAGTGAGCATGATCACATACCCCATGTGCCCCGATATTTCAAGCTCTAATCATTTTTTAAAAATAAACATAGATTCTAGGAATACTGCAGAAAACAGTGTTCTGTAGTTTCAACGGTATTGAAAGAATTCAAGCAGAGAAAAAGCCCGGAAAACTGTAATTTTGATGAACTTTTCAAAGTCTATCGGGCCGTGATTTTGGTAAAAATCAGTGGAGCGGAACAAAACCCAACCTTGTTCTGTAAGCCACCATGTTAGACTAACTTATCAAAAATCAGCTCAATATCTGGAAGCGTGTAGGAAAAAAGTCCGGAAAACAGTAATTTTGATGAACTTTTCAAAGTTCGCCGTAATTTCGGTAAAAATCAGTGGAGCAGAACAAAATGCAAACTTGATCTGTAGGCCACCATGTCAGACTAACATACCAAACATCAGCTCAAAATCTGGAAGCGTGTAGAAAAAAAGTCCGGAAAACTGTAATTTTAATGCATTTTTCAGAGTCCAAGGGTCATAATTTCGGTAAAAATCAGTGGAGCGGAACAAAATGCAAACTTGTTCTGTAGGCCACCATGTTAGACTAACATACCAAAAATCATCTCAATATCTGGAAGCATGTAGGAAACAAGTCTGCAAAACTGTAATTTTGATGAACTTTTCGAAGTTCAAGGGCCGTAATTTCGGTAAAAATCAGCGGAGCGGAACAAAATGTAAACTTGATCTGTAGGCCACCATGTTAGACTAACATACCCAAAAACAGCTCAATATCTGGAAGCGTGTAGAAAAAAAGTCCGGAAAACTGTAATTTTGATGAACTTTTCAAAGTTCAAGGGCCGTAATTTCGGTAAAAATAAGTGGAGCAGAACAAAATGCAAACCTGATCTGTAGGCCACCATGTTAGACTAACATATCAAAAATCAGCTCAATATCTGGAAGCGTGTACAAAAAAAGTCCAGAAAACTGTAATTTTGATGAATTTTTCAGAGTCCAAGGGCCGTAATTTCGGTAAAAATCAGTGGAGCAAAAAAAAAATGCAAACTTGATCTGTAGGCCACCATGTTAGACTCACATACCAAAAATCAGCTCAATTTCTGGAAGCATGTAGAAAAAAAGTCTGGAAAACTGTAATTTTGATGAATGTTTCAGAGTCCAAGGGCCGTAATTTCGGTAAAAATCAGTGGAGCGGAACAAAACGCAAACTTGTTCTGTAGGCCACCATGTTAGACTCACATACCAAAAATCAGCTCAATATCTGGAAGCGTGTAGAAAAAAAGTCCGGAAAACAAGTAGGACTGACGGACTGACCAGTCAAAAACATTATACCCCAGCAACTTCGTTGCGTGGGGTATAATAAAACTTGATTAATAGTGTGCAGTACACTGAGCCGATGTGGCTACTATGTTAGGAAAAGTTTTAGAATTGTAAATCATACTGTCTATGTCTTGTCTCAAACACACTGGACTGAGCTTGTGAAGCTTGTTCCAATGAAGCATCAAAAGTTGTGTTTTTTAGACAAATGAAAGTGCCAATGACACTAGCTGAACTTGTGTAAGACATGTACATGTATAGTATGTGCCACCGCAATGACACACATCTGAGGTAATGACCTGATAACAAAGGTACATGTTAAGTATTGTAAAGGTCTGTACATAAATGCTGACCGTAGCCTGTAACAAATGTACAGGTAAAGTATTGTAAAGATGGGTGACAGATGCCCCTCTAGCCAGAGCCATATTGAAATGTGCACTTACTGTGTATAAGTAGCACTGAATAAAACAAGTTTGTCTAATTAACCGTTGGCGGCCATCTTGAAATTTCAGACAGCACCCAAAAAACACTCATTCTCGTCCCAAGGTGATAACAAAGGTACCCAAGAAGTTTTGTGAAGATCGGTTCATAAATACAGCCTCGAGCCCGAGTCGTATTGAAAACCGAGTGGAAAAAAAATTATGTCACGCACTTCCCCTGATCATATTGATCATTTTTGTGCAGTTTCATGAAAATGCAGCCAAAACTGTGAACGTAGTTCGCTCCACAAGTTTACATGTGCAACGGACCGACGACGACAACAGACCGACCGACTGACGGACAAGTTGACTCCTATATATCCCCCTAAACTTCATTTTGTGGGGGTATAAAAACTGATTGCACCTAATTTCTGTACAAAATGGCCACTGGCAGCCATCTTGAATTTTGGACCACTACCAAAAACCACTCGTTCTCAATCCAAAGGTGATAACAAAGGTACCCATGAAGTTTTGTTAAGATTGGTTCATAAATACAGCCCCAAGCCCGAGCTGTATTGATATGTGTACTTACTGTGAAAAAGTAGCACTGAATAAATCAAAGTTCATCTAATTTGCATACTTTCTGCACGAGAAAAGAACCTGTATTATATGTGATGTATTCCATGTTTCTAAACATTCATACAGAAATTTATTCAAATCAGAACTTTCATACAGAAGTTCTGTACAAAAAACTGATTGCACTAATTTTGGTACAAAATAGCTGCAGGTGGCCATCTTGAACTTCGGACCACACTCCATAACACTTGTTCTCGTCCAACGGTGTTAACAAAGGTACCCAAGAAGTTTCGTAAAGATCGGTTCATAAATACGACCTCTAGCCCGAGCCATATTGAATTGTTGACAGACGGGCCATGACATAACCTCAAATTTGACTACGTCAAAGTTGAGCTAAAAATGAAATTTTTTAGTTAATCAACATTTTTTTGTAAGAGTAGTCCTCCATTCTGGTTGGGTGAAGGGTTAATTTTCATCAGCTCTTATTCTATGAGAATGTTCAAATGTGTGTTGATGTTTTGAGGTCACAATCAACACATCTGGCTGTATCATAATCACCATACAAGTAAATCATCAATTGGGTACAAAAAGGTGCCATCTGCAATGCTAAAGCATTGCGCACTTATTGCACATGTTGCTTAAGAGATGAGGTGATGCCTGGTTGCACTCAAGAGTTGAGGTGTTGTCTACTTTAGAGTATTCACTATTCACACTTTTGGTTGATGGGTCCAAATATACCAGCAAAAAACGCATCTGCCACAGTAAACAAGTGATGTGTCACTACCTGGAGAAAAAAATATGTCTATTCAAATAGAAAAGTTGGTTCTAATTCCCGGGATAGAAAGAGATGGTTTTAATTCAATATCATCACCCACCTTGAAGACCAATTAGATCAAGACAAAAAATAAAATCTATTTCAGTCCAGCTTGTCTCTCGTATTCTTTTTTTTGAAGAAAATGCGCAAGCCATGTATAAAACTTTTCAAAATTTTGTATTATAACTAGGTACCATGTGCAGAGAAATCACCCACACAAAATTCTGAAAATTTATCATAATGCATAAAAAATTAACAAATAAAATATAAAAACTGCAGTGTTCTTTCTTCCCTTGCAAATTGAAGGAATGAGGGGCATATAAGTTATGCGTCTGGTTTCCGCAATGATTATGTTTTGTTAATTGTTGGTGATCAAAATGAAACTTGAAAGGTCACAGAAAAAAAAAATTTTCCACTGAGAATTTCAATCATGAATAGTGTTGGTGCTTAATATAAACTTAGTTCTGTTTGTTACAATTTATTGCCAAATTGGGATAAAACTTAAATATAATGTCTACCAAACTGTAATTGAAGAAACTTACATGGATTCTTAATGAAAATAATACTTTTACATTTTGGAACGTTTTTCTAATGTAAAGTTCAAAACAGACCAGCAATATTCATGAAAATTCCAATTTTAGACAAGTAAAAAAAATTCTTTGATTCTCAGGCACCACCCATGACCATGAAAATCAGTCGATCACTTTTTTTTACCGGAAAATCTCTTCAATAAAACTAATTTGCACTTACAGGACTACAATTTTAACCAACTATAATTATTTGACAAGAGCTTATTGAGCTCTGTCAAACAAACTATAGTTAAATTTGTAACAGCATCATAGGAAAATTTCACTGCTGAAAACAGTTTTTTCCATATAATAGTGTAAAGATTTAAATTTCTATTCATTTTCTTGACTGTTTTGTGGAGAACCCTTTACCCAATGCACAGAATATCCAAATTTGTTAATTTTTTTGTTTTTTTAAATTTTTAAGTTTTTTTTAATAAAACCATATCATGTGACCCTTCACTGAAACAAGATCGAAGAGCCCATTCCAATGGGGGTCACATATTGTTTTGTTGAAACTTTTTTTTTTTAACTGCTAAATTTGAAAATTAAGCAGGCAGATGCAGCTTAGTTAACAAAAAGAAAAAGCCCTCCTCCCTCATCATAAAACTGAGGAATAATTGTCTGATAAACAAATTTTTTTTATAGGTCTTATTATTTTCATTCCAAAAAATATAGTTTATGACAGATCACTGGGCCAAGCTTGTTGAGCTTATTTCAATGAGAGGTCATAAGCAGTGTTTTTGAGGCAAAAATGAAAAATTTTTATTCACAAAATAGTTTTGCAAGTGTCTTATACTATTTGGGTTGGGTAAAAAGGTTAAATAATATGCTTAAATCTGTTGCTTACACCACTCTTAACCCAACAATTTGGTGGCATCTGCCCTCGTAATTTACATTTTGAACAGGTGTAAAAACTATTTTTTTTCAAAACCACATCATGTGACCCCCTCATTGGATCGAACTTCTTCACATATGATTTTGTTGAAATTTCATTAAAAAAAAGTTGAAAAAAAAACAACAAAATTTTGATGTGTGTTGGGTCAAGGGTAAATGAATGTAATGTTTTCACATTTTTACCCTCTTTTCATGTAACTGTCAAAACTGACCAGAAATATTCATATCTATTTATTTATTGGTGTTTAAGGTCACTTTCAGCATCTTTGGCTATATCATGACCACAACATAGATATGAAGTCATGTTTAGCCAATTGTTTATACATGTTGCCCACTTTAGAGGACTTCTACCCCAGGCATTGGTTCCATATTCTGTTTTACCAGTAAAGCAGAACTTGTTTACCAAAGTAAGGTTACCGCAGAAAAGCAA
Organism: Pictodentalium vernedei; assembly: GCA_031216915.1. Lineage (NCBI taxonomy): Eukaryota > Metazoa > Mollusca > Scaphopoda > Dentaliida > Dentaliidae > Pictodentalium > Pictodentalium vernedei. The sequence goes on from CM062293.1 coordinate 264,383,482, forward strand.
TATTCATAAACATAGCCATTCTTATTATTTTCATTCTCAAGCAGTATTTTTGAGGCAAAAATGAAAAAAAATTTGTTCAAGAAATTGTTTTAAAAGTGTCCTCTGCTACTTGAGTTGTGTGAAGGGATTAAATAATCTGAAGACTGGTATACCTTTGCTTAACTGGTAAAGTGCCGAATTATTTTTGGTCGTCAAAATTTGTTCACTTGTCTTTACCTTGTTACAATTTATGGGAGAGTGCATCAAGGCACTTTCCTATAAATTGTAATAAGGCAAATCTATGCAGACAAAATAATTGCACTTTAAAGAAAATATGACAGACCTCCACAAAATATGGAGACTTTAAGCTGTGGTACCAGTAATAAAGCCCAAATACCAGTCAAGCTTAGAAATTTTGTAATGTCATATATTGTTAGAAATGCCTTTGTGAGAGATTCTCAACAGGTCACACAGAGAATCAATTGTGCACACAGTATTTTTTGGTTGGGGAACGATACCATAAAATTTCCATCAGACATTACCAATACAAAGCATTTCTGTGTTCCACATTTTGGACAGAAATTGCCCACCTGTGGTATACCACAATGAATTGAACAGACAATTTCTGTCAGAAATTGTTATGGTCTCAGCAACATCCCATCCTTTTAGAGACATGGTATACCTTTTTAACTCATTACCTACCAGAAAGGTCAAATTCAAAATATTGTTGTATTTTTATATTTTCCAAATTTTGTCTGAGGGTTCAAACAAGGTTTTATTAGCTGCATTTGGGAGGGGGGAGGGGCAAAAAATGAAACTTTTTAGTTGTTAAAGAATGTTTTGTGCAAGTATCATCTTCTCTTTGTGATAGGTAATGGGTTGACCCTTTACCCAACAAATTAGCCATACCCGCCATTTAATTTACAAACAGAGTAGTTGAATATAAACAAATTTTCAAAACATTCCCACAAAACCATATCATGTGACCCCCCCCCCCCCCCTCCCTTTACAGGCCTGTTATTTTGAGGTGAGTGATCACCATCTCTCTCTATGGCCTGCCTGAATTGAACACAAGAAGAGTGTCAAAATGCAAACCTATAAAATCTTGATAAACTAAGGGATTCTAAAAGATGTGTTCACACTATAAATCTAATGGAAACACAGTATAATTTTTAATCAGTAAGAGTTTGGGTAATTTTTCAGACTTTTAACTGCACACCACACCTTGAGTGTCCAGTGGCATAGCAGTGATTTCTGGACAAGTCTTGTCTGTTTATAGAAACAGCCAAGGCTGGACTGGAAACCAGTGTCAAGGTAATTTGGCTATTGTCCACAGGACTTCTTCTTGATTGTATATTAAAGTGCCTGTTCTGAGCCCACAGACTTTGCCAAAGTTGGATAAAGAACATTTAGTTATTTATTGGTGTTTAAGGTCACTTTCACCACCTATGGCTATGTTGTGGCCACAACATGGGTATGAAGTCAAGTTTAGCTAAACATTTATATGTATGCCACCCACTTTAGAGGACTTCCACCCAGGCATTCATAGTTTATCAGGTCTTATTCTACCAGCAAAGCGGAAACTACCACAACAAACAAGCACTGCTCCACTTCCTGCAATGGTCCCAATGGATGGTATTAATGAAAAGCCCCTGATGAAATGACTGTTATACTATTTAGGCAGTCATCCTCCTGAACCTTTTCATTTAGGACCTTAGTCACACTCTTGTTGTTTACAAAATGAGAGGCTTGCTTTTAGTTTGAAAACACACTACTTTAAGTGAAACAATCTGACAAAAACTAAAAATAGCCAACAAATCGGATTTATATCTTGTCACTGTGAAGTAAATTACCAGCTCAATGACAAAAGTCAGGAACACTAATTTTTAATCTTTTAACTACTTCCTTAAAAAAAATTCTTGAATAACTAAATATTTTCATGTACAAATCTTCTAGAAATACAGCAATATTCACCTTTGAGGGCTGGAAATTTGTATACATTTTTGCTACACTTTAACAATGAAGTCTACATCCTATGGCTTTGAAGTTGTTTCCAGTCAAGACAAGCATTTCCCAGAAACAACTGCTAAGGTAACAGGAATGTATCTTGCAAGTTCACCACAAGACTACATGTCAGGGCACCCGTTATGCTGCAGTAAAAAGTGACCACAATTGGAATTAGGCCTCTCAAGGTTAATGCTGAATTGATAACAACATAATTGGACCCGGAAACTGAAGGAGCAAAGAAACACTGCTTATTGATCATTTCGACTAAGTTCAATTTCGCACAACCTCAAATCTAAAATATTTTCAACTTAATTTCACTCTAAAACTTTCAAACTAAGCACTCTACCTAATGAAAATTTTGGAAGCATCAGCAACATCTATTTCAAGACAACTTGAACTTGAAATGTTAAAATTTTTCCCAAACCTAGAATATGAGTTAATGAAAATGAAAAAAAACACTTCAAGATATTTCTAATGAAAGGTCAAACTTCCTTTTGGAAAACAAAAAATGAGAATTAAAATTTTCATTTTTCTGTATTGTTGGATCCAGTTCATTTTGTGAAGTTTGCAAACAATTGGTACAAATCAATTTTATTTTTGTTTTTTTATCTGGGAGATTGTGCACTTTTTCAGAGAAATATTCCCAAGATGGAAAAAAAATTGACTGCATTTTCATTCCCCAACCAAATAAAAACCCTGAAAAATAAGAAAATGAATCAACTAATGCAATTTATGTCCATGTTAGCAATAATATTTGTTTGTAAAGTGGTGCTTGCGATTGCATTTAGCAAATATGGCTATAAAGTTACCATAGCATAACTATAAAGTCCAGTTTAGCCCATGGTTTATTTAAATGCTGCACATCAGAGGACTCACATATTGGCATTGATTACTGGATTCTTTAACATTAGTGACCTGATTATACTATAGTATAACTGGTTTACCACACTATTCAGTAATTATTGCAACACACTGTGGGATCCAAAAAAGGAAATTCTTGCTGCTGGAAATTATGAACTGTTTAAAATTTTATAATTCTAAAATCAGATATTCTTTGATTGATCTTTGAAAAGACAAAAGAAATTACTGACAAAATTGGCACAAGATTGATATTAACAAGAGAGAAAAAGAATTTTTCCAAGTTATTCAGCAATTTATTTCAATAGTACTGTGTGGCCAGTTCAGTAATAACAAGAATCAATGTACACTGCATTGCTTGAAAACAATTTCTTTTTCATAAGCCAAAATTTATTTATTTACTGGTGTTTAAGGTCACATACTTTTGCACAATAGCTAATCGTGACAGCAACACCTAAAGTCAAGTTTAGTCAATCACTTATATATCCATGTGGCCCATTTTATAAGACTTCCACCCCAGCATGGGTGACTTGAGTACTATGTTACCAGTAAACAGGGCTTGTTTATCAAAAGTAAACAAACACTGCTTCACTTCCTAAAAAATGTTTTTGTTATATTTAAAAGGGTTTACTTTTATCAAGAGGGTATTAATATACATTTCCACTTTTCTTTTAGTAAACCACTCCAGACAACTTACACTTGGGGTCACTTTACCCGTATGTATTACTTGTCTCATGCAGACAGACTTCTGCGGAAGACACATACTGTTCCAAACCAACAAGTCCACAAACATTTTGATTTGTTCTGTAGTTACTATGATAGCAGGGCAAGAAATTATAAAGGGTACCCAACTGTTTATATGCTGCCTATGACCTGCTTGAAAGACAAGCAATGCAGATGTGGACCATCAAGCAACATTAAATCTTCACTTGGCTCATTCAAAGGAGATATACTACTCAAAGTTTGCTAAGCACCACATATTTGACACATCGTTGTGAAATTTTCTTGTGACACATTTGTGATATTTTTGGTGGATGTGATTGAGGAATGTATTGAGATGGTCCCCATTGTTTACATTAGCTCTCTTGACAGGCAGACTTTTAGTGACAGTCATGGAAAGCATGTACCCCTTGATTTTCATGATGTTTTTGTGTACTGTCTACATGTACATGACATGTGTAGGGCATTCAATCTTCATCTCAACACAAACCCTTGTGATTTAATGATTGAATATGGGGAATGCAAATGTAAAAAGACATTTGTCCGAAGCAGAAATGTGATGGGCTGTAGGGATGGTGGAACAAGAGGCTACCCATTGTCAGATTAGAGAAGCCTTTGATGTGCACCATATGGTGATCACCAGAGCCTCGACAAGAAGCAGTATGGCACACCAGTCAGATGACATGGTGGTGGCAGAGACAGGGCAACATCTGCAGCTGAAGACCGGTTTTTGATCATTCAGGCCCGTAGGAACCGCTTTGACACAGCAACCCAGCTTCACAGTGACCTTCAGAATGCATCCAGGGTAAATGTTTTGACACAGACTATCCGGGCAAGGTTGCACGAAGGTGGTCTCCAATCGAGAAGACCATGTATTTGCATTCAGCTGTTCCCGAACCACTGCCAGGCACGATATGAGTGGGCCATGGATCACGTTGAATGGAAGATTGATGACCTGTCCTGTTTACAGATGAGAAAATACTGCGTAGACAACACAGATAGGCGGTCTAGGGCATGGAGAAGACCAGGAGAGCGATTCCATGCAGCCAGCACTGCTGAGCATGACCGCTATGGTGGAGAGTCAATAATAGTCTGTGGTGGCATCAGCTGGGATGGACGTACAAAGCTCTGTGTCCTTAACCATGGTACATTGACTACACAGCGGTATATTGATGGGATCCTGGATGCCCATGTCAGATTGTATATAGGTGCAGTGGGTGATAGATTCATTCTGATGGACGATATTGCCCATCCTCATGTTGCCCATGCTGTCCGGGAATACCGACAGAGCAGAGAGAGGGGATTGAGCGTATGGACTGGCCAGCAAGATCCCCTGACCTCAATCCAATCGAACATGTCTGGAATGACTTGCAGCTTGCAATTTCAGTCCGTCCAGTCCAACCAAGAAGTGTCCAGGAGCTTTATGCTATGCTGTTCCAAGAATTGAACAACATCTCACAAAGGACCATCTGGAACCTGACTGGGAACATGAGAAGGCGTTGTCAAGCTGTAATTAACAATAATGGGTCTCATACTCGATATTGAACCCATATCAGTTCGTTCAGTCAACTTTTTGGCAAATTTGAAAACTTTCCTCTTTTACCAATAATATCCATTTTCCATGGTTATCGTATTCAAAAGCTAAAAAATAATGTCAAACACAAATAAAATCTCAATTTCTGTGCTTAAATCATTAAAGATATAATTAAATATAAAATATATACACTTTTCATAACAATATTTCAACTAAAACGTAAAACAGGTAGTTGGAAATACTTGGTGCTTAGCAAACTTTGAGACGTATATTTCAAAGCTTGAAACAGAATAAAATTCTGATTTTGGGTTTGTTTTTTTTGGAACTGATGGATTTTGCCTGTTGATGGCAACATTAATCCATCAAGTCAGAAAATTCTTTAGTTGCTGAAAAAACATGATTGCTTCAGCTGTAATGAACAGTCAAATTCTAACTAAATTTATTTATTTACTGGTGTTTGGGCTTCCAGCAGTTTTGAATTAGTGATCTTTTAATCATCTAATAGCATTTTATTGGCCTTTTTGAATACCGAGTTGTTTGATATAAATCTGATCTCCATCACACGAATTCAGAAATACTTAACATGAAAACACCAACAAAATGGTGATGCTTGTCTGGTTCAATGTGAGCTTTTATAAAGAAAATGAGAAATTCTCTTCAGAAAAGAGGCTTTCACTGTATACTGGCAAACTACATTTTTCTCAATGATCTAATTAATCCCTAGCACTCTAACAATATCATCCAATTTTCTTTGATTACTTCATTCTTCATCCATAAGACAAGAACTGATTCAATTAAATTTCCTTTGACAGAGTCCATCAAGCTCTATCAAAGGAGATATAATTGGTTAAAATCCCACTGTAACTGCATGAAAGGAAAGCTTTGCTGCAGAAAACTTTAGCATTTAGCCAACAGAGGGTAAAAAAAAGTAATTGGAGAATTAAATAGAATCTTGCATATTTCACTTGGAATTTCTGTTACTATTTTCCAACATAAGTTTTGTGAAATGAAAACATATTACTGTTCTGTTTTTCAGTATCTCTATAGTTGTTGCAAAAAAATTCACAATAGGATAGGTATCAGGTGATAATGCAAAAACTGAAAATAGAACAAAAGGTGCATAACACAATCCTCACTAGAATATTTGACAGATACAGTTTCCCCTTTTCTGCATTTGACAATCATTTATCAAAGGTATTTTGCAAATAGATTTGTTTGGCAAAAGAGCACACTGAACCAAACTTAAAATAAGAGCAAGCTGAAAGAAATGAGGTTATTATTTTGAGAGATATTTTTTTTACTTTACTGATATTAATACATACTAGTGTATTGATTTCTTTTTCCCTGTCAGGAGCAGATCTAGCAGTTGCCTGGAAATAAAAATTATTATTTTAATAATGACAAGTACCATACTAATTCCTAACTTTCAGAAACATGGACATATTGTTTTTCAAAAATTTTACAGATTAACAACATACTTGAAATGTGGCTCAGCAGTTTGGATGTTTATTGGCGTTTACAGTAACTTTCAGTATCTATGGCTATATCATTAATGCCACACAAGTATAAAATCATGTTTAGCCTATCATTTATATACATGCTATCGACTTAAGAGGACTCACATCCATGCATCGATTAAAGGAACCTCTTATACCTTTGAAAGATCTGTCCATTTCAGAAGGACTCCCATCATGGCTGCCCTATTTTACCAGTACAGCCGAAAATTCTTTTCACTTCCCTGGGTTCCCACATGGGATACAAACCTATATTAAATCTTCTATATAAGTTGAAGGGGAGGTGAGCTTGCTAAAATTGTCAGAGATTGAAATTTATAAACATTTGCATGTTCAATTGTTTGTGCTCATATTTGATAAGTTTTAACAAAATTGTGTCATTAATGTAGGAAATACACCCAAGAATCTCATATACAAATCTATATTAAATGTTCTTTCCTTATTTATTTAATTATTGGGATTTAACAACGCTTTCGACAGCCAGGGTTAACTAGTGTCAGACAGTTTTACAGGTGGAGGTGTCTGGAGTACCCAGAGAGAACCATCAAGCAATGGCAAGCATCTTCCAGATTCCCAAAGTACTAACTTCACACAAGCAGGGTTAGCATTGGTTGAAGACAAGTGCACAGCGCCTCCACATGGGTAATCAGAGTAAAGTGCCTTGCCCATGGACACAACATAGTTACTGCTGGTGGGGATCGAATCGTGAACCTTTCAGTATGAAGTCCAATACTGTAACCAATGAGCCACCGGGCTCCCATGTTATTGGTTAATTTAGGAAAATGCGCATGTCCACATGTTCGTCATAACGTTTGGGAAGTTTTGGACAGATGGATGGACAGATGTATACTCTCCCAAAAAAGAAAGTGTGCATGCTAAAAAATAACACTAAAAAAAGATATATATCATTTTCATTCATGGAAATTTTATTCAATCACAGATGAATCAATTTGTGATCAACACGAGAAATTTCATTACGCTACGACGAATACTCTTGGTACCATGGAGAGTCAAAGACAATAAGGGTCAAACACAAAAGTCACACACTCAATATCTGGTATGACCTCCATCTGCATCGACTACTGTTGTGCATCTACGCCTCATGGAAGCGAACAAGTTAGCATGGAAGTGGGTTAGGGTAGGGTTAGGTAGGTTAGGGTTAGGTTAGGTAGGGTTAGGGTTAGGTTAGGGTTAGTTTAGGGTTAGGGTAGGGTTAGGTTAGGCTAACCCTACTCTACACCACTGCAGTCGAGCAGGACGATGACATAACGTCAAAATCGGACGAATTGCAGGTCTTCGAGGACGTAAGCCGTATTCTCTCAGCCGGTTGATTACTGTTTGAGGATGTATCCGTCTCAGGTTAGGGATGTTCCTGGCTTTCGTCGTTGCCGTTTGTTGCCGGTTCCGGATTTGGACGACACGGATATACTGATCTTGTGCAGGGATGGTAACTCTGGGTCTCCCGGAGCGGGGTCGGTCTCGAACGTCATCATGTTGTGCATGTCGATGGACTAGCCTGTCTACACTGTTACGGTGGCAGTTCAAATGCTGGGCAACCTCTCTGTGTGTTCTGCCATCTCTAATCATACCCAGGGCAAGGATACATTGATTCATTGTCAATCTTGGCATGCTAATGTGGAGTCGTTTTAACAGCAGCGCAAGTTTGAATGTGAACGATAGGAAGGCCTTACTTTAGTGTTTAAATACCCAAGGATTCACACTGCTGCCTGAATTTTCAGACTCTCCACGTGCAAAACATGCTTTAACGTCATTTAACATTAATGCAATTTTAACGGGGAAAGCTGTTTTTGTGTTCAATATAACTTATTCATGAACAGGTTAACACTCTTTACACCTACGAAATTATTTTTTTGGAGTTTGATCAATTTCTGCAATGCACACTTTCTTTTTTGGGCGAGCATATAAATAGCTGTACAGATAGGGTGATGACCACTTGGGTTGGGGAGGGATACAATAAACTGAAATGAGGTTTTCAAACTGGAAATGTATTATGTCAAGCTTTTTCTCTCAAAACTATAGGTGTGACTGTCCCAGATGGGCCTGACCATACCCCCACCCCCTGCCGTCATGATTATCTAAGATGAAAACGGGCAGAACTCTAGCTAAAACAGTCTGATCAAAACTATAATCACAGGTGCACAGGTTCCAATGGTAGTGAACAACCATACCAAGTTTCAAAGGAATCGACCCATAAACATCTGAGAAAATCTGCGGAAAATATTCACACATTCTAAGATGAAAAGGGTCAAAACTCTGGCAAAAAAAGTCTGACCGCAACTGCATTTGAAGGTTCCTAAGGTAGTGAACATCCATACCAAGTTTCAAAGATTAGACCCATAAACATCTGAGAAAATCTCTGGACAAAATTCTAGGCAATTCAGGTATTCTAAGACAAAAAGGAGGCATAACTCTGATCAAAACTATAATCGCATTCATACCAAGTTTCAAGCAGATTGGTCCATAAATGTCTGAGGAAATCTCCAGACCAAATTACGTCTTTGGACAGATGGATGGACCGACAGATTGACAGACAGACCAACAAGGTGATTTCAGTAGAACCACCCCCTCTCCCCCCCCCCCCCCCCCACACACACAACTTGTTGCGTTGCGGGGGGGGGGGGGGGGAGGGGGTATAACAAACATCATATTCAATTTTGTTTCACTTGGTCATTGATACAGAAGGTAACATTCTTGTTACGTTTCAAATCCCATAAATGATATATGAAATAACATCTTGTTTAAATAATAATTTGGTAGACATTTAATTCATCTGAATGCATATGAAAATCATGTACATTTAAAGAAATAGTGATTATGTAAAAAATGAACTAAAATCTTATAAAAAGCTCAAAATCTCAAACACCTTCATAACTTAAATTAAGAACCTACTTGGTCAGTTCCATACAGAATACAAGAAATGTTTCAACTACATTTCACAAAGCTTTCATTCCTAATATTACAGGATAGTATCGTCCATGTCAATTCAATAACAAGATGCAACGCCACTGGTATCTCCGCCAAGTCGTTTATAAACTAGAAACCATAATGAAAGTGTCAATGACACTGTAGCTCAACTTGTCAAGACAAAGACATGTACATGTATAGTATGTGACACAGCAATGACAAACATCTAGGTAATGACCTGATAACAAAGGTACATATAAAGTATTGTAACGGTCTGTACATAAATACTGAGCGTTGCCTGTAACAAATGTGTAGGTAAAGTATTGTAAAGGTGGGTGACAGTCAGATGCTAAACTAGAAAAGAAATCTTTGAGTCCCAGAGTGGGTCTGACTGAACCCCAAAATATTTGTTCTCATAGCACAGTGATAACAAAGGCACCCCAAAACACACTCATTCCTGTCCCAAGGTGAAACAAAGGTACCCAAGAAGTTTCGTGAAGATCAGTTCACAAATATGAGCTGTGTAGAAGTTGTGACAAAAAAACTGATTGGACCTAATTTCGGTACAAAATGGCCACTGGCAGCTATCTTGAATTTTGGACCGCGCCCAGAAACACTCGTTCTCGTCCCAAGGTGATAACAAAGGTACCCAAGTAGTTTTGTGAAGATCGGTTCATAAATACAGCCTCTAACCCGAGCCGTATTGACATGTGCACTTACAGAGTATAAGTAGCACTGAATAAATCAAAGTTCATCTAATTTGCATAATTTCTGCACGAGAAAAAAACCCGTACTATATGTGATGTATTCCATGTTACTAAACATTCATACAAAAATTTATTCAAATCAGAACTTTCATACAGAAGTTCTGTACAAAAGACTGATTGCACTAATTTTGGTACAAAATGGCTGCTGGTGGCCATCTTGAATTTTGGACGACACTCAAAAACACTCGTTCTCATCCCACGGTAATAACAAAGGTACCCAAGAAGTTTCGTAAAGATCGGTTCATAAATACGGCATCTAGCCTGAGCTGTATAGAAGTTGTGTACAAAAAACTGATTAGACCTAATTTCGATACAAAATGGCCACTGGCAGCCATCTTGAATTTTGGACCGCACCCAGAAACACTCGTTCTCAACCCAAGGTGATAACAAAGGTACCCAAGACATTTCGTAAAGTTCAGTTCATAAATACGGCCTCTAGCCCGAGCCGTATTGACATGTGTACTTACAGTGTATAAGTTGCACTGAATAAATCAAAGTTCATCTAATTTGCATAATTTCTGCACGAGAAAAAAACCCGTATTATATGTGATGTATCCCATGGTACTAAACATTCACACAAAAAATTATTCAAATCAGCGCTTTCATATGGAAGTTCTGTGCAAAAATCTGATTGCACCAAATTTCGTACAAAATGGCTGCCATCGGCCATCTTGAATTTCGGACCGGACCCCAAAACACTCGTTCTCATCCCACGGTGATAACAAAGGTACCCAAGACATTTCGTAAAGTTCGGTTCATAAATACGGCCTTTAGCCCGAGCCGTATTGGCATTTGCACTTACAGTGCTGAAAGTAACACCAAAAAACATCAAAGTTAGTCTAATTTGCATAATTTACGCACTAGAAAAAAACCCGTATTATATGTGATGTATCCCATTGTACTAAACATTCATACAAAAAATTATTCAAATCAGAGCTTTCATATGGAAGTTCTGTACAAAAAACAGATTTCTGCATCGTCGGTACAAAATGGCAGCCATCTTGAATTTCGGACTGCACCCCAAAACACTCGTTCTCGTCCCACAGTCATAACAAAGGTACCCAAGAAGTTTCGTAAAGATCGGTTCATAAATACGACCTCTAGCCCGAGCCGTATCCAATTGTTGACGGACAGACGGACGACGTACGACGGGCCATGGCATAAGCTCAAATTTGGCTTCGCCAAAGTTGAGCTAAAAATTGAAAATTTCTAAGTTGAAAAAGGCCCATAACTCTAGAAAAAAATGATTGGACAGAAGCTATTACTTGTGAATATCTTTCCCCCATGATAGTCCATCAGCATACCAAAAATCATTCAAATCTGACATGCTGACCGAGATACAGAGGTCTAAAGTTATTACGAATGGCCGGATGCTCGGACAGCCAGACAGACGAACGGACAAAGAAGTCAAACAAGAGGCCCCAGGGTGCCTTAGGGCACTCACCTGACATGGTAGTCTAAATATCAAACCAGGGACTTGACTTGAATAAGCTGCATACGTCCCTCCTAAGAAAAGCATATACCAACTGTACTTTTACGTCCCAAAATTGAGATAAATGCATAAACAGATTTTTTTTATTTTTGTTCCGAAGTCCCAAACAAAATATTTTCAGACTAAAATTTTTTTTTCTTCTTCTTAAAATTGACCAAAACACATAAAAAACCAAGAAACTAATTTCTGGATTTTGGTCCAAAATTTTCCAAGTCCCACCCGGACGCCCAAATTTTTAGTGCAAAAAAATTACAAAAATTTTTGTCTTAAAATTGACCAAAATGCATAAAAACAAAAAAACTCATTTCCAGATTTTGGTCCAAAATTTTCTAAGTCCCACCCGAACCCAAATTTTCAGTGTTAAAAAAAAAAAAAATTTTTTTGTCTTAAAATTGACCAAAACGCATAAAAAAACAAAAAAGTCGGGACCGGGACCCCAAATTTTCAGCCCAAATATGAACCCAGGGATTTGGCTTGAACAAACTTGAATCTCACCTCCCTAAGCAGGCTGCCTACCAATTATCAAAAGATTCCTATTGGTAGATCTGAAAAAAGATTTTTAAAAAATATTCCTCATACTGCACTAATTTAAACATTTGGGCTCCCATAGAGAGCCCAAATATGGACTCAGGGAATTAATTTCAAGAAACATGTGAAACAATCTTCCAAAGATGTTATATGTGAAATTTGAAAGCTTTTGGAGCAGTGGTTTGGGAGAAAATTAGTGTTTAATGTTTTTCCCATTATCCACAGTGTTAAAAAATGCTGACTCCGCACTTTTTCAAAGTTCCCCAAAAAGTACCCCATGATAAAACCGATAGCACTTTTTTTTTACCATTCCATTATGTTGGTCCTAAGGAAGCTTCACACCAAATAAGAATTCTCAGTGCCATGTAGTTTTGGAGATACAAGTGTAGGGGGCGTTTTATTTTTTTCCTATTTTTAGCTCCTGCGGTTCCCATGGGGCGACAGGAAAAAGAATTTGGGCATAAATTAAGTACTTGTGACCCAATAAGCCCTTATATCAAATTTGGTTCAAATCTGCCTCTCGGTTTGGAAAGTAGAAATTTTGGGCTTGGCGAAAATTCTTGCCCCTCCCAGAACAAAGGCAAATAGTGCCCATCAAACTTCTCTTGAACAAACTTGAGTCTACACCTCAAATGGAAGTTGCATACCAAATATCAAGTCTCTGCTACGGCTGGTTCACGAGAAGATTTTTAAAATGAAAGTGTCAATGACACTGTAGCTCAACTTGTCAAGACATGTACATGTATAGTATGTGACACAGCAATGACAAACATCTAGGTAATGACCTGATAACAAATGTACATATAAAGTATTGTAACGGTCTGTACATAAATACTGGCCGTAGCCTGTAACAAATGTATAGGTAAAGTATTGTAATGGAGGGTGACAGTCAGATGCTAAACTAGAAAAGAAATCTTTGATTCCCAGATTGGGTCTGACTGAACCCCAAAATATTTGTTCTCATAGCACAGTGATGACAAAGGCACCCCAAAACACACACATTCCTGTCCCAAGGTGAAAACAAAGGTACCCAAGAAGTTTCATGAAGATCAGTTCATAAATACGGGCTGTATAGAAGTTGTGACAAAAAACTGATTGGACCTAATTTCGGTACAAAATGGCCACTGGCAGCCATCTTGAATTTTGGACCACACCCAGAAACACTCGTTCTCAACCCAAGGTGATAACAAAGGTACCCAAGAAGTTTCGTGAAGATCGGTTCACAAATACAGACTCTAGCCCGAGCCGTATTGACATGTGCACTTACTGTGTATAAGTAGCACTGAATAAATCAAAGTTCATCTAATTTGCATAATTTTTGCACGAGAAAAAAACCTGTTGTTATATGTGATGTATTCCATGTTACTAAACATTCATACAGAAATTTATTCAAATCAGAACTTTCATACAAAAGTTCTGTACAAAAAATAGGCCGATGAAATCGTCAGATGTGTACCCATATGCGCAACTAGTAGAAAGCTGTATAACGGAGGGCCACCACGGATGCCGGCATTATGTACACCATACAAGGAATGGGTACATATAGAAATGGATTGGAGGAGTGTCTAATTTGATGGATAAAGGGTTAATATCTCCGGATCAAATTATCAGATTTACATAAAAAAACTATACAGCACAGCACATCAGTATCCTGAATAAATATACAAGAGACCCCAAAGAGCCTTAATCGCTCACCGGCCAAAGTGGATCAAGGAAGTATTTGGGGTCACATTCAGTTGGACATGGTTCATCAACACTACAAAGGAATGAAATCATGAGAGACAAATTTTATGGAACTAGGGACATGGCTTGAACAAACTTGAATCTTACACCCCTTAGGATGCTGCATACCAAATATCAAAAACATTCATCTGCTGGATCTGAAGAAGAAGATTTTTAAAGGAAATTCCTCATTTTGAACTAAGTTATCATTCGGGCTTCCGCAGTGAGCCCAAATATGAACCCAGGGACTTGGATCTCACCCCTAAGGATGATGCATGCCAAATATCAAAACATTTCGACTGCTAAATCTGAAGATTTTTAAAGAAAAATTCCTCAAATTGTCTAAGTTAAAATTCAGGCTCAAATATGGACTCGGGGACTTGGCTTTAACAAATCTGAATCTCCCCCCCCCCCCCCCCCCCCCCCCAAGGATGCTACACACCACATATCAAAACATTCCGACTGCTGGATCTGAAGAAGAAGAGTTTTTAAGAAAATTCCTCATTCCAAACTAAGTTACAATTCAAGCTCCCACAGTGAGCCCAAATGTGGACCTAGGGACATGGCTTGAACAAACTTGAATGTCACCCCCCTAAGGATGCTGCATACTAAATATTAAAACATTCTGACCACTAGATCTGAAGAAGATTTTTAAAGAAAATTCCTCATTTTGAAATAAGTTATCATTCGGGCTCCCGTAGTGAGCCAAAATATGGACCTAGGGACATGGCTTGAACAAATTTGAATCCCACCCCCCTAAGGATGCTGCATAACAAATATCAAAACATTCCAAATGCTGGGTCTGAAGAATAAGATTTTTCCAAAAAATTCCTCATTTTGAACTAAGTTATAATTCGGGCTATCGCAGTGAGCCCAAATATGAACCCAGGGACTTGGCTTGAACAAACTTGAATCTCACCCCCCTAAGCATGGTGCATACCCAATATCAAAAGATTCTGCCTGCAGGATCTTGAGAAGATTTTTAAAGTAATTTGCCTGAAATGCACTAAGTTCAAATTTGGGCTTCTATACTGAGCCCAAATATGAACCCAGCGGGCCGATTTGAACAAACTTGAATCCGATATACCGCACAATGTTGCATACTAAATATCAAAAGATTCTGCCTGCTGGATCTGGAGAAGAAGATTTTTTAAGAAATTTGCTTGAAATGCACCAAGTTCGAATTCGAGCTTCTTTTGTGGGCCCAAATATAAATCCAGGGGGCCGATTTGAACAAACTTGAATCAGATCCACCCCACAATGTTGCATACCAAATATCAAAAAATTCTGCCTGCTGGATCTGTAGAAGATTTTTTAAGAAATTTGCCTGAAATGCACTAAGTTCAAATTCAGGCTTTTATACTGAGCCCAAATGTGAACCCAGGCCCCCAGAGATGAAGTATACCAAATAGGAAAGAATTCTGCCTGGTGGATCTGAAGAAGATTTTTTTGAATTTTGGAAAGAAATTCATGGGTGCTATTAGAGTTGTGCCCCTTGTGGTGCCCCCTGTGGGTGCGGCAAGTTTATTTGTACAAGTTTGAATTGACATATGATGGGGAACATGCACACCAAATTTGGTTCAATTTGATACAGTTATTTGAGAGAAGTCGTTAATGTAAAGTTAACAACGGACGACGAAGGACGGCAAGTGATAAGTTAAGCTCCCTTCAGTGAGCTAATAAAGTAACATGACAATCGGATTGATATTTTTGGAGTTATCTCATGCCAAAGGGATTGGAGGAATTTTCAATTTGAAGGATAAAGGGTTAATATCTCCGGATCAAATTATCAGATTAACACCAAAAACTATACAGCTCAGCACATCAGTAACCTGAACACAAATATAAAGTAACTTGACAATCCAAGCAATATTTTTCAAGTTATCGAATGCCAAAGGGATTGGAGGAATTTTCAATTTGAAGGTTAAAGGGTTTATATCTCAGGATCAAAATAACAGATTTACACCAAAAACTATACAGCTCGGCACATCAGTAACCTGAACACAAATATAAAGTAACTAGACAATCCAAGCAATATTTTTCAAGTTATCAAATGCAAAAGGGATTGGAGGAATTTCCAATTTGAAGGATAAAGGGTTAATATCTCAGGATCAAATTATCCGATTTACACCAAAAACTATACAGTTTGGCACATCAGTAACCTGAACACAAATATAAAGTAATTTGACAATCCAAGCAATATTTTTCAAGTTATCGAATGCCAAAGCGATTGGAGGAATTTTCAATTTGAAGGATAAAGGGTTAATATCTCAGGATTAAATTATCAGATTTACATCAAAAACTATACAGCCTGGCACATCAGTAACCTGAACACAAATATAAAGTAACCTGACAATCCAAGCAATATTTTTCAAGTTATCAAATGCCAAAGGGATTGGAGGAATTTTCAATTTGAAAGATAAAGGGTTAATATCTTGGGATCAAATCATCAGATTTACGCCAAAAACTATACAGCTCAGCAAATCAGTAACCTGAACACAAATATAAAGTAACTAGACAATCCAAGCAATATTTTTCAAGTTATCGAATGCCAAAGGGATTGGAGGAATTTTCAATTTGAAGGATAAAGGGTTAATATCTAAGGATCAAATTATCCGATTTACACCAAAAAACTATACAGCTCGGCACATCAGTAACCTGAACACAAATATAAAGTAACTTGACAATCCAAGCAATATTTTTCAAGTTATCGAATGCCAAAGAAATGGATACGGATGCCGGACGGACAACGGATGGACAAAGGATGGATGAACGACAGATGGTCACCCCGGATGCCGGCATTATGTGTACCATACATAGTATGGGTACACATAAAAACTGATTGCAACAATTTTGGTACAAAATGACTGCCGACAGCCATCTTGAATTTCGGACTGCACCCCAAAACACTCGTTTTCATCCCAAGGTGATAACAAAGGTGCCCAAGAGGTTTCGTAAAGATCGGTTCATATATACGGCCTCTAGCCCGAGCAGGCCTCTAAACAACAAGATTTTAATAAACCTTCCAGCAGGTTGCCTCATTTGACAATGGTTAACCTGTTGTTCGGTTACCTAGATTTTTTTCATAAGCCTATTGGTTAACCATTGCATTAAAAGTATTAATACTGACAAAGCTTCTGACATACCCAACTACAGTTCCTCCCAAATTAGTTTGGCGTTTAGACACAAGGGACTCAAGGCAGGCAAAGTACAAAACAGGTACATACACACGCCCCTCCCCCCCCCCCCCCCCCACATACACATGCACATTCACGTATGCACGCATTAACATTTGTTGTTCTTTGCTTTATATGATTTTTAAGTCTAATGAACATTAAAGAATTTTAATTGTTTATTTTGCTGTGTGGCTTATTATTTCAGAAACCCAAACACATTTATCTCGAACTGGGAGCGGGAATTAGGGAATTGTGTGTCGATGGGGTCAAATACAGTCGATGGACGTCTGTATTATGAATACATTGAACTTTAGGGCATGGGAGTTGCATTGGCAGTCTCTGATTAACATTGGAAAAGAAATAATTGTAAATCGTATCTACCTTCCCCTACATTTTGGAATCCGAAGAATGTAATCCAAAGTTCCAAACTGAAACTTTATTTGTGCCACAATGTTCAAAATCATTTGGAAAAATCCATGTTCACAACCATGCTGGCTGTTTATTCAAATGCAATAAGCACATAAATAAGTCAGCATTGGTGAATAAAAGACGTTTCCATAATGTGTTCGAAAATTTTTATCATGGATTGGTAGGATAAAAAGGGGCGGAATTCATATAATTAACAACAGCTCATTTGATTTTCAATATGTCACCTTTTTATTGTATCGAAGACTTATTTCAGCTTTGGGCAGTGTGAGAGTTAATACCTCATGTGCGGTAAATGTATTACCAAAGCAGTTAGCTCCCTTTAGCTATAAGACAATCATCTTTCTCAGAATCAAAACAAATTAATTGTTTCGAGAGCAGAGAGCACCACGAATTGGTACTGCAGATCTTCAGTACTGATAATACTGTAGATTTATACCCCCACAAGTACGGTAATGATTGAAACACGCTGTATGATAACCACAAGCATTTTGTTCTTGTTTTGTTCACTGCAGTGCTTTTTTTAAATCAGTGGGAGGAAACACATAGAAAACTTTTCTCATCCAGTAACTCTGATGCCATCGGCGCGATCTTTGGTTAACCGATCGAGCGTCGCCTGAAAACAAATCTGCGTAACCGACAGGCAAACGGTACGAACGTTCGCCTCTTATTTCGAGGCCTGCCGAGCCATATTGGCATTTGCAGTTACAGTGCTGAGAGTAACATTAAATAGATCACAGTCTAATTGGCATAATTTATGCATGAGAAAAAAACCAGTATTATATGTGATGTATCCCATGGTACTAAACACCACGAATTGGTACTCGCAGATCTTCAGTACTGATAATACTGTAGATTTATACCCCCACATGTACGGTAATGATTGAAACACGCTGTATGATAACCACAAGCATTTTGTTCTTGTTTTGTTCACTGCAGTGCTTTTTTTAAATCAGTGGGAGGAAACACATAGAAAACTTTTCTCATCCAGTAACTCTGATGGCCATCGGCGCGATCTTTGGTTAACCGATCGAGCGTTCGCCTGAAAACAAATCTGCGTAACCGACAGGCAAACGGTACGAACGTTCGCCTCTTATTCGAGGCCTGCCGAGCCATATTGGCATTTGCAGTTACAGTGCTGAGAGTAACATTAAATAGATCACAGTCTAATTGGCATAATTTATGCATGAGAAAAAAACCAGTATTATATGTGATGTATCCCATGGTACTAAACATTCACACAGAAAATTATTCAAATCAGTGCTTTCATATGGAAGTTCTGCGCAAAAATCTTATTGCACCTAATTTTGTACAAAATGGCCGCCAGCGTCCATCTTGAATTTCAGACCGGACCCCAAAACACTTGTTCTCGGCCCATGGTGATAACAAAGGTACCCACGAAGTTTCATAAAGATCGGTTCATAAATACGGCCTCTAGCCTGAGCCATGTGTACAGCGCGACAGACAGACAGATGACGGGCCATGGCAATACCTCAAATTTGGCTTCGCCAAAGTTGAGCTAAAAATCATCACCTCCTGTCGTTTGATACCATTTATTTTCAATAACGAAGTCTTTTTGTCTCTTTGGGTCCATCGGTAAGTTATGAAGTTAGTTGTTTCTGATGTTCCGTTTTAGTGACTGTTTCTTCCCAAGAGCTACCCTTACATCTGTGGGTACATCCATCAGTGTATCAGCTAAGAGCTGAGCTGGCTTAGCGCAAGACACAGACACCCTTGCTTTCAATTCTACTCGTATCTTAGCTACCTCAACTGCTGCATAATCAGAACCATGGTTGTGAGGTGTTACCACTGTTGGAACGTTTTTTTTTCTTAGGGGGTTTTTTCTCAGGGCTTTTTTTTTCGAAGGGTTTTTTTCCTGGGGGTTATTCCTAGGGGTGTTTTTCCTAGGGTTTTTTTTCCGTACACCATACTGCATACCAAATATCAAGTCTCTGCTATGGCTGGTTCATGAGATTTTAAAAACAAGAGGCCCCACGGGGCCTGAAGCGCTCATCTTGTACAGAACACAATTTAAACAGAGTCCAAGAATGAGTCTACATTAAGCAAGCCATCTCCATAGGCTACACTGTCAATCCTTGAGTCCCTCAGGAGTGACAAAAATAATCTGGGCATCATGCCTTTTCTTCAGTTGATCATAAGTAAAATGTAGAGCTCTCCTATGAAGCCCCTTGATACAACCAATGTGGATTAATCTTAGTACCTCTAGAGGGTACTGAATACAAAATTTTTAATTCTTCAGCAAAATGGCCAATTCCGGCTCCCATAGAGAGCCCAAATATTAACCCAGGCTCTTGATTTGAACACAGTTAAATCTGACTTCCCTAGAGATGTTGTGTACCGAATATAAAAGCATTCTGACTGTTGGATCCTGAAGAAGAGAAATTGTAAAGAAATTTCTTCGAATAGCACTAAGTTCAAATTTGGGCTACCATAGCAATCCCAAATATTAACCTATGGATCCGATTTGGACAAACTTGAATCTGACTCCCCTAGAGATGTTGTATACCAAATGTGAAAGCACTCTGACAAGTGAATCTGAAGAAGAAGATTTTTGAAGAAATTCCCTCATATCGTACTAAGTTAAATTTCATGTTCCCATATGGAGCCCAAATATTAACCTAGGCCCTCGAATTGAACAACCTGGAATCTGATCCTCCTAGAGATGTTGTATACCAAATATAAAAGCATTCCGACTGGTGGATCTGAAGAAGAAGATTTTTAAAGAAATTTCCTCATATTGCACTAAGTAAAAATTTGGGCTACCATAGTGAGCCCAAACATATATACTTAGGGATCTGATTTGAACAAACTTGAATCTGAACCCCATAGAGATGTTGCATACCAAATATCAAAGCATTTTGACTGATGGATCTGAAGAAGAAGATTTTTTTTTAAATTACCCTCCATATTGAACAAAGATCAAATTTGGGCTTCCGTAGGAAGCCCAAATATTAACCTAGGGACTTGGTTTGAACAATCTAGAATCTGACCCTCATAACAATGATGTATACCAAATATTAAAAGATTCTGACTGGTGGTTCTGAAGAAGAAGATTTTTAAAGAATATTCCCCATATTACCCTATGTTAAAACTTAGGGCTCCTGTAGAGAGCCTAAATATGAACCAATGAGCTTTATTTCAACAAACTTTTATCTGACCCCCCTATGAATGCTGTATTACAGAACACCCCAACATAACCGATGGCAATTTTTTTTTACCATTCAATTCTACTGGTCACAAGGATACTTCATACCAAATAAAAGCTCTCTGTTCCGTGGGGTTTGGGAAATATGGGTGTTTGAAAATATTTCTATTTTTAGCTCCCAGGGTTCCCAGGGCCATGGGGATGCGGGAATTTTTTTTTTTGCATGGGTCAAGTACTTATAACTCAATACTACCACAAACCAAATTTGGTTCATACCGGACCATCGGTTCAGAAAATAGAAATTTTGGGCGCGGGGCCAAAAATCTTACCCCTCCAATTACAAAGCCAAATATTACTTCACAAACTTCGTTTGAACAAACTTGATTCTACACCTCATATGGAAGCTCCATAGCAAATATCAAGTCATTGTACACACTGGTTCTTGAGAAGAAGATTTTTAAAATATTTTGGAGCACTTTCCCCCACTCCCTCCCCCTATGGGGCTGGGCATGCTGAGTTGAACAAAAATGAAATGCCCCTTTGGGACCATCACTCACACAAACTTTCATTTGAATTGGCCCAGTGGCTTTGGAGGAGAAGACCAAAACATGGTGTTGACGGATGACGGACGGGAAGCGATGAGATTAGCTCAGCTTGACTGTCAAGATGAGCTAAAAATTGTGCATTTGGCCCCACCCCCCTCCTCAATATGAGCAGAAACCCAATTTGAAGAAGAACCCAAATGCCCCTATATAACCGCTACTCATGTGAATTTTCATTGAACTGCAGCCAGTGGCTTGGGAGAAAATGACCCAAACACCACCTTCACGACATACAACGGACGACAGACGACGGACAAAAAGTGATCAGAAAAGCTCACCCTGACTTTCAGTCAGGTGAGCTAACAAGGCCTGTAACTCAAGAAATGAAAGTGTCAATGACACTGCAGCACAACTTGTCCAAGAAGAGCCTGAACTAAACAGAAAGCTCCAGTAATGACAAGTCATTCACTCAAGTTTGGACAAAAAAAATCAAAACAAAGCAACATATGAAATCTGAAGATCAGGTGAGGGATGTGGCCTGTTGGGTGTACTAATAGAATTGTTGACAATTTATATGCCAAATCAAAGATGGCCACTGTTTTTTAACAAAATACAGAAAAATTAGATAGTTCCCATCTACACATAAAACCAAAGCCAGATATGAAATTCGAAAAAGATTTGGTGAGAGTTGCAGCCTGTGGGGTGTGCTAATGGAATTGTTGACAATGTACATGCCAAATACAAGATGGCCACTGGCGGTCATGTTTTTTCAATGAAATTCAGAAAAATTCAACAGGTCGCATCTGGACATCACACCAAAGCTACATATGAAATCTGAAAAGGATCGGGTGGGAGATGCAGCCTGGAGGCTGTGCTAATAGAATTGTTGACAATTCATATGCCAAATGCAAGATGGCCACTGGCGGCCAGATTTTTCAATAAAATTCAGAAAAATTTAATAGTCATCTCTCACCTCAACATCACACGAAAGCTATATATGAAATTCGGAAAAGAACCATGAGAGATGTGGCCTGTAGGGTGTGCTAATGGAATTGTTGACAATTTAAATCCAAATCCAAGATGGCTGCTGGCGGCCATGCTTTTCAACAAAATTCAGAAAAATTTGATAGCTCCCATCTAGACATCACACCAAAGCTACATATGAAATCTGAAAACGATTGGGTGAACGATGCAGCCTGTAGGGTGTGCTAATGGAATTATTGACAATTTAAATCCAAATCAAAGATGGCCGTTGGTGGCCATGTTTTTCAACGTATTTAGAAAAATTTGATTGCACCCATCTAGACATTGCCCCAAAGCCACATACGAAATTTGGAACTGATCAGGTGAGCGCTGCAGACTGTAGGGTGTGCTAAAGGAATTGTGGATGGCCAGAACGTACAGACCGACGACAGATCGCAACCCATCCCAAATAGCTCATAGTTGACATTGTCAAATTGAGCTAAAAATAATGAAAGTTAACATATGTCAATGAAAGTTACCAAGTTACAGTGAAATTATTCCAAAACGAGTCATCCAATCAAGTTGAAATCCCTTCATAAATATGGCCTGTAGACTGTGCTCAAGGTTTTCGGGCTTCAGGCCTGAGTAGCCAAAGCGTTTGACAAATTGCAACTAAAAGGGGACGTCCTCATCTCAACATTATACTGAGTCATTCTACCAAGTTACAATGAAATCCCTTCCCAAATACGACCTGTAGTCTGTGCTAAAGCTTTTCGGGTTTTGGGCCCGGGCAGACGTCATGGTTGACTGATCGTGACCAAAAGGGGACGTTCTCATCTAGGCATTATCTGGAGTCATCTTATCAAGTTACAATGAAATCCCTTCATAAATATGACCTGTAGACTGTGCTAAAGGGTTTTCAGGCTTTGGGCCCCTGTAGCCGTCACAGTTGCCCAATCATATCCAAAAGGAGACATTCTCATCTAGACATTATATGAAGTCAAACTACCAAGTTACAATGAAATACCTCCATAAATATGACCTGTAGACTGTGATAAAGGTTTTCAGGTTTTGGGCTCAGGCAGTCGTCACAGTTGACAGATCGCGACCAAATGGAGAAGTTCTCATCTAGACATCATACGGAGTCATTCTACCAAGTTACAATTAAATCCCTCCATATTAAATATGACCTGCAGACTGTGCTAAAAGCTTTTGGGTTTCGGGCTTGGGCAGCCATCACATTTGACAGATCATGACCAAAAGGGTACGTTCTCATCTAGATATTATACAGAGGCATCCTACCAAGTTACAATGAAATCCCTTCATAAATACAACCTGTAGAGACTGTGCTAATGGTTTTCGGGTTTTGAGCTCGGGCAAAAACCAGAAAATGCGACCAAAAGGGGACGTTCTCATCTAGACATGACCCCAAACCTGCATATGTAATTTCGTGACCATCGGACAAGAACTACAGGGTGTAGCCTGAGACTCACAGACAAACAGACTTCTGGACGTGTGATGGCAATAGCTTATCTTGACTTTGTCGAGATAAGCTTAAAAACGACTGGACAAAACCCGTTACTTCTGAATATCCTTTCCCCCATGATGGTCTACCAGCACACCAAAGGTCACATTCAAATCTGACATGCACTGACAAGGAGGTCTAAAATTGTTACGGACAGATGGATGGAAGAGACGGACAGAGATGGGCAGATGGACGGACAGACTAATGGATGGACAGAGACAGATGGCCAAAGGGACAGATGGATGGGCTCCATTGCTTGATCCCTTGCAAACTTTGTTTCGGTGGGAGGATAAAAAATAGTTTGTGACCAGAAAATTGTAGTAAATGTGTAAGAAACATACATACTTTGATCATGGTTGACGTCTGCATATCAGTTAACTTTTTTATACAACGTTGTCCTCCTACTATATTACAAACCTGAAACAAGAAAATTATATACAGAGGAAAATAAATATATCAAGAAAACTTTCTAAATTGTCAGGCCAGTAATTGTCTGACAAATAATTGCTTAAGAAAGACGATATACAATTAAATTTGATAATGTGCATCCTCAAAGATCTCCCATAAATTGAGATTCCCGTGTTAAAACCTTCGAACTACAACCCAATGCAAAAGTAATCTCAGGCCTTTAAATTCATTTATTTTGGGGACACTGTCTTGCCCTAATTTGGGCACATTACAACTAGAAATAACAGTTTTATCCTGTTAGGTTTTATTGTCCCCTGTCTTTCTTTGTGTTTCTATGGTCAGATTATGATGGAAGTTATTCTAAAATTCAGAATAGGCACAGAGAATTTAAAAATTTTTCTTGATGCCTTTACACCTTCTCTAATTTGGGGACACCTGTAAAAGGTATGAAATTTGGGTAATCTAAAGGCCTGTAATCTTCTGCTGAATTGAATGTGTAGACATGAAATATCTGATATAAAGAGGAATTCTTGTAAAAAAAATTACCACAGAAAAACAAACATCCAAGAGTTATCATTTCCTGATATCGGACATTGGGAGGGGGGGGGGGGGGGGGGAGGGAGGTCTGAATGTGAATTAAAAATACTGGTTGAGCTAATATCAAATGTTGGAAGTGGGTGAACATTAGCTCAGTCGGCAATGTGGCAAAAACATTCAGGGTTAGAAAATGCCTATAAACTCCACTGATACTGTCGTTAAAGAACACAAACAAGATCAGATATGTTTTTGATACAGACGACATGAAATTCAATTTGAACCAATGCATCCTCAGGTATTCTATTAATTGAGATTTCTGTGTTAAAACAGGAACTACAGACCAATATATATTGCAATACTGCCAATATATTAAAAAGTGAAATGTTTTATCAAAAGCCTGGATAGTTAAGTAGATCACAAAAGTTAACAAGATGGTATAATGACACCCACAGCCACATCGCCTCTTCTAACTTTAACATCTCTATAAAGATCAGACAGAATAAGATGAAATTGTAAAACGAAGTTATTACTGATATTCGAAACGTCTGGTATCAATGTTTTTGGGTTACAACAGGACTGGGGACAAATTTGATTTCAACAAACTTGATTCTCACCACACGAAGAATGCTACATACCAAATATCAAAAGATCCTCTGAAAAAGATTTAAAGAATATCCCTCATATAACACAAAGTTAAAATTTTGGAGGCCAAATATGATTCCAGGGACTTGATTTGAAAAAACTTTGATCAAACACTTGAATCCCCCCCCCCCCCCCCCCCTCCCCCATCCCTCAAGGATTCAGTATATCAAATATCAAGACATTTTGACTGGTAGATCCGAGAAAACTTTAAATACATTTCCTCATACTGCACCAGGTTAAAATTTGGGTTCCCAATCTGAGCCCAAATATGAACCCAGGGGCTAGTTTTGAACAAACCTGAATCTGAGCCCTCTAAGGATGTTATAAACCAATTACCAAATGATTCTGATTGGTAGTTCTGGAGAAGATTTTACATTTTAAAAAAATGGACGACAGCCGGAGAGTGATGAGATTAGCTCAGCTTGACTTTGTCCAGGTGAGCTAAAAATCTGTATAAAAAAATAGCCGTCCCAGGAATGGTGAAACTCCCGACCTCTGCAATGTTCACAAAGAAAATAGTGAGATTGGTGCATATTTATTTATGAAACTGTGTTGTATATTATTTGTATGTTGGGGTGTAATGGTGGCACTTTCAACAGCCAGGGTCATATTATTCCTGAAAGTTTCATCAACAAAGGGCTTTTACAATATTGAGTGGTTATGCATCTTTTTGATGAAAGTTAAAAGAAATGTTTGGTGTAGATGTTTGTTTAAACACTTGGGGTGACATGTTGATGTTTATAGTCGTTAAAAGCAAATTAAATGTGAGCAAAATTTGACTAAATAAAACAAGTGTTTACCACCGAGGTGGTATTTGTCCCCTACGGCGCTTTTGTGACATAAGGTGTTTTTGTCACAGACAACACTAGAGTGTATAAGCATCTTGGATTTTGAAAAATAAATATTGAGCGTGCATAATCTCCTCACAACCCTTTATCCATGTACCATATATGAAAGGCGTAGCTTGAACCATGTTGTAGGGAGGGGTGGTAACATAAAATAGAGAAAAAAGCTTAAAAAACACAACAATAATGGCCGCCATTCTGCCATCTTGGATTTTGAAAAATAAATATTGACTGTGCATCATCCCCTCAGAACCATTTATCCATGTACCAAATATGAAAGGTGTAGCTTGAAGCATATTAGAGGGAGAGGTGGTAACATAAAAACAGACAGACAGCCAGATGTTTGATTTTGAAAACAAAATATTGAGCGTGCATAATCCCCTCACAACCCCTTTATCCATGTACCATATATGAAAAGTGTAGCTTGAACTATGTTGGAGGGAGCAGTGGTAAGAAAAAATAGAGAAAAAAGCTTAAAAACACAACAGAAATGGTTGCCATGGCATCATCTTGAATTTTGGAAAACAAATATTGAACGTGCAACATCCCATTACAACCCTCTATCCATGTGCCAGATATAAAAAGTGTAGCTTGAACCATGTTGGAGTGAGGGGTGGTAACATAAAATAGAGAAAAAAGCTTAAAAAACACAACAAAAATGGCCGCCATGCCATCATTTTGGAATTTGAAGAAAAAATATTGAATGTGCATCATTCCCTCCCAACCCTCTATCCATGTGCCAAATATGCAAAGTGTAGCTTGAACCATATTGGTGGGAGGGGTGGTAACATGAAAATAGAGAAAAAAAGCTTAAAAAACACAACAAAAAATGGCTGCCATTCCGCCATCCTGGATTTTGAAAAAAAATTTTTGAGCGCGCATCATCCCCTCAGAACCATTTATCCATGTACCAAATATGAAAGGTGTAGCTTGAACCATGTTGGTGGGAGGGGTGGTAAATATGCAAAGTGTAGCTTGAACCATATTGGTGGGAGGGGTGGTAACATGAAAAGAGAGAAAAAAAGCTTAAAAAACACAACAATGAAAGAGTCAATGACACTGTAGCTCAACTTGACAAACTTGAACTTGGTAAGTTATAAATGAAATGGCAAAATTGAAGATCATCGGTACCAATGTCATTTTTTTTGCCAGTGGCAACATTTTTTGACAGAAACCGAAGAAAATCGATAGCTCCCATCTAGAGGCCTCCCCAAACAAGCATGCCAGGTTTCAAAGCAATCCGATCATAAATGTGCCCTGTAGGGTGTATAAAAGGGAAATATTGTGGTCTGACTAGACTAAATTCTAAGAACGTTGGTCGTGGCAACATTTTTTGACAGAAATGGAAGAAAATCGATAGCTCCCATCTAGAGGTCACCGTAATTAAGCATACCAGGTTTCAAAGCAATCTAATCATAAATGTGCCCTGTAGGGTGAGCCAAAGGGAAATATTGTGGTCTGACTAAACTAAGTTCTAAGAATGTTGGCTGCGGCAACATTTTTTGATGGAAATTGAAGAAAATCGATAGCTCCCATCTAGAGGTCACCCCAAACAAGCTTGAAAGGTTTCAAAGCAATCCGATCATAAATGTGCCCTGTAGGGTGTGCCAAAGAGAAATATTGAATCTTCTGACTAAACTAAGTACTAAGAACGTTGGCCGCGGCAACATTTTTTGATGGAAATTGAAGAAAATCGATAGCTCCCATCTAGAGGTCTCCCCAAACAAGCATACCAGGTTTCAAAGCAATCAAATCATAAATGTGCCCTGTAGGGTGTGCCAAAGGGAAATATTGTGGTCTGACTAAACTGAGTACTAAAAACGTTGGCCGCGGCAACATTTTTTGACGGAAATTGAAGAAAATCGATAGCTCCCATCTAGAGGTCTCCCCAAACAAGCATACCAGGTTTCAAAGCAATCTGATCACAAATGTGCCCTGTAGGGTGTGCCAAAGGGAAATATTGAGGTCTGACTAAACTAAGTTCTACAAACGTTGGCCATGGCAACATTTTTTGCCGGAAATTGAAGAAAATCGATAGCTCCCATCTAGAGGTCACCCTAAATAAGCATACCAGGTTTCAAAGCAATCAAATCATAAATGTGCCCTGAAGGGTGTGCCAAAGGGAAATATTGTGGTTTGACTAAACTAAGTTCTAAGAACGTTTGCCGCGGCAACATTTTTTGACGGAAATTGAAGAAAATCGATAGCTCCCATCTAGAGGTCACCCCAAACAAGCACGCCAAGTTTCAAAGTAATCTGATCATAAATGCGACCTGTGAGGTGTGCCAAAGGAAATTGTGGACATACGTACTAACGTACTAACATACTAACGTATGTACGTACGCTGACGGACGAGAAGTGATGGCAATAGCTTGGCGTAACTTTGTCAAGTTGAGCTAAAAATAGCTGCCATTCTGCCATCTTGGATTTTGAAAAAAAAAATTTTGAGCGTGCATCATCCCCTCAGAACCATTTATCCATGTACCAAATATGAAAGGTGTAGCTTGAACCATGTTGGTGGGAGGGGTGGTAACATGAAAATAGAGAAAAAAAGCTTTAAAAAACACAACAAAAATGGCCACCATTCCGCCATCTTGGATTTTGAAAAAAAAATTTTGAGCGTGCATCATCCCCTCAGAACCATTTATCCATGTACCAAATATGAAAGGTGTAGCTTGAACCATGTTGGTGGGAGGGGTGGTAACATGAAAATAGAGAAAAAAAAAGCTTAAAAAACACAACAAAAATGGCTGCCATTCCGTCATCTTGGATTTTGAAAAAAAAATTTTGAGCGTCCATCATCCCCTCTGAACCATTTATCCATGTACCAAATATGAAAGGTGTAGCTTGAACCATGTTGGTGGGAGGGGTGGTAAATATGCAAAGTGTAGCTTGAACCATGTTGGTGGGAGGGGTGGTAACATGAAAATAGAGAAAAAAAAGCTAAAAAAAACACAACAAAAATGGCCACCATTCCGCCATCTTGGATTTTGAAAAAAAAATTTTGAGCGTGCATCATCTCCTCAGAACCATTTATCCATGTACCAAATATGAAAGGTGTAGCTTGAACCATGTTGGTGGGATGGGTGGTAACATGAAAATAGAGTAAAAAAAGCTTAAAAAACACAACAAAAATGGCTGCCATTCCGCCATCTTGGATTCTGAAGAAAAAAAATTTGAGCGTCCATCATCCCCTCTAAACCATTTATCCATGTACCAAATATGAAAGGTGTAGCTTGAACCATGTTGATGGGAGGGGTGGTAACATGAAAATAGAGAAAAAAAGCTTAAATGAAAGTGTCAATGACACTGTAGCTCAACTTGACAAACTTGAACTTGTTAAGTTATAAATGAAATGGCAAAACTGAAGATACTTGGTACCAATGTTATTTGATGAAATTTCAACATAACAGCATTATGTGTGCACAACATCAGAGTAATCCATGCATTTTTAAATGTAAACTGCAAGACTGGCTGAAGTAAGAATGTTGATACACAAATGCAGTATGTTCAGAGGTTATTGTAAATGGCAACTTTTTTCACAGAAATGAATGCTAATCAATAGCTCTTATCTAAAGGTCTTGCCTAATGAGCACACCAAGTTCAAAAACAATCCTATGATAAATGTGACCTGCAGGCCATGTCAAAGAATGTTGATGCACAAATGCAATAAATTCAAAGATTGTTGCTAACAGCAACAGTTTTTGAAGGAAATGAAAAGAAAATCAAAAGCTCCTATCTTTGTCACCCTGCATAAGCTTACAAAGTTTCAAAACAACCTGATAATGAATGTGCCCTCGGAGGCATGCCAAAGGAAGATGTTAATGCACAAATGCACTAAGAAGAAGGTCATTGCTTGTGGCAATGGTTTTTGGGGTTTTTTTTATGGAAATTCATAAATATACCCTGCAGAGAGTGCAAAAGGGATAAGTTGATGCACAAATGCAGTAAGTTCAAAGGCTGGTGATAACGACAATAATTTTTTATGGAAATGAAAAAAGAGCAATAGCTCACATATAGAGGTCACCCCGAACACACATACCAAGTTTCAAAGTGATCCGATCATAAATGTGCCCTAAAGGGTGTGTTAAAGGGAAATATTGAGTTCTGACTAAACTAAGTTCAAAGGTCAGTGGCAACATTTTTTGACAGAAATGGAAGAAAATCGACAGCTCCCATATAGATGTCACCCCACACAAGCACAACGAGTTTGCAAGCGATCCAATCATAAATGTGCCCTGCAGGGTGTCAAAGGGAAATATTGATGCTTAACTGCACTAAGTTTTTACTAAGTTCATCAAAGGTCATTGCCAGTGGCAACATTTATTGACGAAAATCGATAGCTCCAATCTAGAGGTAACCCCAAACAGGCAAACAAGATTTCAAACCGATCTGATCATAATGTGCCTTTTATGGCATGCCAAAGGAATATATTGATGCCTGACTAAACTAAGTTCAAAGATCGTTGCCAGCGGCAACATATTTTGATGGACGGAAATGGTAGAAAATCGCTAGCTCCCATCTAGAGGTCACCTCAAACAAGCATGCCAGGTTTCAAAATAATCCAATCATAAATGTGCCCTATAGGGTGTGCCAAAGAGAAATATTGAGGTCTGACTAAACTAAGCTCTAAGAACGTTGGCCGTGGCGACATTTTTTGACGGAAATGGAAGAAAATCGATAGCTCCCATATAGAAGTCACCCTAAACAAGCATGCCAGGTTTCAAAGTAATCCGATCATAAATGTGCCCTGTAGGGTGTGCCAAATGGAAATATTGAGGTCTTCTGACTAAACTAAGTTCTAAGAATGTTGGCCACGGCAACATTTTTTGACGGAAATTGAAGAAAATCGATAGCTCCCATCTAGAGGTCACCCCAAACAATCATACCAAGTTTCAAAGGGATCCAATCATAAATGTGCCCTGTAGGGTGTGCCAAATGGAAATATTGAGGTTTGACTAAACTAAGTTCTAAGAACGTTGGCCGCGGCAACATTTTTTGATGGAAATTGAAGAAAATCAATAGCTCCCATCTAGAGGTCACCCCAAACAAGCATACCAAGTTTCAAACGGATCCAATCATAAATGTGCCCTGTAGGGTGTGCCAAAGGGAAATATTGAGGTTTGACTAAACTAAGTTCTAAAAACGTTGGCCGAGGCAACATTTTTTGACAGAAATTAAGAAATTTGATAGCCCCCATCTAGAGGTCACCCCAAACAAGCATACCAAGTTTCAAAGCGATCTAATCATAAATGCAACCTGTGAGGTGTGCCAAAGGAAATTGTGGACGTACGTACTAACGTACTAACATACCAACGTACATACGCACGTACGTATGCATGTATGTACGTACGTACATACGTACGTACGTACATATACCGACAGACGAGAAGTGATGGCAAGAGCTCAGCTTGACTTTGTCAAGTTGAGCTAAAAACACAACAAAAATGGCCGCCAGTCCGCCATCTTGGATTTTTGAGCGTGCATCATCCCCTCTGAACCATTTATCCATGTACCAAATATGAAAGGTGTAGCTTGAACCATGTTGGTGGGAGGGGTGGTAACATGAAAATAGAGAAAAAAAGCTTAAAAAACACAAAAAAATGGCCGCCATTCCGCCATCTTAGATTTTGAAAAAAAATTTTGAGCGTGCATCATCCCCTCAGAACCATTTATCCATGTACCAAATATGAAACGTGTAGCTTGAACCATGTTGGTGGGAGGGGTGGTAACATGAAAATAGAGAAAAAAAGCTTAAAAAACACAAAAAAAATGGCCACCATTCTGCCATTTTGGATTTTGAAAAAAAAAATTTGAGTGTGCACCATCCCCTCAGAACCATTTATCCATGTACCAAATATGAAAGGTGTAGCTTAAAGCATGTTGGAGGGAGAGGTGGTAACATAAAAAACAGACAGACAGACAGAGACGGACAGATGGACGGACGGACAGACGGACAGAGTGCAATCCTATAGTCCCCTTACGGTTCCAGTAGGGGACTAAAAAATTAAACTTCAAATCACTTGAAGCATGCTTGTTGTTTTCCACACATTTCAAAAAAGGCATCTGATGATAAATGTGTTAACTCACTTCTAATGGTAGATATGTATGTTTCTGTTCTTGTCCTACTTGTAAACATGGTAAATGTGGATGCCTGAAAAAAATGAATACAAACTAGAATGTAGTAATATAAATTATTTTTCCTATCCGATCGTAATTCCAACTCCAGATGTTTGTTTGTTGGTGGTTAACGTCACATTTATGCACCATGGCTAATCGTGACACAACATGGAGATGAAGTCAAGTTTAGTCAATCGTTGATCAACATGTTGCCCATTTTAGAGGACTTTCACCCCAAGCATTGGTGACTGGGTCCTATTTTACTAGTAAAGCGGAACTGGTTTACCACAGTAAACAAGTGCTGCTTACTTCCCGGGGTTCCCACGGGGAAACTCCAGATGCAAACAGCATATTTTATAAGAAATAGATAAAAATTGGAATAACAATTTTAGGATTTTTCATCAGAGGAAAAATACTAACAGGTTACAAAGGTAGGGTAGTAATGAACATACTCCCGGTTGCTGGTACAATACAGTAAATGGATTATAACTGAGTAATTTCTCTGAACTTCTTGTGGCTGCAGCCAATTTGTGGTCGGTTAGATTACTACATTTAGTGAAGGTGATTGGATCAAGAGCTTCAGCTAAACACTGCACAGCAACTGACCTGGGTGAAATGCATAACACAAAGTTTCATCAAAATGACCTGCACTTTGAACCCAGAGGAGCACTAAGCATTCCACCAACTCCTTTCTAAATGTTTCTCTTGGAACTACCCTGTCTTTGTGATTTGTATTTTTTAATCTACTCATTCCCAAACTTTTCTAAACTGCTCCTTTTCAATGAATTTATTGATGTTTAACCCTTCCAATACAGTATGCATAAATTTTTGCGCAAAGGAAAATTTGTTGTCAGACAGCAAATGACATAATGGACAACCAATAACTGAGAAGGGTCAGTACTAATTGAAAACAAGTGCTACATGTGCAGTTGGATAAAATTATTGCTGAACCACCCAACAAATACAAAATCCATTTGCGCAACTGCTTAACTCAGCAATAAACAAGCACCACTCCACTTGTTGAGGTTCCCACAGGATTGATTTTAAAAGACATATTCCAATCAAAATTAATTCAAGCAAATGGAAGTGATTTTTCATCTCTCATCTTTATATCAGTATTATCAGAAGTTGACTTTCTGTCAGTTTTGCAGGAAAGATATAAATACCGAAATGAGCAATATTTTGATTTGGTTTCATTATGGTTTTCGGTATCCCTATTATACCGAAACCGTGCCAAAAATTTGGTATACGGTATCCCTATTTTCGGTATCCCTATTATACCGAAACCGTGCCAAAAATTTGGTATACCGCACAGCACTAGACACAGCAATGACACACATCTAGGTAATGACCTGATAACAAAGCTACATGTAAAGTATTGTAAAGGTCTGAACATAAATACTGACTGTAGCCTGTAACAAATGTACAGATAAAGTATTGTAAAGGTGGGTGACAGTTCAAATGCTAAACTAGAAAAGAAATCTACATGGGGTTAATGTTACAATGAGGATCCTTCTATGGTACACCATAAGCCAAATGTTAGCAATTGTTTTGGCCTGTTTGATTCAAACCCTTCGAAGGTTGATTCATTCTAATTAATAAATATCTGTCCAGTCCTTCTTAAAATATAGGTATTTGAATTTTTTATCTTTAGCTCATAGGGTTCCCACGGGTGAAGAGGTTTTATTTTTCTCACTGGAAATAGAAAATCAGGTTGTGCTAATAATGCTTACCCTCCGAAACACCACCAAATATTAACACAGGAACTTAGCTTCAACACATTTGAATATACACATCCTAGGGATGCTGAATTCAAGAAACATTATTTTGTCTGGTGTTTTTGGAAAGATTTTTAAATATAGAACCTTAGTGAGCATACCCCACGCGCCCCGATATTTCAAGCTCTAATCATTTTTTCAAAAATAAACATACATTCTAGGAATACTGCAGAAAACAGTGTTCTGTAGTTTCAATGGTATTGTTCTGTAGGCCACCATGTTAGACTAACATGCCAAAAATCAGCTCAATATCTGGAAGCATGTAGGAAAAAAGTCTGCAAAACTGTAATTTTGATGAACTTTTCAAAGTTCAAGGGCCGTAGTTTCGGTAAAAATCAGTGGGGCGGGACAAAATGCAAACTTGATCTGTAGGCCACCATGTCAGACTAACATACCAAAAATCAGCTCAATATCTGGAAGCGTGTAGAAAAAAAGTCCGGAAAACTGTAATTTTGATGAATTTTTCAGAGTCCAAGGGCCGTAATTTTGGTAAAAATCAGTGGAGCGGAACAAAATGCAAATTTGATCTGTAGGCCACCATGTTAGACTCACATACCAAAAATCAGCTCAACATCTGGAAGCGTGTAGATAAAAAGTCTGGAAAACAAGTAGGACTGACTGACGGACTGACGGACTGACAGACTGACGGACGGACCAGTCAAAAACATTATACATCTGCAACTTTGTTGCGTGGGGTATAATTAGCTCCCTTTTGGAGTCCCGAGTGGGTCTGACTGAACCCAAAAATATTTGTTCTCATACCACAGTGATAACAAAGGCACCCAATAAATTTATAGCAAAAATTACTGACATTAAAAATCTTCTTTACAGGTTCTGTACAAAAAATGTAAAAGACACAATTCCCGTAAATATGACTGCCGACAAGCATTTTGAATATTGGGCCGAGCCCAAAAGCACTCGTTACAATCTCATGATAACAAACGGAGTTCTAGAAGTTCTGTACAAAAAACTGATTCTAGCTAATTTGGGTATAAAATGGCCGCTGGCAGCCATCTTGAATTTCGGACCACACCCAAAAACACTCATTCTTATCCCAAGGTGATAACAAAGGTACCCAAGAAGTTTTGTAAAGATCGGTTCATAAATACGGTCTCTAGCCCGCGTCGTATTGACATGTGCACTTACTGTGTATAAGTAGCACTGAATAAATCAAAATTCATCTAATTTGCATAATTTCTGCACGAGAAAAAACATGTATTATATGTGATGTATTCCATGTTGCTAAACATTCACACAAAAATTTATTCAAATTAGAACTTTCATTCAGAAGTTCTGTACAAACAAGAGGCCCCACGGGGCCTGAAGTGCTCATCTTGAACAGAATGCAATATAAACAGAGTCCAAGAATGAATCCTCATTAAGCAATCCATCTCCATAGGCTACACTGTCAATTCTTGAGTCCCTCAGCAGTTACAAAAATAATCTGGGCATCATGCCTTTTCTTCAGTTGATCATAATGTAAAATGAAGAGTTCCCCTATGAAGCCCCTTAATACAACCTATGTGGAATAATCTTAGTTACACACCTTTGGAGGGTACTGAATACAAAATTTTTAAATCTTCAGCAAAATGGCCAATTCCGGCAACCCATATGGAGCCCAAATATTAACTCAGGCTCTCGATTTGAACACAGTTGAATCTGACCTCCCTAGAGATGTTGTGTAACAAATATGAAAGTATTCTGACTGTTGGATCTGATGAAGAGAAATTTTAAAGAAATTTCTTCATATTGCACTAAGTTAAAATTTGGGTTACCATAGTGAGCCCAAGTATTACACTATGGATCCGATTTGAACAAACTTGAATCTGACCCCCCTAGAGATGTTGTATACCAAATATGAGAGCATTCTGACTAGTGGATCTGAAGAAGAGGATTTTTGGAAGAAATTCCCTCATATTGTACTAAGTTAAATTTCAGGTTCCCATATGGAGCCCAAATATTAACCCACGCTCTTGAATTGAACAAATTGGAATCTGAGAAGAAGATTATTAAAAATATTTTTGGAGCATTTTTCCCTCACTCCCTCCCTATGGGGCTGAGCATGTTGAGTTGAACAAAAATGCAATGCCCCTTTCGGGACCATCACTCACACAAACTTTCAATTGAATTGGCCCAGTGGCTTTGGAGAAGACCAAAACATGGTGTTGACGGACAACGGATGGAGAGCGATGAGATTAGCTCAGCTTGATTTTGTCAAGATGAGCTAAAAATCTTTGGAACTCCCTGCTACAGACCTGCAGTTTTGAGAGGGTTAAATTAAAGACATGCACACAGGAATCAGATAAATGTTTTCCAGCATAGAAAGGGTTCATTCAACATGAAATGCGTAGAGAAAGAGTCCATCATGAGAGAGAAAAATCTTTGGAAAAAAACACACTGAAGTCATGAGAGGGTTAAATAAAGATATTAAGACAGGAATCAGATCAATTTTTTTCGAAGGAACCAGAAAATGAAAGTGTCAATGACACTGTAGCTCAACTTGTCAAGACATGTACATGTATAGTATGTGAGACAGCAATGACAAATATCTAGGTAATGACCTGATAACAAAGATACATATAAAGTATTGTAACGGTCTGAACATAAATACTGACCGTTGCCTGTAACAAATGTATAGGTAAAGTATTGTATAGGTGGGTGACAGTCAGATGCTAAACTAGAAAAAAATCTTTGCGTCCCAGAGTGGGTCTGACTGAACCCCAAAATATTTGTTCTCATAGCACAGTGATAACAAAGGCACCCCAAAACACACTCATTCCTGTCCCAAGGTGAAAACAAAGGTACCCAAGAAGTTTCGTGAAGATCAGTTCACAAATATGAGCTGTGTAGAAGTTGTGACAAATGAAAGTGTCAATGACACTGTAGCTCAACTTGACAAACTTGAACTTGGTAAGTTATAAATGAAATTGCAAAATTGAAGATCATTGGGACCAATG
This sequence comes from Pictodentalium vernedei, assembly GCA_031216915.1. Classification (NCBI taxonomy): domain Eukaryota; kingdom Metazoa; phylum Mollusca; class Scaphopoda; order Dentaliida; family Dentaliidae; genus Pictodentalium; species Pictodentalium vernedei. Next base: position 264,420,613 of record CM062293.1, read on the forward strand.
TCAGTTTTTTTGCCAGTGGCAACATTTTTTGACAGAAACCGAAGAAAATCGATAGCTCCCATCTAGAGGCCTCCCCAAACAAGCATGCCAGGTTTCAAAGCAATCCGATCATAAATGTGCCCTGTAGGGTGTACAAAAGGGAAATATTGTGGTCTGACTAGACTACATGTAAATTCTAAGAACGTTGGCCGTGGCAACATTTTTTGTCGGAAATGGAAGAAAATCGATACCTCCCATCTAGAGGTCACCATAAACAAGCATACCAGGTTTCAAAGCAATCTAATCATAAATGAGCCCTGTAGGGTGAGCCAAAGGGAAATATTGTGGTCTGACTAAACTAAGTTCTAAGAATGTTGGCTGCGGCAACATTTTTTGATGGAAATTGAAGAAAATCGATAGCTCCCATCTAGATGTCACCCCAAACAAGTATGCCAGGTTTCAAAGCAATCCGATCAAAAATGTACCCTGTAGGGTGTGCCAAAGGGAAATATTGAGTCTTCTGACTAAACTAAGTTCTAAGAACGTTGACCGCGGCAACATTTTTTGACAGAAATTGAAGAAAATCGATAGCTCCCATCTAGAGGTCTCCCCAAACAAGCATACCAGGTTTCAAAGCAATCTGATCATAAATGGGCCCTGTAGGGTGTGCCAAATGGAAATATTGCGGTCTGACTGAACTAAGTTCTACGAACGTTGGCCGTGGCAACATTTTTTGACGGAAATTGAGGAAAATCGATAGCTCCCATCTAGAGATCACCCTAAATAAGCATACCAGGTTTCAAAGCAATCAAATCATAAATGTGCCCTGTAGGGAGTGCCAAAGGGAATATTGTGGTTTGACTAAACTAAGTTCTAAGAACGTTGGCCGCGGCAATATTTTTTGACAGAAATTGAAGAAAATCGATAGCTCCCATCTAGAGGTCACCCCAAACAAGCATGCCAGGTTTCAAAGCAATCCGATCATAAATGTACCCTGTAGGGTGTGCCAAAGGGAAATATGGAGTCTTCTGACTAAACGTTCTAAGAACGTTGGCCGCGGCAACATTTTTTGACAGAAATTGAAGAAAATCGATAGCTCCCATCTAGAGGTCTCCCCAAACAAGCATACCAGGTTTCGAAGCAATCTGATTGTAAATGTACCCTGTAGGGTGTGCCAAAGGGAAATATTGAGGTCTGACTAAACTAAGTTCTACGAACGTTGGCCGTGGCAACATTTTTTGCCGGAAATTGAAGAAAATCGATAGCTCCCATCTAGAGGTCACCCTAAATAAGCATACCAGGTTTCAAAGCAATCAAATCATAAATGTGCCCTGTAGGGAGTGCCAAAGGGAATATTGTGGTTTGACTAAACTAAGTTCTAAGAACGTTGGCCGCGGCAATATTTTTTGACAGAAATTGAAGAAAATCGATAGCTCCCATCTAGAGGTCACCCCAAACAAGCATGCCAGGTTTCAAAGCAATCCGATCATAAATGTACCCTGTAGGGTGTGCCAAAGGGAAATATGGAGTCTTCTGACTAAACGTTCTAAGAACGTTGGCCGCGGCAACATTTTTTGACAGAAATTGAAGAAAATCGATAGCTCCCATCTAGAGGTCTCCCCAAACAAGCATACCAGGTTTCGAAGCAATCTGATTGTAAATGTACCCTGTAGGGTGTGCCAAAGGGAAATATTGAGGTCTGACTAAACTAAGTTCTACGAACGTTGGCCGTGGCAACATTTTTTGCCGGAAATTGAAGAAAATCGATAGCTCCCATCTAGAGGTCACCCTAAATAAGCATACCAGGTTTCAAAGCAATCAAATCATAAATGTGCCCTGTAGGGTGTGCCAAAGGGAATATTGTGGTTTGACTAAACTAAGTTCTAAGAACGTTGGCCGCGGCAATATTTTTTGACAGAAATTGAAGAAAATCGATAGCTCCCATCTAGAGGTCACCCCAAACAAGCATGCCAGGTTTCAAAGCAATCCGATCATAAATGTACCCTGTAGGGTGTGCCAAAGAGAAATATTGAATCTTCTGACTAAACTAAGTACTAAGAACGTTGGCCGCGGCAACATTTTTTGATGGAAATTGAAGAAAATCGATAGCTCCCATCTAGAGGTCACCCCAAACAAGCTTGAAAGGTTTCAAAGCAATCCGATCATAAATGTGCCCTGTAGGGTGTGCCAAAGAGAAATATTGAATCTTCTGACTAAACTAAGTACTAAGAACGTTGGCCGCGGCAACATTTTTTGATGGAAATTGAAGAAAATCGATAGCTCCCATCTAGAGGTCACCCCAAACAAGCTTGAAAGGTTTCAAAGCAATCCGATCATAAATGTGCCCTGTAGGGTGTGCCAAAGAGAAATATTGAATCTTCTGACTAAACTAAGTACTAAGAACGTTGGCCGCGGCAACATTTTTTGATGGAAATTGAAGAAAATCGATAGCTCCCATCTAGAGGTCTCCCCAAACAAGCATACCAGGTTTCAAAGCAATCAAATCATAAATGTGCCCTGTAGGGTGTGCCAAAGGGAAATATTGTGGTCTGACTAAACTGAGTACTAAAAACGTTGGCCGCGGCAACATTTTTTGACGGAAATTGAAGAAAATCGATAGCTCCCATCTAGAGGTCTCCCCAAACAAGCATACCAGGTTTCAAAGCAATCTGATCACAAATGTGCCCTGTAGGGTGTGCCAAAGGGAAATATTGAGGTCTGACTAAACTAAGTTCTACAAACGTTGGCCATGGCAACATTTTTTGCCGGAAATTGAAGAAAATCGATAGCTCCCATCTAGAGGTCACCCTAAATAAGCATACCAGGTTTCAAAGCAATCAAATCATAAATGTGCCCTGTAGGGTGTGCCAAAGGGAATATTGTGGTTTGACTAAACTAAGTTCTAAGAACGTTGGCCGCGGCAATATTTTTTGACAGAAATTGAAGAAAATCGATAGCTCCCATCTAGAGGTCACCCCAAACAAGCATGCCAGGTTTCAAAGCAATCCGATCATAAATGTACCCTGTAGGGTGTGCCAAAGGGAAATATGGAGTCTTCTGACTAAACGTTCTAAGAACGTTGGCCGCGGCAACATTTTTTGACAGAAATTGAAGAAAATCGATACCTCCCATCTAGAGGTCTCCCCAAACAAGCATACCAGGTGTCGAAGCAATCTGATCGTAAATGTACCCTGTAGGGTGTGCCAAAGGGAAATATTGAGGTCTGACTAAACTAAGTTCTACGAACGTTGGCCGTGGCAACATTTTTTGCCGGAAATTGAAGAAAATCGATAGCTCCCATCTAGAGGTCACCCTAAATAAGCGTATCAGGTTTCAAAGCAATCAAATCATAAATGTGCCCTGTAGGGTGTGCCAAAGGGAAATATTGTGGTTTGACTAAACTAAGTTCTAAGAATGTTGGCCGCGGCAACATTTTTTGACGGAAATTGAAGAAAACCGATAGTTCCCATCTAGAGGTCACCCCAAACAAGCATAAGAAGTTTCAAAGTAATCTGATCATAAATGCGACCTGTGAGGTGTGCCAAAGGAAATTGTGGACGTACGTACGTACGTACGTACGCCGACGGACGAGAAGTGATGGCAATAGCTCAGCTTGACTTTGTCAAGTTGAGCTAAAAACTGATTGGACCTAATTTCGGTACAAAATGGCCACTGGCAGCCATCTTGAATTTTGGACTGCACTCAGAAACACTCGTTCTCGTCCCAAGGTGATAACAAAGATACCCAAGAAGTTTTGTGAAGATCGGTTCGTAAATACAGCCTCTAGCCTAAGCCGTATTGACATGTGCACTTACAGTGTATAAGTAGCACTGAATAAATCAAAGTTCATCTAATTTGCATAATTTCTGCATGAGAAAAAAACCCGTACTATATGTGATGTATTCCATGTTACTAAACATTCATACAAAAATTTATTCAAATCAGAACTTTCATACAGAAGTTCTGTAAAAAGACTGATTGCACTAATTTTGGTACAAAATGGCTGCTGGTGGCCATCTTGAATTTCGGACCACACCCAAAAACACTCGTTCTCATCCCACGGTGATATCAAAGGTACCCAAGAAGTTTCCTAAAGATCGGTTCATAAATACGGCCTCTAGCCTGAGCCGTATAGAAGTTGTGTACAAAAAACTGATTAGACCTAATTTCGGTACAAAATGGCCACTGGCAGCCATCTTAAATTTTGGACCGCACCCAGCAACACTCGTTCTCGTCCCAAGATGATAACAAAGGTACCCAAGACGTTTCGTGAAGATCGGTTCATAAATACAGACACTAGCCCGAGCCGTATTGACATGTGTACTTACTGTGTGTAAGTAGCACTGAAAAAATCAAAGTTCATCTAATTTGCATAATTTCTGCACGAGAAAAAAACCTGTATTATATGTGATGTATCCCATGGTACTAAACATTCACACAAAAAATTATTCAAATCAGCGCTTTCATATGGAAGTTCTGTGCAAAAATCTGATTGCACCTAATTTTGTACAAAATGGCTGCCATCGGCCATCTTGAATTTCGGACCGGACCCAAAAACACTCGTTCTCGTCTCACGGTGATAACAAAGGTACCCAAGGAGTTTCGTAAAGATCGGTTCATAAATACGGCCTCTAGCCCGAGCCATATTGGCATTTGCACTTACAGTGCTGAAAGTAACACCAAAAAACATCAAAGTTAGTCTAATTTGCATAATTTACACACGAGAAAAAAACCCATATTATATGTGATGTATCCCATGGTACTAAACATTCATACAAAAAATTATTCAAATCAGAGCTTTCATATGGAAGTTCTGTACAAAAAACAGATTTCTGCATCGTCGGAACAAAATGGCGGCTGGCAGCCATCTTAAATTTCGGACAACACCCAAAAACACTCGTTCTCGTCCCACAGTCATAACAAAGGTACCCAAGAAGTTTCGTAAAGATCGGTTCATAAATACGGCCTCTACCCCGAGCCGTATCCAATTGTTAACGGACAGACGGCCGATGGGCCATGGCATAAGCTCAAATTTGGCTTCGCCAAAGTTGAGCTAAAAATACATCTACAGTATTATGGGTTTTTTGTTTGTTCATGGCATCAATAAAAAATCTTTGGAACCCACAATGCAGACTTGAGAGGGTTAAATTAAAGACATACATACAGGTATCAGATGTTTTCCAGCATTGAAATGGTTCATTAAACATAAATAAAAATCTTTCTAAAATGAACAAAAGTCCCCCCACAGAATTGACAGACTGTAATAACAAGATTAAATGTTCATAACAGAATTCTTGTTTATATAAGAACACAATTATGTCAATCAAAAACTTCTGTGAATGAAATCCTACTGGGATAAAACTACTGCAAAAATGCTGACTCATCATTTTTTCAATACCCTCTACCAGGCACCTGATTGAACTGGTGGCAATTTTTTAAACAAATCCCTCCTTCTGGTCCCCAAGGATGTTTCATACCAAATACCAGTTCTCTGTTCCTTCTGGTTTGGAATATATGGGTTTTTGAACTTTTTTCTGTTTTTCGCCCCTGGGGTTGTCACATGGCTGTGAAATTTTTTTTTTAGGCATCAATCAATTACTTAGGACCCACTTAAACTACATGCCAAATTTGGTTGAAGTTGGCCCACCGGTTCTTGAAACAGAAATTTTGGGTGGTGCCAAAAATCTTACCCCTCCCATTACAAAGCCAAATATTCCTTCACGAACTTTGTTTGAATAAACTTGATTCTACACCTCAAAAGGAAGCTCCATAGCAAATATCAAGTCATTGTACACACTGGTTCATGAGAAGATTTTAAAAATATTTTGGAGCATTTTCCCCCACTCCCTCCCTATGGGGCTGAGCATACCGAGTTGAACAAAAATGCCACGCCCCGCCGGGTCATCACTCACACAAACTTTCTCTTGAATTGGCCCAGTGGCTTTGGAGGAGAAGACCAAAACATGGTGTTGATGGATGACGGACGGACGACGAATGGAGAGCGATGAGATTAGCTCAGCTTGACTTTGTCGAGATGAGCTAAAAACGGATTGCACTAATTTTCGGTCCAAAATAGATGCTGGTGGCCATCTTGAATTTTGGACCACACCCAAAAACACTCGTTCTCGTCCAACGATGATAATAAAGGTACACAAGAAGTTTTGTAAAGATCTGTTCATAAATACGGTCTCTAGCCCGCATCGTATTGAATTGTTGACGGACAGACGGACAACGGGCCGTGACAAAACCTCAAATTTAACTACGTCAAAGTTGAGCTAAAAATGAAGATAAGTAATGTTACATCTTACTTCATACACTAAAGACAACTTAATCTAATTAATATTATTGATTGATGCTAGAGATCAATTTCAACATTTATGGCATTATCAGGACCACAATGAAAGTATAAATTCAAGTTTAGTCAATCATTTATCCCTTAACTCTTAAAAGCCAAATTCCAACTTTGATCATTTCACTCCCAACAGAATGGTGCCCCAACATGCAGTCTCGGGATAAAATAGCAAGTTACATCATAAGTATCTTGGCAGTTGTTTCTAGAAAAGTCATTGCTGCTATATAGGCAGCCAAGACTTGCCTAGAAACAACTACAAAGCTACAGGATTTATGTATAAAGTCTCCAGGTCTTGAGGGTTAAAGGCCTATCTCCAACATGGATAATTTGTGGTCTCCGCATGCACTCTTAAAAGCGGCTTTAGGACAATATTCAAACTATCATGGCAGCTGTTTCTAATCAAGTCTATGCTGCCTATAAAAGCAGCCAAAACTTCACTAGAAATCACTGCCAAACCCATAGATATACATCAGGGTTCTTACACTGGCCAGGAAAAATGTCCACATTTTTTCCATACTATTTCATCCTGACATGTAAGCCCATTTTCCATACCTATTTCAGTACCTCAAATAGCAAAAATCTGACTGTGGGAAGATTTTTACGAAAACAGTCATTAACCCTTTACCTAACATGAAAAGCAGATGATACTTGCAAAAAAAATTCTTGAATAACTAATTTTTTTCACTTTTTGTCTCAAAAACATAGGCTATGACCCCTCATTGGAACGAGCTCGTTCCAATGAGGGGTCATAACCTTAACCCATGTTTTTGAGGCAAAAAATTAAAAAATAATGACAATTAACTGGCGATTTTTTAGAATAGCGCTTGCCGGTTTTGGATATTACGTCGGGTAAAGGGTTAACACAAGGTAACATTTTTTTGAAAAACATTTGCAAAAATGTCACTTCTTAATACTTGATATGTGAATCAGCAAAGCTGCCTGTTCAAGGAGACAAAAAGACTGTCAAATAACTTGGAATTTTAATTGTGTTCCTTTTTTATTTCATCTGATTTATACTGTATTTTATGCAGCAATTTGCTTCACATGTTATGTGTGCACCGACGTCAAAATACCAAAATGTGACATGGCAAATGTGACTTGTCCTCGGGTCTCAGATCAACATGATCTTGTGAGAATTCATATTACAATAAAGCATTGTCAGTTAACAATTCAGTGCTTAAGATTTAAGGACAATGTTTACAAAAGCAGAGATATACAATGGATGGTCCACAATTTAATGGATGGATAAAAAAATCTAGCTGGCTTTACAAGAGCTGGCGAATAAATAATACAAGGGTATTAAATCCCAGATTTCAATTCAAGAAATTTTATAGACAAAATGAAATTCAAGGATATTTGTAGCTGTGGAAACCACAGAATAATTCATCCACGTCACTGAAAACAAGCACCATGTCAGTTCAGTCTGCTTGCAGATGGATAATACTTACATCAGCCTCATACGATATCTTTCTAAAAAGTACTTTGCTACGGTACATTCCACAGTCTGACCAGACTCCAATTGTAATGGGAATCTGAAATTAAATTAAATATCAATATTCTTTCCACCTGCAACACTTTAACAAGCAAATTCAGTGAATTCATGTCTCCCGCTGGGCAGCAGTTTCAAGGGGAATTAGTGCATCCAGTGGAATATAATTGAGTTGCAAGTGGAATCAGTTGACTCTAAGGAAAGTTAGAGTCTGGAAACCATCAGCCAATCAAATTTCAGCAACCTAATTAAATATGCGCAGAAAATGCCCATATTCGAACTTGGACCCACAATTGATGAAAGTGATCTACTACCCAAATTTCATCGAAATCGACTGACTGTAAGGAAAGTTAGAGCCTGGAAACGAAAAGCATGGAAGGTGTGCACTTACTGTGTATTGGTAGTAGCACTGAATAAATCAAAAGTTTCCCTAATTTGCATAACTTTTGCACGAGAACAAAACCCGTATTATATGTGATGTATTGCATGTTACTAAACATTCATACAAAAATTTATTCAAATCCGAACTTTCATATAGAAGTTCTGTACAAAAAACTGATTACATCCAATTTCGGAACAAAATGACCACTGGTGGCCATCTTGAATTTTGGACCAAACCCCAAAACACATATTCTGCTCTCACAATGATAACAAAGATACCCAAGAAGTTTTGAGAAGATCGGTTCATAAATACGGCTTTTCGTCCGAGGTGCGTTGACGCACGGGGCAGATGGACAGGCAGATGGACAGATTTTCGGTCCAAAATTTCCCACATTCGAATATGACCTAGGTATTGATAAAAGTAATCCATATATGAAATTTCATCGAAATCGGTTGATTTTAAGGAAAGTTAGAGTCTGGAAACTGACAGCCAATCAAATTTCAGCAACATAATTAAATATGTGCAGAAAGTGCCCACATTCGAACTTGGACCCACAATTGATGAAAGTGATCTACTACCCAAATTTCATCGAAATCTGGTCACTGTAAGGAAAGTTAGAGTCTGGAAATGAAAAACACGGAAGGACGGAAGGACACCCCAAATTTAATATCTCCCGTTTTTTTCAAAAAGTGGGAGACAAAAACATCTAAAAGAAAGCGATTGCTCCAGAAGTGCTGAGATAACCCATTGGTGATGAGTTAAGGGACAGGGCTGTGTCATCAGAAGAAAATGTTTTTTGCATAAAAACACTTGATATCTTGAAATCCTTCAAAACCCATTTTAAAGCCTCATCCCCATGCCCCCACCCTCCACCCACCCACCATGTGATTTTAAGGAGAGCAACGCTAAGCATGGCATATGCCACCCTCCCATAATGACAAGATGGACATAGGCACAAACATATAAGGGAGTTTATTGTCTTTGTTTTACAGTAGCAATTGAGTGGGAGATTCAGCGAAACCTGTTGCTGAACATGGACAAATGGATGGATGAAAAGACAAACAAGCAGATCGACAAACAGATGGACAGATGTAATCAAGTATACCCCCTACTCTTTGAGTGTGGGTATAATTTTGAAGGTTTCACTTCTTACACTGACATCACATATCAATGTTTTCAGCAGTAGTGTTTCCCATAAAGCAATTACCCAATGATATCTTGGTTGACAAGAGGTCAGTGAGCTGTGAAGTCAAATGAAAGTGTCAATGACACTGTAGCTTGCTTAACTTGACTGTGTGTAGTGCTTGATGAAAAGGATAATGTTTAATGTTTATGAAAAGATTATGAAACTAGAGGCTCAAGAGAGCCTAAAATGCTCACCTGGACCAAGTTGTCCTAAACTGTAAGGGTAATGGATATGGAGAAAATGTAATCTGAATGAACCATATGACAGATTCGGCAGCAATTTTTTTGTCTAATTGTTTCAACTGCTCCGAAGAAAGCTTCATACCAAATACAAAATCTCTAGTCAGTGTAGTTTGGGAAATATTGGACATTTCATTTTTGTTGTATTTTTAGCTCCAGGGGTTCCCATGGGGAACCACAAAAAATGTTGGCGGCATGAATGAAGTACTTAGGGTCAACTAATGCCACATATAAAATTTGGATCAAAACGCTCCACTGGTTCTTGAAATAGAAATTTTCAGGGGAGCTCAAAAGTGAGCCCATCCCCTGGAGAGCCCAAATATGGACCTATCAACTTTCTTTGAACAACTTTCAATCTTGAACACCAGAGGAAGTTTCATACCAAATATCAAAGCATTCCCACTTGTGGTTCATGAGAAGAAGATTTTTAAAGAATTTCATCATATTTGGGCATAAGACCACGCCCAAAAAGAGCGGAGACCCCATTTGAACAAAACTAAAACAGAATACCCCCAAGATGATGTGGCCTATATATGTTTCAATTTTGGGCCTTTGGTTTGTGAGAAGATTGTTTTGTAAAAGCTAACATACAATGGATGACGGACGAGGGACGACGGATGACAGAAGATGGACGACGGATGCCAAGTGATGGCAATAGCTCACACAGACTTTTTCAGTCAGGTGAGCTAATAAGACAAGAATTGTGACAACTAAGAATATGTTAATTTCTGTTCCCAACATGCTATGTTTTCAATAAGAATAATTTGAGGTGTAGACTGTACTAAAGAAATGAGACCCGTGTTAATGTGGCCCTCACAGTTAATGTCTGTCAGCAAAAGTTACCAAGTTACAGTAAAATTATTCCAAAACGAGTCATCCTACCAAGATACAATGAAATCCCTTCATTAATATATCATGTGATGGTTCAGCGGTCATGGTTGACCAATCATGACCAAAATAGGACAGCCAAATCTGGATATCATACCACGTTATCCTACTAAGTTACAATGAAATTCCTTCATAAAAACAACCTGTAGATAGTGCTAAAGGAATCTAGGTCACATGAACAGGCGGCGGTAACAGCTGACCGATTGTGACCAAAACAGGACAGTTTCATCTAAACATCATACCAAGTTATCCTTCCAAGTTACAATAAAATCGCTTCATAAATATGAACTGTGTAGACTGTGCTAAACAAATCTAGGTCATGTGCCTGTGCAGTCATCATGGTTGACTGATCATGGCCAAAATAGGATGTTCTCGTCTAGACATTATGGAGTCATCCTACCAAGTTACAATGAAATCCCTTCATAAATACGACCTGTGGACAGTGCTAAAGGTTTTTCGGGTTTCGGGCTCGCGTAACCTCATGGTTGACAGATCGCAACCAAAAGGGGACATTCTCATCTGGACATTATACAGAGTCATCCCACTAAGTTACACTGAAATCCCTTCATAAATATGACCTGTGGACTGTGCTAAAGGTTTTCGGGGTTTGGGCTTGCGTAGCCATAACAGTTGACTGATCACAACCAAAAGGGGACATTCTCATCTAGACATGACCTCGAACCTACGAATGAAATTTCGTGATGATCAGACAATAACTATGGGATTTGAACACACTTGAATCTGTTCAGAAACACTCACCCCCCCCCCCCCCCCCCAAAAAAAAAAAAAAAAAAAAAGATGTTGTATACCAAATATCAGAGGATTCTGATTGATGGTTCTGGAGAAGATTTTTTAATTTTTTTTATAAATATATGTGTACTATCAAAGTTATGCCCCACAATTTTATTTAAACAAACTTGAACTGACATATGACAAGGAAGATGCACACCAGATTTGGTTCAATTTGGTCCAGTAGTTTGTTAGAAGTTTGTGGACGATGGAATGGACGGACGACAGACAAAAAGTGATCAGTAAAGCTCCCACTGATCTTTGCTCAGGTGAGCTGAAACCCCAACTTTATGATCAATTATAGTCAGAATGTAAAATCAGAGGAGACCCTGACTATTTGCCTCTTATCAGAATAAGGCAAACATTTACAGAATCCTAAATGTTAGAAGTGTGATAGCTTTAACTAGAGAAAAACTAATTCTTTCAAAAAATCAATATAATATTGAAAAAGGTTTTCAATATTTTACAGTCCAATTAAAACTTAAAACTTACGACTGAGTTTGGGCTGGTCGTCTTGTTACATTGCATACCCTGTACTTCCTCCTCATTGTGCCTGCATGAGTAATTTCAACTTTTAAACCTGAAACAGAAAGTAAAGTCATTTCAACATACAAATCTCTAAACACCCATAAGGGCTACACAAAGCCTTAAAAGTATTTGGGGCAGAAAATTTTCTAAGTCGAAAGAGTGAAAAAGGGTCATAACTTGGGAAAAATTATAGATGGGGCCCATTCCTTGAGCACATCCGTTCCCCCCATGCTGTTCTATCAGCATTTCAAAGGAGATCCAAATCGGGCCTTTAACTCTTTAACATGAAATCAGACCAGACCAGTTTTCGAACTCGCTTGAGATATTATTGCAAAAGACTTGTATGGAAAATATTAGTCAAACTGGAGAATGTTTGTTCAAGTTATAGTGCTGATGAGATCAAAATTTGTAAAAAGTGACTAATTAAGGCAACTAATTCTGTAACGAAAAATCGGAACAGGCCAGTTTTCGAACTTGCTTGAGATATTATTGCAAAAGACCTGTATTGCAAATACATGTATTAGTCAAATCGGAGAACGACTGTTCAAGTTATTGCACTAATGAGCTCAAAATTCATAAAAATCAATGAATTAATGCCCATGACTCTGTAAGGAATGAAAGTGTCAATGACACTGTAGCTTAACTTGTCTGTGTGTTGTGTTTGATGAAAAGGATAATGTTCAATGCTTATGAAAGGATTATGAAATAAGACAAGAATTGTGATAATTGGGAATATGTTAATTTCTGTTCCCTGTATGCCATGTTTTCAATAAAAATAATACGAGGTGTAGACTGTACTAAAGATTTGAGGGGTGGGTTAATGTGGCCCTCACAGTTAATGTATGTGGCCCTCACTGTTAAGGTATGTCTATAAAAGTTACAAAGTTACAATGAAATTATTCCAAAGCGAGTTATCATATCAAGTTACAATGAAATCCCTTAATAAATACAGCCTGTAGACTGTGCTAAAGGTTTTCGGGCTTCGAGCCTGTGTATCCATCATGGTTAGTCGATCGCAACCAAAAGGGACGTCCTCTAGACATTATACGGAGTCATCCTACCAAATTACAATGAAATCCCTTCATAAATACGACCTGTAGTCTGTTCTGAAGTTTTTCGTATTTTGGGCTCTGGCAGCCGTCATGGTTGAATGATCGTGACCAAAAGGGGACGTTCTCATCTGAGCATTATCTGGAGTAATCCTACCAAGTTACAATGAAGTCCCTTCATAAATATGACCTGTAGACAGTGCTAAAGGTTTTTGGGCTTCGGGCCCCTGTAACCGTCACAGTTGACCAATCGTGACCAAAAGGGGACATTCTCATCTCAACATTATTTGGAGTCATCCTACCAAGTTACAATGAAATCCCTTCATAAATATGACCTCCATATTAAATATGTTGTGCATACTGTGCAAAAAGTTTTTGGGTTTCGGGCTTGGGCAGCCGTCACGGTTGATAGATCATGACCAAAAGGGGATGTTCTCATCTAGATATTATACAGAGGCATCCTACCAAGTTACAATGAAATCCCTTCATAAATATGACCTGCAGACTGTTCTAAAGGTTTTGGGCTCGGGCAACCATCACGGTTCACCGATCATGATCAAAAGGGGCTGTTCTCATCTTGACATGACCCCAAACCCGCATATGAAATTTCGTGACGATCGGACAAGACATACAGGGTGTAGCCTGTGCTAAAGGAAAATGTGAACTGACTCACAGACTAACAGACTTCCGCACTTGTGATGGCAATAGCTTATCTTGACTTTGTCAAGTTAAGCTAAAAACCAGGTTGAGCCAGTTTTCCAACTTACTTGAGATATCATTGCAAAAGACCTGTATGGCAAATATTAGTCAAATTGGAGAATGTTTGTTCAAGTTATTGCGTTAACGAGCTCAAAACTCATAATGACACAACAGCTTAACTTGACAGTGTGTAGTGTTTGATGAAACAGATAATGTTCAATGTTCAATGCTAATGAAAGGATTATGAAATAAGACAAGAATTGTGACAATTGAGAACATGTTAAGTTCTGTACCTTACATGCTATGTTTTCAACAAGAATAATTTGAGGTGTACACTGCACTAAAGAATTGAGGCCTGGGTTTATGTGGCCCTCACAGTTAACGTATGTCAACCAAAGTTACCAAGTTACAGTAAAATCATTCCAAAACGAGTCATTCTGCCAAGTTACAATGAAATCCCTTAATAAATATGACTCATAGACTTTGCTCAAGGAATCTAGGACACATGCTGTCCGACGGTCAGGGTGACCAAAATAGAATAGTCTCATCTAGATATCATACAGAGTTATCCTACCAAGTTACAATGAAACCCCTTCATAAAAACAACCTGTAGACAGTGGTAAAGGAATCTAGGTCACATGCACAAGAGCAGCTATCGGCTGACCGATGGTGACAAAAATAGGACAGTCTCATCAACATTATACCAAGATATCCTACCAAATTATAATAAAATCGCTTCATAAATATGAACTGTAGACTGTGGTAAACAAATCTGGGTCATGCGCCTGTGTGGCAGTCATGGTTGACCACTCAAGGCCAAAATATGCAACTCTCATCTAGACATTACACTGAGTCATCCTACCAATTTACAATGAAATCCCTCCAAAAATGCAACCTGTAGACTGTGCTAAAGGAATCAAGGTAACCCTGCGACCATCACGGTTGACTGAACCCGACCAAAATAGTATGTTAGGGACGTTCTCATCTAGACATTATACGGAGTCATCGTACCAAGTTACAACGAAATCCCTTCATAAATACTTCCTGTAGACTGTGCTAAATGTTTGGCCATTTTGGGTCCACATGGCGATCACAGATGTCCGATCACAACAAAATTGGGGCGTTCTCATCTAGACATGACCTCAAATCTGCATAGGAAATTTTGTGATGATAGGACAAGAACTACAGGTGTTGCCTGTGCTAAAAAAAAATGTGAACAGACTCACAGACTAACAGACAGTGCTGTCAATTTGAGGAGTGCTATCACAATCGCGCTTCTTCGAGCTTCTAAATTGGAAACAAGAAGCTCTCTTTTTCGTGCTTCTCTAGTTTTCATGAAAATAGATTAAGTTACTAGGCAAAGATTCGAGATTAGCGGTTTTCAAATTTCTTGTCGGTTTCGGTTTCATTCAAAGAGTAGGGTTTTCGGTTTCGGTTTTAATTGTACAAACATAACAATATATTGCATTTGCATGTAAGATGTATATGACGCCAGTCTGTGTCAATGGGACTCCCTTTCCAGTTCAACTCACCTGTGTAATATCCTATACCAGTACTCTGATTTCCAGAGCACAACGTTTTTGCATAAATTATCTCAAGAGTTTCAAATTTGAGAAAAATGATTTCTGCCTCGAGTCTGCTGCAAAATTAGCCCACCCCCTCCCCAAATACCTGTGTTTAGGGTAAACCAACAAACCCTAAAATATTATGCCGACCATAAAAATTTTATCAAGTAAAAGTCGCTCATATAGGTCATTGTAACCCGAAATTTCCATCCAACTTCAACAGTGATTTTGACGCTGGCTTTGGAGTTCATGCTTTCAAAATTACATGTAGAAATAAATATATTTGTCATTATAAATGTGGAACAAGCGACAAGTTCCAGTTCAGCAAAGGAAATCGCATTTGATAAACAGATGAACGTTTAAAACACGATGCGTAAGAAGTAATTTTGTCACCTATTTTCGATGAAAATGCCGTGCTGAAACGCAATACCAATTACTGCAGCTGTTCTGAAAACAGAGTATCGTGA
Organism: Pictodentalium vernedei; assembly: GCA_031216915.1. NCBI lineage: Eukaryota > Metazoa > Mollusca > Scaphopoda > Dentaliida > Dentaliidae > Pictodentalium > Pictodentalium vernedei. Next base: position 264,436,225 of record CM062293.1, read on the forward strand.
CTCTGAAGTTTGAAAATAGGTTAATTTTAGGCTGTTTATCTCTTTATTCTGAGAACTGAAGACCTGATTAGAGTTTTTCAACACTAAAGTTGAAAACCGCGACGACGGTTTTCTGTAATTGTTTCCGTCTCGGTTTTGGTTTTGATAACAAAACTGAAACCAAACCGAATTTTCGGTTAATCTCTATTCGAGATTCCATTACACTGATTAAAACACACAAATGAAGTGTGAACAGTATACCTGCAAACTGTTGTCATTTTAATTAACGTTGAGAGCAGAAGTACATCGACAGAAGTTCATGCTTTTTCAACATGTTCTTGTTTTGGGTAAATGTTGCAGTAATAAGACTGGTTAGAAAACAAAACGTCACTTTGTGATATTTACTACTGAATGAAGTTTTATAACTCGCATTACGAAGTGTACATACTGACCAAACAAATTGCACCGTTTGGTCAAGTGATGCATTTAATATTCAGTGAGGCTATTGTTTCTAGTTTGTCTAGCCTTTCATTGGGGTTGATTAAGTTATGCATGTCATGGAACAAACATGTCATCAGAGTACACTTCTTCAGTTACATGTTTTCTGCTTTCAAAGGTTTTTTAGCACAATAACAAAGTGCAGAAATCTTTTATTAGACAATATACAAGGGAATTTTCAGGGAAAGTTAAATTCTGCTTTAATTCTATTCGATAAATAATTTTCCTTAATGACAGTTCACAGCTTTGAACAGCATTGTCATATGCAATTCTATCATGTATGTTATGCTGTCTTTTATTAAAATGCTCAACAGATCGAACCCAGTGCACATTCGTGCCGAAACCTTTCCTATTATGGGAACAAGTTGGGTAGCTTTCTAAAGTGAAAGAATGCATGCTCTGCACTGGGTTGGTTTGGGGTTCCAATGATTTAAAAGTCCCCAGGAAGGCTTTAAGAGACAAATCTTATGATTCTTGCATTTTTTATTTCCCTAAATCTGAGTAAAGGCTATCATAATTAACTCTCTAGTCATGAATCAGAATGTTGATGAATTTCTTCTAGACAAGGTAAATTCTAATCAGAAAGCTTATGAAAAATATTTTCACTCTTCTTGAAAAATTAAGAAGAGTGAGTGTAATTATGTTTCTTGCGATTTTTTGAAATGTTGTTTTCAGCTCTCCTCGTCTTTTCAAATCAACAGCACTGCACAGACTTCTGAACACGTGATGGCAATAGCTTACTTTGACTAATTTGGAGTTAAAAATTGATGAATTAGGGCTCACAATTCTGTAACGAAAAATTAGACTGGGGCAGTTTTCGAACTCGCTTGAGATATTACAGCAAAAGATCTGACTGATCATTGGATTGACATAGAATTTCAGTGAAAATATGTTTTGAGGGGTTCCATACAGGGGATGTGATTTCCTCGGATATTAACAGAATGCTGAGCAAATGGAACATTCCCAGGGAACATGCCTTTGCTATTATTCGCGATAATGCGAGCAATGCAGTATCTGGATGTGAAAAGACTGGCCCAGATCACCTCGGGTGTTTCATTCACATAATTCAGTTCATTACAAAAGACGCCATCACAACACAACACTCAGTTAATAATTTGTTTGCACTCACAAAGAAAATTGCAGGACATTTCAATCCCTCACCCCTAGCGTAACATCATTTGCAGAAAATGAATCGTAGAACAGACTAGCTTTGGCTGAATATGCCAGCGGTCATGATTTACCAGTTCTTACCTCAAGTCAATGGACAATTGCCCAGACACTGATCAAACTTCTACAGAGATTCGAGGAATTGACCAGGTTAGCCTTGCAATCAGATGCCAGCGTCTCTATTATAATCATGCCGGTTTACCTGCTTGACCAAGCCTTATCTGGGCACGATGAAGACAAAGGAATTCAGACAATGACCAGTGAAATGCATAAGTCTCTCACCAGACAATTTGCAGAAATGAAAGCAATAGACTTCTTATTTCCACATTTCTGGATCCTAGATATAAGTGCTCATTGTTCAGGAAAGAAAACACTGTCAAAAATCTTAATGGTTACTGGTTGAAGACACTCAGCAGTCAAAAAGGTCTGGCAAAAGAGAACAAGAGGCCCTAGGGGCCCTAAGGGTGCTCACCTGACATGGTAGTCTAAATATCAAACCAGGACTTGACTTGAATAAGCTGCATTTTCCTAAGAAAAGCATATACCAACTAGATGAAGCGATTGTGCCCACACAATACACAGGATTTTCCTTCTATTTTCAGTTCCTGCACTTTTACGTCCCAAAATTGAGATAAACGCATAAAAAAACAAGATTTTTTTTTTATTTTTGTTAGGAAATTTTCGAAGTCCCAAACAAAATATTTTCAGACTAAAATTTTTTTTTCTTCTTCTTAAAATTGACCAAATCGCATAAAAAATCAAAAAAACTAATTTCCGGATTTGGGTCCCACCCGGACCCCAAATTTTCAGTATAAAAAAAATAAATTTTTTCGTCTTAAAATTGACCGAAACACATAAAAAAACAAAAAACTCATTTCCAGATTTTGGTCCAAAATGTCTATGTCTGGACCGGGACCCCAAATTTTCAGCCTAAATCCCCCCCCCCCCCCCCCCCCCCCAAGGATGCTGCATACCAAATATAAAGAGATTCTTATTGGTAGATCTGAAGAAGAAGATTTTTAAAGAATATTCCTCATACTGCACTAATTTAAACATTTGGGCTCCCATAGAGAGCCCAAATATGGACCCAGGGAATTAATTTCAATAAACATGTGAAACAATCTTCCAAAGATGTTATATGTGAAATTTGAAAGCTTTTGGAGCAGTGGTTTGGGAGAGAAGTAGTCGTTAAATGTTTTTCCCATTACCCACATAAAAAATGCTGACTCAGCACTTTTTCAAAGTCCCAAAAAAGTACCCCATGATAAAACCGAGAGCAATTTTTTTTTACCATTCCATTCTGTTGGTCCTAAGGAAGCTGCACACCAAATAAGAATTCTCAGTGCCGTGTAGTTTTGGAGATATGGGCGTTTTAATTTTTTTCTATTTTTAGCTTCTGCGGTTCCCATGGGGGCGACAGGAAATTTTTTTTTTGGCATAAATTAACTAGTTATCTCCCAATAAAACCTCATGTCAAATTTGGTTCAAATTAGCCTCTCGGTTTGGAAAATAGAAATTTTGGGCGGGGCGAAAATTCTTGCCCCTCCCATAACGATGGCAAATATAGCCCCTAGAACTTCTCTTGAACAAATTTGAGTCTACACCTCAAAAGAAAGATGCTCACCTAATATCAAGTCCCTGCTACTGCTGGTTCATGAGAAGATTTTTTAAGATTTTGGCTCACTTTTTGGGCGTGGCCCTACTAAGGGGCAGGTCAACTTGATTTGAACAAACTTGAATTGACATATGATAGGGAACATGCACACCAGATTTGGTTCAATTTGGTTGAGTAGTTTGTGAGAAGAAGTCGATAATGTAAATTTAACACCAGATGCCAGATGGACGGACGGACGGACGGACGGACGGACGGACGGACGGAAAGTGATTAGTAAAGCTCCCCTTGAGCTACGCTCAGGTGAGCTAAAAAGCTGAAATGTCTATTACCCATGCTCAAGGCCCTTCTTAGAAATCCGAAGACTTGAATTTGAAAGCTTCCCCATTAGAATTAGAAAGCAAAAAGGGAAGGAAAAAAAATTTTGACAAAGACTTTGAGCAACTGTTAAGGGAGAAAGGTGTATCTATGCACAAAACATACGAGAAGTCATTACCAGACAAAATGTCTGTTTATTCTTGTAAACAGCTAATTGACCACAATGAAAATCCTCTTAGGTGGTGGAAACTAAACAAACTAGAGTGATGTCACGCATGCAGCCCGACTGTCCCAGCAATGCTTAGACACAAAACAGTCTGAGCTATTTTTTGTTAACCGTTTACCTAACGAATCTGCCATATCTGCACTCGTCATAAAAAGGGGGGGGGGGGGGGGGGGGGCAAGAGTGGTGGGGGGGGGCAAGAGTGGTGGGGGGGGGGTATAGGAGTCCATTTTTTTTTTGCTTGTAATAACTCCCAATCCTTCAATAACTCCCAACAATTTTCATTGGATAATGGTTGTCATCGAACTTGATGTAAACATATTGCTACAGAGATATATACTGAAAAAAATTAAAATCTGTTAACTATTATTCAAGTTATGCCATAAACAAAATTCAGATAGATGGACAGATGGATAGATGGACGGAGCAGACAGACGGACGGAGCTCTAGGCTATATCCCTCCCTTGTGGGGGGGATAAAAAGTAACAAAGTATGTGGTTGAAGCCTAATTTGAAATTTAGAGAAACTAAGTTCGAAAACCATTTTGAAAAGGGTTAAATTAATGCCAATATTATTTGAAGCCACTGTATACAGGTTCAGTAGACCTTGCCCCAAATGAAAAACAATGACACTGAAACAGAGTTTGAAGAATGAAAGGTACAGCCTTGAAAAGCAATACTTTAATCCGAAACTTTAAGCTGGGAATAAAAGTAAAATTGACTGCAAAAAAAGGGTTAAATATTTCCTAAAACTGATAAAGAAATCACTGATGTAAATGCAATCATTATGTTGTTTGTATTGACAAAGGAAGAATTAAAGTAAGAAAGTATGTGGCAAAGCCTAATTTCAAGCACAAAGAAACTAAGTCTGAAAACATGTTTATAAGGGGTTAAAATCATGCCAATATTAATGAAAATCACTGTAGAAATGTTCAGTAGATAGTAGACATTGTCCCAAATAGAAACAGTGACATTCCACTAAACTGTTTGAAGAATTAAAGGTGTAATTTTAAAACACCCCCTCCCCCCACCCCCCCAAAAAAACTTGAACCTGGAAGTTGTAAGTTAAATTGCCATACAAAAAAGGGCTAAATATTTCCCAAAATAACATGAAACATAAAAAAAATCATAATGAGAATGATACAATCAATAGTAATATTAATTTAAAAGAAAAAAATCCAGCAAAAGAATCAGATTCACAAGTCGAGTTTTGACATTAAATTCTGAAGAAATAAGCTATTTGTAGCAACAGTGACCTTGACCTTGGGGCGTGAGACTTTGAAATCAATAAGTGTCTTCCTTTCCTATAGGGTAACCTCTGGTGTAAGTTTGGTAAAGGTGCGTCAAACAGAACTAAAGTTATTGCCATGAAACCAATTTGTCACAAAATATTCTATTGATAGTAAAGTAACCTTGACCTTGGGGCCCCAGACTCCAAAAGCAATAGGTGTCTTCCCTTCTTATAAGGTAACCTGTGGTATAAGTTTAGTGAAGATACACAGAATAGAAATAAAGTTATTGCCCGGAAACCAATTTGTCACAAAATATTCTATTTATAGTAACAGTGACCTTGTCCTTGGGGCGCGAGACTCTGAAATCGATAGGTGTCTTCCTTTCCTATAGGGTAACCTCTGGTGTAAGTTTGGTAAAGGTGCATCAAATAGAACTAAAGTTATTGCCCGGAAACCCATTGTTTACGCCCGCTGCCCGCCACTTCACTTCATCAAACTATAAGTCGAGTTTGACTTCATCAAAACTCGACTAAAAACCCACTTGAACCTTCAGTAAAAAACTTTAACCAAAACTCTTAATGTTAAAAGACGGACAGATGGACGGACAGATGGACGAAAGTTATGACTGTATCCCTCACTGTAAACAGTTGGGCTAAAATGTTCTAATTAATTACCTTTTATTTCTTTGGTAAATTTAACTCTTTGGGAATCAGTAAGAGGTCTTTTCTGTTCATTTATATCTCGGACATCTAGTACTTCACATAGAAATTCTATCACCGGTTGTGCTTTGTAAAATGCTGTAGCAGAAACTGTAAACAGAAAAAAACAAAAATAGTGTTCAACAAGGCCCCTGCAAAATATGGATTTTTTTTCGACTTGACTTTCAACTCAATCTAGCCAAAAAGTGTTAAGAGTTGCCCGAACATTGAATTCGAACCAAGTTAGCCGAAATCAGGTGCCCAAGTGTGGTTTCGTATGCAATATTTCCAGTTTAAAACAGCCACATTAGGATTGTTTTGGCATTGTACTGATGATTTATCCACATATTCATGCTAACACTGAACAGTTCGTATGTTAACAATGCTGCACACTTGAATACATGGTTGAATAGGAAATAAAGAATCTGTGTGTGCCTGTGATTGCTTCGCTCTCATCTTGACTTTAAGCTTGGCATCGTCCAATCTTGCCTGATCATGAAGCGGTGGATGCTTCTTACTGAAGAGTACCAGAATGAGATGTAGTTCCTGTTGCTTGGGTTTTGCCTCACATGTATTACACACATAGTCATTGCTTTATCTACTACAAAAAATGAGTGTATTACTGATGTTATTTGCAATCACGCGACACGCAGGATTTCAAATGACACTGGTAATACACTAAGTACGTTTCATGTTGATGATTTGTGCTTGTAGTTTATGCTCAATTCCTCGCATTGTTTTGACAAATTAGCCAGTATTAAATGATGAATGTACGTATACCAAGGCTTTGATTAAAAAAAAGTTTTTCATATTCAATTTTTATATTTGCGATTTTATTTTTGACTCAAATTTGTTGATGAACTTGAACAATTGAATATTCGCAGGGGCCTATGTTCAACGATCAATACACTCATATCAGTATACAAGAGCCAACTTAATTGGATATCTCAGAACTGACTAACCATGTTAACTGAATATAACTTCCAAACACAAAATCAATTACGATACCCTCTGTACACATTTTACCTGTTAAATGCATCTAGGTTGTAGAGTAAACTCCTATTAATTGAATATGAAAGGGTCAATGACACTGCATCTCAATTTGACCAAGAAGGATCTGAACTAAACAGAAAGTTCCAGTAATGCTAAGTTATTCGCTCAAGTTTCTACAGAAAAGACATCACACAAAAGCTACATATGAAATCAGAGAAAGATCAGGCGAGGGATGCGGCCCTTAGTGTGCAAATGGAATTGCTGACAATTTATATGCCAAATCCAAGATGGCATGTGGGAGACTTGTTTTTCAGCGAAATTCACCGAAATTTGATAGCTCCCATTGAGACATCACACTAAAGCTGTATATGAAATTTGAAAAAGATTGTGTGAGAGATGCAGCCTGTAGTGTGTGCTAATGTAATTGTTGTCAATTTATATGCCAAATCTAAGATGGCCACTGGTCCAGGTGGCCATGTTTTTTAACGAAATTCGGAAATTTTCCATAGCTCCCATCTAAAGATTGCCCCAACGCTACATTATGAAATTTGAAAAAGATTGGGTACGAGATACAGCCTGTAGGGAGAGCTAATGGAATTATTGACAATTTTTATGCAAAATATAAGATGGCTGCTGGCAGCCATATTTTACATCAAAATTCAGAAAAATTCAATACCTCCCATCAAGACATCACACCAAAGCTACATATGAAATTTAAAACGAATGGGTGAGAGATATGGCCTGTAGGGTATGCAAATAGAATTGTTGACAATTCATATGCCAAATTCAAGATGGCCTCTGGTGGCCATGTTTTTCAACAAAATTCAGAAAAATTTGATAGCTCCCATCTAGAAATCACACCAAAGCTATATATAAAATATGAAAAAGATCAAGTGAGAGATGCAGCCTGTAGGGTGTGCTAATGGAATTGTTGACAATATATTCACCAAATTCAAAATGGCCACTGGCGGTCATGTTTTTTTAATGAAATTCAGAAAAATTTAATAGCTCCCATCTAGACCTGACACCAAAGCTACATATGACATCTGAAAAAGATCAGGTGAGAGATGCACCCTGTTGGATGTGCCAATGGGGTTATTGACAATTTATATGTCAAATCTAAGATGGCAGCAAGGCCATGTTTATCAATGAAATTCTAAACAAGAAGTGTGCATTGGAGATGAAGGCTTTAAGTTGTAGTGACAATCGGAGAGTGTTGCATATCCATAACCAGGTTATCAATCATGTGCCAGACTGCCAGTTGTCAAATGTGGAACCTTTATTCAAGTTATAATGCTAATAAGTTCAGAATTCATAAAAAATGAATTAGGGCCCATAACTCTGTAACAAAAAATTGGGTGGGACAATTTTCGAACTCACAAGTGATATTATTGCAAAAGACCTGTATGGCAAATATTAGTCAAATCGGGGAATGTTTGTTCAAGTTATTGCGCTAACAAGCTCAAAATTCGTGAAAACTGACTAATTAAGACCCATAACTCTGTAACAAAAAATTGGACCGGGCCAGTTTTCGAACATGCTTGAGATATTATTGCAAAAGTCCAGTATGGGAAATATTAGTCAAATCAGAGAATGTTTGTTCGAGTTACTGATTCAGGTCCAAAGACCCACATTCCAAAGCTAAAAAAAACTTCTGAACACAAATAGCAACGTCCTCTTATCACAGAATGGACGCACTGAGTAAGCAATCATACAGCAAACTTCGGTCTTTTTCAATGGAACCAGATCAGCTATGTACAAAGAGGTTAATGCAAATTACCATCATCGCAACTATGAAAAATGCTTTCTTACAAACATGGTCCCCACTGATCTGTACCAACATATCACTACAGATTTGATCCGCACAGTAAACACAGCCCTCAAGTTCACAAATGATAGGAGGGATGTTGAAATTCTAGCAGCATTCAAAACAGCTCAACGACTCACTCAACTTGAGTCACAATGGGGAAGAAGAATGGAATCACTACTGGAGAATATAAATCACCAATTAACCCTCCCAGATCTCCAAGAGATCAAAACCACTGACCGACAGGCAGTAACTTCTGAATTCCATCGCCCAATTGAATCATTCTTAACAAGTGCACCCCCAGGCGGTGAAACAATGTATGGCCGCCAATGAAGAAATTGCGCTTGGGAAGAAATTTTTAGTTGAACAAAAAGGTCAATAATTCCTTCAAAAACAAGAAGCCCCAAGGGGCCTTAATTGCTCACCTGCAAAATGTGGTTAAAAGAAGTATTTGTGGTCACATTCAGTTTGACATGGTTCATCAACACTGCAAAGGAATGAAGTCATGAAAGGCAAATTTTATGAAAAAACACTAAGAAATGGATTTGAACAAACCTGAACAAAACATGCCCTTCACCACCCTCCACCCAACCCCCACCCATAGAGAACTCAAATATTAAGCCAAGGACTCAAATTGAACAAACTTGAATCCTTGAGATGTTATATACCAAATATGAAAGAATTCTGACTGGCGGATCCGAAGAAGTTGTTTTTTAAAGAAATTCCCTCATATTGCACTAAGTTAAAATTCAGGCTCCCATAGGTAGCAAAAATTAATAACACAGGGGCTCAATTTGAACAAACTGGAATCTGACCCTCTTAGAGATGTTGCATACCAACTATGAAAGGATTCTGACTGGTAGATCTGAAGAAGATGATTTTTAAAGAAATTTCCTCTTATTACACCAAGTTAAAATTGGGGCTCCCACAGGGTGCCCAAATATCAACCCAGGGATCCCATTTCAATAAACTAGAATCTGCCCCCTCTAGAGATGTTGTGTAACAAATATCAGACGATTCTAACTGAAGATTCTGGAGAAGAATATTTTACAAGAAATTTCCTCATATTGCACCAAGTTAAAATTCAGGCAGGTAGCCTGAGGGCGCTCACCTGACATGGTAGCCTAAATATCAACCCAGGGAATTGATTTGAACAAGTTGCATCTGCCCCTCCTAAGAAAAGCTTATACCAAATATCAAAAGATTCTGACCGGTGGATTTGAAAAAACAAGATTTTTATAGAATATTCCTCATATTGAACTAAGTTATAATTCGGACCCCCATAGGGAGCCCAAATATGAACCCAGAGACTTGGCTTGAACAAATTTGAATCTCACCCCCTAAGGATACTGCATACCAAATATCAAAACATTCTGACTTCTCGATATGAAGAAGAAGATTTTTAAAGAAAATTCCTCATTTTGAACTAAGTTATAATTCGGGCTCCCACAGTGAGCCCAAATATGAACCCAGGGACTTGGCCTGAACAAACTTGAATCTCACCCCCCCCCCCCCCCACCCCCCTAAGGATGGTGCATACCAAATATCTAAAGATTCTGATTGGTGGATCTGAAGAAGATTTTTAAAGAATATTCCTCATATTGCACTAATTTGAACATTTGGGCTCCCATGGAGAGCCCAAATATGGACCCAGAGAATTGATTTCAGCAATATGTGAATCAATCTTCCAATGATATGTGAAATATGAAAGCTTTTTGACCAGTGGTTTGGGAGAAGAAGATTCTTTAATGTTTTCCCCATTACCCCCCTGAAAATGTACCCTATGATAAAACCGATAGCAATTTTTTTGGACCATTCCATTCTGTGGTCCTAAGGAAGCTTCACACCAAATAAAAATTCTCAGTGCCGTTTAGTTTTGGAGATATAGGAGTTTTACATTTTTTTTCTATTTTTAGCTCCTGTGGTTCCCTTGGGGCAACAGGAAAATTTTGGGGGCATAACTTAACTACTTATGACCCAATAAGCCCTCATATCTAATTTGGTTCAAATCAGCCTCTCGATTTGAAAAATATAAATTTTGGGCGGGCAAAAATTCTTGCCCGTTCCCTAACAATGGCAAATATAGCCCCTTGAACTTCTCGTGAACAAATCTGAGTCTCCACCTCAAAAGGAAGCTGCACACCAAATATCAAGTCTCTGCTAATGCTGGTTCATGAGAAGATTTTTTAAGATTTAGGCTCACTTTTTGGGCGTAGCCCTACCGAGGGGCGGGTCAACTTGATTTGAACAAACTTGAATTGACATATGATAAAGAACATGCACACCAAATTTGGTTCAAAGCTAACAAATGGATGGACGGACATATAAAAACTGATCTCCACAGATACATGCAGGCATGTAGGAAAAAGCATGATAATTTCATGGCACATGTTGTCCACCCATGCGACTTTTCTGACACTGAACCCACCATAAACCAGTGAATTCCATTCAGGAATTCCAGGGGGAGAGAGTCAAAACGGCCACAGTTACTTTGACAGAACAAATCCTCTGGCCAACCACAGAGGAAAAAGTTTGCTCACGCCCTCGAGTCCAGCAGTAATCTTCACCAGACCATGTCCAGTGGTGATTTCGCAAGATCCAAGAATCACAAATTTGGCATGACTAATATCACTCCAGGCCAAAAGCCTCTCCAGAATCATGCGAAATGCTCCACGACATTGAAAACAGGAGCAAAACAAACCAAGCCTCCCACCTTTGCAACGATGGAGGATCGGGCTGAGGCATTTGTAGGCATACATAATACTAAGCTCATCAAAATACAAACTACGTCAATACAAAGCACTGCCTGCACCTACATGTCATCAAATTCTACCCTGTGTCGTCCACAAGGGGGATTGTGGATGATGACTCAAACCAATGTGACTCGTCAAAAAACATGGGAGCAATAAGCACAAGGCAACTCACAACTGACTCGAACAGTAGGATTCCTTTACAACTGTCCCACCGGAAATGTGGCAGTCATTCAATGAACCAAACAATGGCTGTAAGGAGCATACAAACTCTAATGACAATTGGAGTCAAATGGTCAATGAAGCGGCTCAAACGATGACCCTGTATAATGACATACCCTCTCATTTCTCATGCGATATGCCAAACAATGACATAAACATGAGGATAACCATACAGAAATTCAAACTCACCACGAGCCGTTAAACACCCTGGGTATATGCAGCCAACTACAAAGTACAGGTACATGCCAGTTCAAGCAGCCACAAATTAACGTGGGTGATAGTGAACTTGTAACACGGTCCCATAAAATCGAAGAGGAGGAAGTTTTATATAACTCCCCTATGGCAGACACTGTACCTCTACCTCATCAGGCACCAAGGGCATGCCCTGAAAATCGAATGAGTAACCTACAAAGACACTCTAAACGCGACTCAGCACAATATACACAAACACAATGTTGTGGAAATGATCCACCAAGTGCGATAGCCATTACTCCAGAACTAGTCGCTGTTCATTATTCACATGAAAGAGAGGTGTAGGGTCTATCTCACTAGTACAATCTAAATGACTAGCATCTACTCCCAAATCCAGTGAGGCCATCTTTGACTCACCTAATATATCCCCCGGGCACAAAGCCCCAAGTGAACAACGCAGAAAAAACAGAAGGCATGAACAAAGGATGGACAAAGGACGGAGGGCCACCCCGGATGCCGGCATTATGTGTACCATACATAGTATGGGTACACATAAAAATGCAATGCCCCTTCGGGACCATCACTCACACAATCTTTCAATCGAATTGGCCCAGTGGCTTTGGAGGAGGAGACCAAAACATGGTGTTGACGGACAACAAATGGAGAGCAAGGAGATCAGCTCAGCTTGACTTTGTCAAGATGAGCTAAAAATCTTTGGAACTCCCTGCTACAGACCAGCAATCTTGAGAGGGTTAAATTAAAGACATGCACACAGGAATCAGATGTTTTCCAGCATAGAAAGGGTTCATTCAACATGAAATCAGTTGAGAAAGAGTCCATCATAAGAGAAAAAAATTTTTGGAAAAAAACACACGAAATTAACACTGCAGCCTTGAGAGGGTTAAATTAAAGACATGCATACAGGTATCAGATGTTTTCCAGCATTGAAATGGTTCATTAAACATAAATAAAAATCTTTCTAAAACAAACAAAAGTCCCCCCACAGAAATGACAGATTGTAATAACAAGATTAAATGTTCATAACAGAATTTTTGTTTATTTAAGAACACAATTATGTCAATCAAAAATCTGTGAATGAAAACCTCCAGGGATAACTATTACAAAAATGCTGACTCATCATTTTTTCAATACCCTCTACCAGGCACCCTGATCGAACTGGTTGCAATTTTTTTTAACAAATCCCTCCTTCTGGTCCTTAAGATGTTTCATACCAAATACCAGTTCTCGGTTCCTTCTGGTTTGGGATATATGAGCTTTTGATTTTTTTCTGTTTTTAGCCCTGGGGTTGTCACAGGGCTGTGAAAATTTTTTTTTTAGGCATCAATCAATTACTTAGGACCCACTTAAACTACATGCCAAATTTGGTTGAAGTTGGCCCACCGGTTCTTGAAATAGAAATTTTGGGTGGGGCCAAAAATCTTACCCCTCCCATTACAAAGCCAAATATTCCTTCACGAACTTTGTTTGAATAAGCTTGATTCTACACCTCAAAAGGAAGCTCCATAGCAAATATCAAGTCATTGTACAAACTGGTTCATGAGAAGAAGATTTTAAAAATATTTTGGAGCATTTTCCCCCACTCCCTCCCTATGGAGCTGAGCATGCAGAGTTGAACAAAAATGCGATGCCCCTCTGGGGCCATCACTCACACAAACTTTCACTTAAATTGGCCCAGTGGCTTTGGAGAAGAAGACCAAAGCATGGCGTTGACGGAAGGAGAGCGATGAAATTAGCTCAGCTTGACTTTGTCAAGATGAGCTAAAAACTCGACAAGGCATCTGGATGAATGTTGGGCCTTAAACATCCTTTGAAAAAGAATGACACTATTGTCATCAAAGCAGCAGACAAAGGCAAGAGCACAGTTCTTATGACATGAGAAGCCTACATTAAAGAGGGTATGTGCCAGCTTACATCCGCAGCGCACTACAAACCGATTGATTGTGATCCCTCCATGTGAAGGCTTGGGGACGTTAGAAATATTCTCCATGAAATGCACCATATTAATGAAATTGATGACAGAATGCTCACTTCACTCACAACTAAACCTGACAAAGTGGGTCTTCCATCGATGTATTTACTTCCAAAAATACATAAAACAGCCAACTACCACAGGCTGTGCAATCATATTGGGATGCTGTAGCCCAACTGTACCTATATTGGACCATCTGAACTTCTTTTTGGTCCCCATTGTACAAAGGCAACCGACTTACATATGTGACACAACTGATTTCATCGAAAAAATAGAGAATGAACCAATTCCATATAATGCACTACTCTTCGTTGCTGATATTGCAAACATGTATACTAATGTATCACACGAGGATGCCATAACAGCAGTACATAAGGCCATGGAGAGACATAAAAGATCTCCAGTATGCAAGAACTCAGGCCCACCAATGACTGACCTGTGAGTCTCCTAAAGGTCATCTTGGAGAACAACAGTTTCAGCTTCAATGATCAAAGATCAAATATACATTCAAACGCTTGGCGCTGGAATGGGGAGTAAATCCAGTCCTGAGATAGCGGATGTAACTGCTCATGAATTTGAAACAAGAGGCCCCAGGGGGCCTGAGGGCGCTCATCTGACATGGTAGTCTAAATATCAAACCAGGGACTTGACTTTAGTAAGCTGCATACGCCCCTCCTAAGAAAAGCATATACCAACTAGATGAAGCGATTGTGCCCACACAATACACAGGATTTTCCTTCTATTTTCAGTTCCTCCACTTTTACGTCCCAAAATTGAGATAAACGCATACAAAACAGATTTTTTTCCCAAACAAAATATTTTCAACCTAAAATTTGTTTTTCTTCTTAAAACGCATAAAAAACCAAAAAACTAATTTCCGGATTTCGGTCCAAAATTTTCTAAGTCCCACCCAGACCTCAAATTTTCAGTGTAAAAAAAATAAAAATTTTTTTGTCTTAAAATTGACCGAAACGCATAAAAAACAAAAAAAAATTTCCAGATTTTGGTCCAAAATTTCTAAGTCCGGAACAGGGCCCCAAATTTTCAGCCTAAATATGAACCCAGGGACTTGGCTTGAACAAACTTGAATCTCACCCCCCTAAGGATGCTGCACACCAAATATCAAAAGATTCTTATTGGTAGATCTGAAGAAGAAGATTTTCAAAAAATATTCCTCATACTGCACTAATTTAAACATTTGGGCTCCCATAGAGAGCCCAAATATGGACCCAGGGAATTGATTTCAATAAACATGTGAAACAATCTTCCAAAGATGTTATATGTCAAATTTGAAAGCTTTTGGAGCAGAAGTTTGGGAGAAAATTAGTGTTTAATGTTTTTCCCCATTACCCACAGTGTTAAAAAATGCTGTCTCAGCACTTTTTCAAAGTGCCCAAAAAGTTCCCCATGATAAAACCGATAGCAATTTTTTTTTTACCATTCCATTCTGTTGGTCCTAAGGAAGCTTCACACCAAATAAGAATTCTCAGTGCCGTGTAGTTTTGGGAATAAGGGCGTTTTAATTTTTTTCTATTTTTAGCTCCTGCAGTTCCCATGGGGCGACAGGAAAAAAAATTGGGGCATAAATTAAGTACTTATGACCCAATAAGCCATCATATCAAATTTGGTTCAAATCTGCCTCTCGGTTTGGAAAATAGAAATTTTGTGAGTGGCAAAAATTCTTGCCCCTCCCATAACAAAGGCAAATAATGCCCAACAAACTTCTCTTGAACAAACTTGATTCTAAACCTCAAAAGGACTCTGTACACCACATATCAAGTCTCTGCTACTGGTGGTTCAATATAAGATTTTCAAAAAATTTGGCCATTTTTTCTCCACACCTCTGCTCAATATGAACCGAAACCTAATTTGCATAAAAATCAAAATGCCCCTATATAACCACTACTTACATGAAATTTAATTAAAATGTGGCCAGTGGTTTAGGAGAAAGAGGCTCAAACACCACCTTCATGCAGGACGACGAATAGACGGACGATGGTCGAAGAGTGATAAGAAAAGCTCACCCTGACTTTCAGTCAGGTGAGCTAAAAAACACTGTTCCAAATGGACAATAAAAACATATATAAGTGGTTCAGATACAGGGATGTCACATTCATTATCTGGACGGGCTCAGGAAGTGGGTTCCATGAATTTATGGCGAGGGTTAAGGGCTCCCATTCCATGTTCAGATTTGTGTATGAGGTATCCGACCGGACAGTCACTTTTCTAGACAATGAAATATACAAAGGGACCCATTTTCATGACACTGGCATACTAGATATCAAAATCCACATTAAGCCGACGGAAACTTTTCAATATCTCCATTGGTCCTCAGCCCATCCTAAAGCAACATTCAAAGGATTTGTCAAGGGTGAGCTGATTAGATTTTATCAGAAACAACTTGGATGAGGGTACCTATGAACACTACAAACAATTGTTCTTTAGCAAACTATGGGAATATGGATATCCCCTGAAGAGTTAACATGTATTGCCAATTCAATTAATTGCTATGAGAAAGTGAAATGTCTCCGACTAACCACTGCTAA
The DNA here is from genome assembly GCA_031216915.1 of Pictodentalium vernedei. NCBI lineage: Eukaryota > Metazoa > Mollusca > Scaphopoda > Dentaliida > Dentaliidae > Pictodentalium > Pictodentalium vernedei. The sequence goes on from CM062293.1 coordinate 264,452,451, forward strand.
ATACAGGACAAAAAACACTCAGCCACTGCTAGTCTTCACATCAGTATACAATCCTTACGTCTCTCAATCAAAATGGCACTTGAAATTTTGGCCTTTAATGAAAGGTTCACGAGAACTCATAAAACTGTTCCAGGAACCCCCAATCTTGCATTCAAACATGGGAGAAACCTCAAGAGACCTTCTAGTAAAGGCTAAACTTCCCAAATTGCACAAGTCACAAAACAATTAACGGCAATTTGAAATGCTGTACAGCAATATTCGAGAAAAACAATGAGCTAATCCCCATAATTCGGACACACTGACTGTGAAAAGGCTTCATTGAATTCAGCCGATACCTTAGAGTATTATTAAAACATGTATACACAGCTATATCACAAGCCAGGTCCACTTTGGATCATAGGCTGTGGCATTTGATGCCATCACACACCTGTCCAATAGACTCAGGTGTGACATACGCCACTTTGTACTAGACCTTCTGATTAGTTGACTGCACCAATGCCAGCCTGTATGGCACAGGCTCTTGCAATCCCACCTATTCCAAAAACATATTTATAGGAGCGTGACAAACACCCGGGCATTATCTGCTTTTCTTTTGCTTTGCAACAGAACACGCAAACAAACATCAGAATGTTCCCATATAGAATATCTACCTTGAACCATCAATGCAATCGACAAAATCGGCAGTTGCAGCCATACCAACTCAGGATCCAAATGCTTACTCTTGATACCTCCATTGGAAAACAAGAGGCACTTAAAAAACAAGCACTGAGTTTGCTGCCTCATGGAAAGAGGTGATCCAATCCATTAAATGGACTTATTCAGTCAGGGCACCAACAGTCAAAGGATTTCGAAGGGAACATGAATTGACTGCAAAATTATCCAAGAAGGCAGAGAAATGCACTCAACACATGTCAGACTGCATAATATAACAACTGGATGAATGGGCCACACATGAGCCAACCACCAGCCTCTCTGAAGATGAGAGAATAGCAGCCATGGCAACTAAAATTTCCATAATAGTTGCCCAGTCACTACTGAAACAGGCACCAATCCAGACAACAAACGTCTCACGTATATGCATCATGCAGCATCAATGGCCCTTTTCAGGGCCCCCTAACTTTCAAAAGAGTAACTTTACATACACAAAGCACTAACTAATTCTTAAAGGATCATGAGACGTTTTAACATTTCCCCTCCAAACACTTGTGAGCATGTATAACCTACTTCACAGGCACCTCTATGGGCATCTGTTAAGGCAGAAAATCCTGATAGAGTGCAAGCGGTATGTTTATTAACCTAGCCAGCCCCACCCAATAAGGGGGCATAAGAAACTATACTACTCTCAAGACCCCCCAACAATGCACTAAGTTGTATTTATACCAACCAGCCAATAACCACATTGAATGATATTCTGTTACTTACAAATGATTAAAACAGCAGAAGCTAATAAACACTGCAAACCTGTTCTATGTGTTTGTGGTGGAACACTTTTATGCACCAATTCAAGAATCCTATAAAGCCAGACTAAGGACTACTCCAAGGTCAAGTACAGGGAGACTTCAATTAACTTCAAATGTGCTCACTTTCACAAGCTCTCATGGATATTCTGATCTACTCGGTGGTGTCTGCCCTCCCCTATTTAATCAAGTCATTCACTCAAGTTTCTACAGAAAACAACTCATCCTAATACCTCATACCCGACATTGTCAAGTAGAGCAAGAAGTAAAAATAAAATTAGCCCATCCCCATCAATTTAAACAAGAAGCTCTAAAGAGCCTGTAATCACTCACCAGGCAGAACTACATATCCCTCTGTAATGCTAATCAAAGAATGCAGCTGGCTGCCATACTCCTTCATCTGCACAAAACAGAATGATGATGGTTTTCACAGGACTTTCCATACATTATTTGTGCCAAGTTTGGTTCACACTGGCCAAGTAATTTCAGAAAAGATAAAATTTTGATTTCCCATAGGGTTTCCATTGTAACTATGAGCCACAATTGCGGACATGTTGGCAACACAATCAACATTACATGAGGATCATTGGTTGAGGGCGTTCCAGTCATCAATCATGTTAAGTTTCAAAACATTTGGCCTTGTGGTTTAAGAGGAGAAGATTTTTCGAAATCGACCAATCAGAATGAAAGAATGCCTCTGGCGGCCATGTTTTTCATCCAACAGGAACGAAATGAGGAACAGTTGTAGAGAACCTTCCATGGACCATTCCTGTCAAGTTTGGTTCACCTCGGCTTAGTAGTTCCAAAGAAGATGAAAATGTGATTTCTCATGGGGTTTTGTAGTAACTATAAGCCACAAATGAGGCCATGAGGGTGTCGCAGTCCTCAAGTATGTGAAGTTCCAAACATTTGGCCTTGTGGTTTCAGAGAAGATTTTTGAAAATCCACCAATTAGAATCTAAGAATGCCTCTGGCAGCCATGTTTTTCATCCGAAAGGAACAAAATGAGGATCGTTTGTAGAGTACCTCCCATAGACCGTTCCTGCCAAGTTCACATCAGCTCAGCAGTTCCAGAGAAGACGATAAAAGTGTGAAAGGTTTTTGGACGAGGGCGGATGCCAAGTAATGGCAATAGCTTACATGGCTATTGGGCCAGATGAGCTTTTTATAAAAAGCAACAGCCTGAGAATCACTTAATAAACACTCAAAAGTCTTGCATTATTTTTTTTTTGAATCAATAACACTGAATTCTCAAACTTTTTTTCACATCTTGTAATATGCCGCAGAAATATTGTTTTCTTCAAAATATATGTTTATTGAACCTTGGAGGGTTTCAAACATGACCAAAAATAGAACTCAAATTTGATTTAAACTAAGTCACACTAACATCATGATGGCACATGCTCGGCATTCTCTTTAAGGTTATATGCCAAATATGGTTTGTCTAGGTCATGTCGAGCTGGAGTTATTCAGAAACCCAAATCATGGAAAACGGTAAATTTTAAGTAATTTGTATATTTTTTATACTTACCAATGGCCCAGACTTAGCTGGTGCAAACTCGTTATTATCAAGGGCCAAACACAAATTTTGAACCCCAAATCCCCCAAATTTGCATACAAAACCGAAAATTAAAAGTCCAATCTGGCCATCCATACTTTTACTCTCTGCGCATGTGCAGTGGTCAGGAAGAGACCAGAATTGGCGCCAACATCATTCTTTGTAGATGAGAGTACGAATAATAACTCAGCGGGGAGGTATGAGTGCCCACTCATGGAAGGGCCATTGATAAGTATAAAAAACTTACAAATTACTTTAAATTTATTAATCATATTTTTAAACTACAACCAATGGCCCAGACTAGCTGAATCGTAAAAAGGCAGAGGGCCTAGGACTTAAGAATTAGCAGATCAAATATAGCTCCTAAGCCTGCATTCCAAGGTGAAAGGAAAATAAATTAAAAAGGAATTACATGAATGTCTCTCTATACAATAAGAGAGAAGACATATCATAAATAAGGAGCTATATCAAGTAATTCCATATTCTTAACATGAATGATTATGCTAATTGGGTGTAACGAGCCCCCAGTTTTTAAGGCTAGTCCGGACTAAGCCCCATAAATTAGGATGGCGTATTTGAGAGTGAGAGACTAACCCCCACAAACATACGTCATATATGAATAATAAACAAGCTGTATTTAGGATCAGATAAAATCTACAGACAAAAACAGCTTCACTCATAGTTACACACTTAACAAGCCAGAGATTTTACAAGAAAATTCCCCCCACCCTTTTTTTGAAGGAATAATCTTCAAAACAAAGAGGGGAGCGCTCTGGAATCAGTGCAAAGCAATACTAAATAATCCAAATATATTCGCCCAATAAGCACCCTGTCATTACATATTATTAATTATTGGTGCTTAATGCCACTTCAGAAGCTAAGGCTATTGTGGCGATCACGGTAATTAACAGAGCACGCTTCTAACGTATACCTGAGTCGGAATACATAGATAGGATGAAAACCGGTGAAATAAAGTGTACAACCATACACTTGTCCAATTAATACCAATTAAAAGGTATTCTGAAGAGCAAACATGCTTCTAAGGGAACCTACATGCGACAACGTTCATGTGTGCAACTGATTCCAATAATAACACTCCAATGAACCATTCGAATATACGAGAATGTGTACTGTATCTTCATAGAAACCTGGACATAGAACAAGGAACGAGCTATGATTAACACACCCGTCACCGAAATAATACATTGTTTCCTAGGTCCGTAACAACCAATGAGTGCTCGAAGAAGAATATATTACTCCAAATAATGATGTCAAAAAATGAGAACATACGCATAGACGGCCTATTGGCAGTTCCATGACTGATCCAAATAGCCCCAAAATTCTCATGAGCTCTATAAGCAGAGCAAGAATTTATATAGTCTGTCCACAATGTGTCTGCCTAATAATACACATTATGCACACGAGCAATAAAATCCCACATGTAGTCATCTGAATACAGCCTGCAACCACAGTATGACCAAGTGTTACAAGTGTAACCAGGAAACTGAATGAATAATACGATGTTAATGTGCAGTTAACTGAGTAATAAACTCATATGTCATAAGAATGGCCAGACCACTTTGAGCGAAACTTTTCAGAGTGGAGAATGTTGCCCAGATAACCGACATGTCAACCTTGCCTCTTAACACATTGGGGAGGGGAGGAGGGGGGGTGAATGTAAACTATGGCATCCAGAATGACATTAATATCCTGATGCCAAGGAATAGAACACCGAGAGGGAAAAGACGTACCTATTCCCTCTAACGGCTCTATTCTAAACAAGACAGCTGTCTCAGCCTATCTATGTACTATTCGTCCGACGTCAGGATGAACAAGAGCACCGCTGGGCATTGCATCATACGCCCGTGAACTGTTCAAATTCTACCATTTTAACACATTTGCAATTTTTTTTAGAGTGCGAGAAATTTATACTGGCATATATATATATGTTACGGTCAGACTTTGAAATCAGTGATTTTGTGAAATGACTAAATTTTTCAGTCATTTGAGAAAAAGACTAACAAGTTTGAAGCCAATCGAAAAACAAATACTAAAGTTATCATCCGGAAACCAAATATTTGACGAATTCTAAGTCCAACAGGGGCCATAATTCAGGCAAAAATTGTTCAGACCGACCCCATATTCAAACTTGACCTGTATTTTGTTGTGATTAAACCACATACCAAGTTTGGAGCCGATCGGAAAACAAATACTAAAGTTATCATCCGGAAACCAAATATTTGACGAATTCTAAGTCCAACAGGGGCCATAATTCAGGCAAAAATTGTTCAGACCGACCTCATATTTGAACTTGACCTGTATTTTGTTGTGATTAAACCACATACCAAATTTGGAGCCGATCGGAAAACAAATACTAAAGTTATCATCCGGAAACCAAATATTTGACGAATTCTAAGTCCAACAGGGGCCATAATTCAGGCGAAAAATGTTCAGACCGACCCCATATTCGACCTTGATCTGTATTTTGTTGTGATTAAACCACATACCAAATTTGGAGCCGATCGGAAAACAAATACTAAAGTTATCATCCGGAAACCAAATATTTGACAAATTCTAAGTCCAACTGAGGCCATAATTCAGGCGAAAAATTTTCGGACCGACCCCATATTCGAACTTAACCTGTATTTTGTTGTGATTAAACCACATATCACATTTGGAGCCGATCAGAAAACTAATACTAAAGTTATTGTTCGGAAACCAAACGGACGGACGGACGGATGGACGGACGGACGGACAGACGGACGGACGGACAACGCCATACTATAATATGTCCCGTTTTTCAAACGGGCGTATAAAAACAGGTGATTTGAAAAAACTTGGAGAATATTTTGACTACCTCTATTGCTTTCTTCAATATAAGAGCCTATACCTTCGCAAGGAGACTCTCTTAGAAGAATTTGCCGGAAGATCTGACCAACGCGTACTTGTAGTAAGTGGAGCTTTGCTCCGACTGATAGCCGCAGGCCTGCCGAGACTACATTCTCATCCACTGAGCTTCCACAATTTTCATCCACTTTTGCGAGGTTGATAACCTTCTGCTAAATGGAAAGCAACAGAAGTCTATTCTCGATGGCCTCTATTGCTTCCTTCAATAAGAGAGCCTGTACCTCCACTAGGAGCGATTCCCTTTTGAAAGGATCCGCTGGAAGATTTGTCCAACGCGGACATCTTGTAAGTGGGGGTTATGTTCGGAATCATAGCCATAGGCCTTCTGAGACAACACTTTACCCACTGATCTTCCGTGACATAAATCCTGTTTCTCGCGAAGATGATAATCTTCCATGAAATGGTAAGCAATAGAGGTCTTATTCATCACCTGTATGACTAACGAGGCTTACGGAAGGCGAAACTACATCCTCCCCACGAAGAACCTCATCCCGTCAGCTTAGGGGCGTCTGACCTATAGTCTGGATCAGACCTGTGCCCCTTTCCCGAGTCGCTATACTGACGACCTCCGGAGTAAGTATAAGAGGGTTTATTGTACCCTTGCCAGGAGTTCCCTTAGCTGATTAAGTGGAAAGACCTCGCTTACCCCGGTCTGCTGAAGCGTGTTGAGGCGTATACTTCAGTAGCAGTGTACTGGAAGCTTTCTTGTAGCCTGTTCATAGACTAACGAAAGCTCATCGTCAAACAGAGTATATCCGAGACTGGAGCGACTCGGAGAGAGCTTTTCATATTGTCATCTATAAGTCATGACGACGCAAGGGCAGCATCACTTCTGATCAACTCCCAATTTCCACTGTCAGGGCGGAGTTGTACGTGGCATACATGACTGCCCTGGAAAGAATTCTAAGCGAGAAACAAACATCCTCAAATTCCTTCCCATTAAGACGTTGCGTCATAGCTCTGGTGAGGTGATCTGCGCAGGACATCATGTCCAGATTCACTCTATTGGATGAAATAGCCATTCCATCACTTCCGAGCGTATATTGAATGATGCAGGTAGGGACATATTTTCATCCCGCCTGCTCATCTAAATGCAGAGAAGCTCTCTGGAATCTTATCCAACCATTTTAAAGGAACGTAGTCCAAGGAACGGTATATTTATTGAAGATGTCGATAAGGAACCACCTTGCTCTTAGCACTAGAGAGGTGAATATGGTGTCGATAACATGGACAAATGCCTCCGACACCTGTCGAGACTGTTTCGGGAAGGAAATAACATCCTCTTTCCTCCACATGAAATCTGCATACAGAGACGACAGCGTTTTCTCTCTATTAGTTGCAGCTTGCTGATCAGGTGGAACAAAGTCAGTATAGTATTGATGAATAAAAATTCATCGCTACCAAATGCTGTTCCGAAAGGGAAAGGTAATCCTCTTCCTTGTCCCTTTCACCATACGACTGAAGCAGCTATGACGTTTGGTCCATCGCATCTGCAGATGACTGGGTAGCCGAGCCCGGCTGCAGTCTAGACGGAGTGTCCTAAGCGGCAGGTGTGGACGTATGCTTCGGCCCGTGCAAGTTTCTAATAACAACATCTGGCTCCCAGATGTTTTTGGGTTAGAGAGGGACCACTCCCACTTGCGGCCTTGTTAGACCTCGCCGAGCCTCCCAACAAGAAACTTGCGGACTTCCTCCCTATTTCCGTCGTCGCTAGGTGAGCTTTTGATTTTGAGGTGCTCGCTCTATCCAAATCTACACTTCCTTCGACCGCAGCGGACATACCTGGTATCATGGCTCCAACAGGCGGAGTAACCGCTTCACCGGTCGAGCTAGCTGCTTGCAAGTGATTAAGAACACTAACTAGAGGCCTTATCCCTTGCTTATATTAATGAGCACCTTGCAGCTAGCTCTATTTTGCTGCTCAGAGCGCGACGACGGAAGCACCCCTGGATGGATGTCACAATAACATCACCAAGTTCTTGTTCCTCTGTAAATAGAAACTGAAAAACTCAAATTATCCTGCGGTGAGAGTTCCGGCATAAGAACCTCACCACCAACAACGTACCATGACACCTGTCTCCAATGTCTGTCATCTCAATGTACACAAGTATGACAAGAATCCGTAGGAGTGCATGGACTACAGGCAAGGCAACAAGCATGCAAATCCGAGGAAGACCTCCTCGCCTTACATTACAGCAGTAAGCTTTATAATTTCAATCCAAAACAAAGTCGATAGCACTCCTACAAACTCCACAATAAAATACATGAATAAATGCAATCAAAACCAAATTCGAAAAAATAAATCCAAAAATTTTTTGGATATTTTTTTAAAAAGCCTAAGTTCCCAAAGAGAACATCATGAGCCCAAGGGCATCCCGGTAGAGCCTAAGTGTGGATAAAATCCAAATTTTTTAAGCTACACTACCAGAAACATAATCAATGTATCTTATAGTAATCCTACAGTAATATAAAACCAAATACTACATATATTGCCAATAAGGCTTCCACGTTTAGACAAAATTGTAAACGTTTAAACGACTGTCTGTAAACGAAACGGAAACATTTACACATACTAACAGTGCAAGTAGTTAATATTTGATTGAAGTGTATAATAATACACAGTAAGTTCATCATATCTTTGAGTACAGGGCATGCAATTTATGTTACTGAGACACCCGATTTACAGTTCGTCTAAAAACGACGTAGACGAACGATCACAGCATGCAGATGCCGAAGGCAAAGTCGCTCGGTCTATGGGGGGGGGGGGGGGGGGTGGAGGATTCTCCCCCAGGTAAATTTTGAAATTTATGGGGGTCTCTGAGCTCATTCTGGTGGGTTCGGGGTGAAATTCCTTGTGTTTTTTCAAACAGTAATGTTGGAGCGAGTTGCCATGGCACACAATAGTGAGAGTGGAATGCAATGTCGCAAAAATAAACAAAGTCTACAAACCATGCAGGAGAATCCAAATTTTCAAACATCGCAAGTGCCAGTCTGCCTGTCAAACTCCATAAATCGATCCTAAGATCATCCCATGTGTGAATAATAATTTAATAATCCATGTCAGGTGAACGAAATCATCGAGAACAATTGTGTATCACTTTGGGAATATACATGTAAATCCGAATAAAATAAAACATCCCACATGTTTCGAAGGAAACACCAAAGATAAGCACGTGCCATGCGGCTCACGTGACTGTGTCACATATGATATCACATGATTTGAAGATGATTTCGTTCGGTTACTGTGGCGGCGGCGCCAGTCGGAACCAGTACACAGTTTTTCTGAAGCATTACCAAAATACTGCATTGCAAAGTTGGAAATTTTTTTTTTTGTTTCTTCGACTTTCTGCATTAATCTGCAATTTTGAAATTTCTCTATTAAAACTTCATTCTGTGTACACGTTTACCAGAACTGTAAACGTTTAATGCCCATAAACGAAACGTTCACGTTTACACGTGTAAACGTGGAAGCCTTAGTTGCCAATGTAAACAACGTTAAAGAAAACCAGAGTCTCAAGTGAGCCTATAACGCTCACCTGGCTCAAATTGTCAAAAACAGATGAGTGTATCAGCATGTGATCAGCAGTAAGAGCAATTTTTTTTATTTGCTATGACACAACCAAACGCAACTTTTTTGGCCTTTCATTTCTGCTGGTCCTGGGAAAGCTTCCCAGCAAACTCTGTTCTGTGAAGTATTAAGAAACAACAACCGAAGAAAATTTTTGTTTTGCTTTAAACTGCTGTGGTTTTCTCTAGTGCCCCCCCCCCCCACAAATTAAAAAAAAAAACAAAAAAAAAAAAACAAGCGAATCAATTTGAACAACCTTGAATTCGACACCCCTTGAGATATTACATACCAAATATGAAAGGATTCTCACTGGTGGATCTGAAGAAGAAGAATTTTCAAGAAAAAACCTAAATATTAACCCAGGGACCTGATTTGAACAATCTTCAATTTAACCCTCCCAGAGGTGTTGTACACCAAATCTCAAAAGAATCTGACTGCTGGATCTGAAGGAGATGATTTTAAACGATAATTCCCCATATTGCACTAAGTAAATATTTGGGCTCCCTTGGGGAACCCAAATATTAATCCAGGAACTCGATTTGAACAAATTTGAACCTTACACCTCTAGAGATGTCACATACTAAATATGAAAGGATTCTGAACAGTGGGTCTGAAAAAGATTTTTTAAGAAATTGTCTTATATTGCACTAAGTTAAAATTTGGGCTCCAATAAAGAGCCCAAATATTCCTACAGGGATCCCATTTGAACAAACCTGAATGTAACCCCCCTAGAGATGCTGTATACCAAATATCAAAAGAATCTGACTCGTGGATCTGAAAAAGATTTTTAAAGATTATTACCCATATTGCACAAAGTTAATATTCAGGATCCCACCGGAAACCCAAATATTAAATATTTTAATATTCAGGCTTTCATAGGAAGTCCAAATATTAACCCAGGGACTCAATTTGAACAAACTTCAATCTGGTCACTGTGGAGATGTTGTATACCAAGTATCAAAAGAATCTGACTGTTTGATCTGAAGAAGATTTTTAAAGCTTATTCCCCATAGTGCCCCAAGTTAATTATTTGGGCTACTCTGTCGAGACCAAATATGAACCAAGGGGGGTCTATTTGAACACACTTGTATTTGACCGTCCTATGGATGCTGTATACCAAATATCAAAAGATTCTGATCAGCGGTTCTGAAGAATTTTTTTTCTTCAATTTTTGCAAATATGCAGACTCAGCATTTTTTCAAATGCCCCTACAAAACACCCTGATACAACTGATGGCCATTTTTTTTTTAATACATTCTACCGGTCAAAGGGATGCTTCATAACAAATAACAGTTCTCTGTTCTGTGTAGTTTGGAAAATATGGGCATTTGAATTTTTTTCTATTTTTAGCCCCTGGGGTACCCATGGGGCAAAAAAAAAAAAAATTACGGGCATCAATCAAGTACTTTGGCCCACTTATGCTACATGCCAAATTTGGTTCAAATCGGCCCATCGGTTCTTGAAATAGAAATTTGGGGTGGAGCCCAAAATGGTTATGTGCCCACAGAGAGCACAAATATTGATCTACCAGCTTCTCTTGAACAAACTTTAATCTTCAACACCAAAGAGTGTTACATACCATAAATCAAGGCGATCTCTCTGGTGGTTCATGAGAAGATTTTTTACAGATTTTTAGGCTTTGGCATCATTGCCCAGAGCCTCAGAAGGCAGCTGCTCCATTTGAACAAAACAGAAAGGGTATACCCCAGGGATGGTTTGTGCAATATATGTTTGAATTCGGCTGAATGGCTGTGGAGAAGAAGCCAGGTTTGCAAAAGTTAATGGACGACGAACGCCAAGTGATGGCAATACCTCACACTGACTTGCAGTCAGGTGAGCTAAAAACCGGAAGTAAGACATCAGGCACACAAAAAGGCCCAAAGTCAGTAACAGATTTTAAAGCTACCAGATATAAAGCTAGATCTTCATACGAAGAAGAAACGATACATCGGATAGAAGATGCAAGACCAAAATAACCTAACACCCCTAGGGTGAGGACGTAACCATGGGGATAATCAGAATAAACATTCTGTAATACATGTTAAACTCCCAAGAAATTTAATAAAAAATTTCAATAAAAATAGCCAAAAAGCTTAGGAGTTTAACAGGAGGGTTCATGGAAGGATAGGGAAGGAACACTTAACAAACAGTGGATAAATCATTAGCAAGAATGATGACGTCAGGCGTATGTCCTGAACTTGGGAAACATGAAATAATTTTTATAATTATTATAAAGTAACAGCCCTGAAAGTTTCCAACCACCATTGTTCACTTCCATCATCCATTTACAGCCTTGGATCAACCATTTTATCATTGATTTGTGTCTTGGCATCCTCAAACAAGAGCACCACTGGGCATTGCATCATACGCCCGTGACTGTTCAAATTGTACCATTTTAACACATTTGCAATTTTTTTAGAGCGCGAGAAATTTATACTGGCATATATATATATGTTACGGTCAGACTTTGAAATCAGTGATTTTGTGTGAAATGACTAAATTTTTCAGTCATTTGAGAAAAAGACTAACAAGTTTGAAGCCAATCGAAAAACAAATACTAAAGTTATCATCCGGAAACCAAATATTTGACGAATTCTAAGTCCAACAGGGGCCATAATTCAGGCAAAAATTGTTCAGACCGACCCCATATTCGAACTTGACCTGTATTTTGTTGTAATTAAACCACATACCAAGTTTGGAGCCGATCGGAAAACAAATACTAAAGTTATCATCCGGAAACCAAATATTTGACGAATTCTAAGTCCAACAGGGGCCATAATTCAGGCAAAATTGTTCAGACCGACCTCATATTTGAACTTGACCTGTATTTTGTTGTGATTAAACCACATACCAAATTTGGAGCCGATCGGAAAACAAATACTAAAGTTATCATCCGGAAACCAAATATTTGACAAATTCTAAGTCCAACAGGGACCATAATTCAGGCGAAAAATGTTCGGACCGACCCCATATTCGAACTTGATCTGTATTTTGTTGTGATTAAACCACATACCAAATTTGGAGCCGATCGGAAAACAAATACTAAAGTTATCATCCGGAAATCAAATATTTGACGAATTCTAAGTCCAACTGGGGCCATAATTCAGGCGAAAAATGTTCGGAAACCGACCCATATTCGAACTTTGACCTGTATTTTGTTGTGATTAAACCACATACCACATTTGGAGCCGAACGGAAACAAATACTAAAGTTATCATCCGGAAACCAAATATTTGACAAGTTCTAAGTCCAACTGGGGCCATAATTCAGGCGAAAAATGTTCGGCACCGACCCCATATTCGAACTTAACCTGTATTTTGTTGTGATTAAACCACATATCACATTTGGAGCCGATCAGAAAAACTAATACTAAAGTTATTGTTTGGAAACCAACGGACGACGGACGACGGACGGACAGACAGACGGACAACGCCATACTATAATACGTCCGTTTTTCAAACGGGCGTATAAAAAGAAGTATTTAAAAGCACAGATGTCAGTTCATTGTTGCTGTCTTTAGGGCCAAACAAAGAATGATGTTGGGGCCAATTCTGGACTCTTCCTGACGACTGCGCATGTGCAGAGAGTAAAGGTATGGAGGGCCAGATAGGGACTTTAATATTCAGTTTTGTATGCAAATTTTGGGGATTGGGGGGGGGGGGGGGGGGGGGGTTCAAAATTTGTGTTTGGCCCAAGATAATATTGAGTTTGCACCAGCTAAAGTCTGGGCCATTGGTTGTAGTATAAAAATTTCAAGGTTATAAAGGGCAATAACCTGCAATAAAATGTCAGATGAACGTCAAATTCAAACTTGATCTGCATTTTTCTGGGGTCACAGACCAAATATGGACTGGCTGTAATTATTATATGCTTGTATAAACTGGGCAAATTATGAAATGTGTTGTCCGTCCATCCTCCCATTTTTGGGGGGTGTATGGTCTTAATAATTTGTGCTATAATCGTCACATCCAATCCATATCTATTACATAAATGGGAATTCTATGATTCAGTTATTCCATCTGGATAGGGTTTCCATCGTCAGCTTGATATATGATGATATTCCCAGAAAAATCAGATCTAGTTATTATCAAGAAAGTGAAAAGATGGATGGACAAAGCCATTCCATAATATGCCCTGTTCACAAGAGGCATATAATAAATAGCTTGTTTAATAATAAATAGCTTGTTTAACTGGTTGAGTGCTAAATTATTTTTCAAAGGTGATTTGAAACAGGTATTTGTTTCAAAGACACAACTCTTCTAGCAAGAGTGCCCGAAGTTTAGGAAGATGTTGTCCATAAATGTTTTGTTACAATTTATTGAGAGTGCCAACAGGCAATAAAGTGCAACCAAACAATTTTATTTGAACATTTTGTTCTACTGCTGAGCAAATACCAAGGTAATGCATACTGGGTAAAGCCACTATAATGGCTTTTAGCACTTTTCAATAGAGTTACGATAGTGGCTTCTAACCCTCAACCAGTTAATGCCCACACCTATGCTTGTGAATACCCATACAAGAAGAATAAGATTCTTACCATCTATATTGAGCATCATTTTCCAATGACTAGGTTTAACACTTTGATGAAAACCAAACCAAACTTCTCTACCACCACCTAATGGGTGATCATACCCTTCAGGTGGGGAAAAAAATGATCTACCTACAGGAGTATACCTGAAATAAAAAATGAAATTAAAACCTGAGGCTCAAGTGAGCCAAAAACGCTCACCTGGCTTACGTTGTCAAAAGAGATAAGTGAATCAGTAGGTGATCAGCAGCAAGAGCAATTTTTTTATTTGCTATGACCCAACCTGATGCAACTTTTTTTGCGATTGATTTTTGCTGGTCCTAGCGAAGCTTCCTAGCAAGCTGTTTTGTGAAGTATTAAAAAACAACGGAATGAAATTTTGTTTTGTTCTCAACTACTGTGGTTCTCTCTACACCCCAGCTCCCTTCTCCCCCCCCCCTCCCCCCCCCCCCCCCACACACACACACACAAAAAGAAAATCCAGCAAAAATGAAATACGTGTGACCCAGTTTTATACTACATGACAAATTTGGTTCACATCTGCCCATTGGATTTGAAAACAGAAATTTTGAGTGTAGCCCATATTTGGGAGCCCAAATTTTGACTTACTGAGTTTCTTTTAAAAAAAAGTAAATCTGCATCACTCAAGTAAGTTCCAAACAAGAAATCTAAGCATTATTGCAAGTGGCTTATATAAAAAAACAAGAGGCCCCACGTGGCCTTAATCGCTCACCTGACAAAGTGACTCTAAGAAGTATTTTAGGTCACCTTCACCATGTCATGCCTCATCAACATTAACTGGTTGAGTGATAGATTTTGTTTGAAGTTCAACATTTGTTACCTAAAATTAGTTTTAATTTAAAATCATTGGTGTGTGGCCAATCTCCAATGATTTTTAATAAAGCAAATTTATCTCTGCAGACAAACTGGTTTAGCTTGAAGCACAAACAAGGAATGTGAAGAGATAGCCTTGGACATCTCTCCCCAACTGTGGATATCTTCCATGTGCTACATGTACATATTTGCATGCAAGAAAACAAAAATTTTCACAAATTTTCCAAAATATTAGTTTTTTTTATCATCATTGGAACAAGCTCAAATAGCTTATTCCAATAGGGGTATGGGAAGATCAGGTATATTTTGAGACAGAAATGTGAATATATAAATAATGGTGTTTTTTTGTGAATGATGCTGGAGAATTTTGCGTAAAGATATGGTAAATGGTTTGTTCTAGATACAGAATGATGCAAAAGTATTTAAATTTGATTAGGCAAGTTGTTCCTATAATGCATTTAAAAATTGAAGTAACTGTTTTTTTGCTGCCCGAACTTTTAGATGTGTGTGTCTGTGTTTGTGTGTGTGTGTGTGTGTGTGTGTGTGTGTGTGTGTGTGTGTGTGTGGGGGGGGGGGGGGGGGGGGGGGGTAAGAGTGTTCTTGCAAACAAAATTCCTGAATAAATGGAAAATTTTATTTTTTGTGTGAAAGACATAGTGCGTGAATGTTGATTGGAACAAGCTTAGAGAGCTCATTTTAATGTGAAGTCAAAAGCTCAAAAAGCTCATTCCAATGGGGTATTTACAAGCGATAAGTACATGTATGTTTAAGAGACAAAAATTAAAATTTGAATAGCGATTTTTGCGAAGAATGCTGACAAGTTTTGGCAGTTATGCTGGTAAAAAGGTAAGATATGCAAAGTGGTTGTTTTTTAGAGGCGACATTTAATTAAGGGGAATTAACCCTTGATTACTGAGGTAACTTCTAAAAGTACTGAAATTTCATGAAGCAATGTGAATAACAGACAACAGTTGCCTAAAAATTTCATGAATAACTAAAATTTTTATTCTTTTGTCTCGAAAACATGGCATATGACCTTTGTTGGAATGAGCTGAATGCGTGTGTTCCAATGAGGGGTCATAAAATTTGAACGGAGATTTGAGTGAATAATGCATTAGTACTGCTAGATTTGGGTAAACGGTTCACCCTGGATACCACCCCTTCTATAGTAGATCTTTTCTGCAAATTTTGTCTAAGATTCTATCAACTTTACAAATAAATACGTTCATGAATCACAATCAGATCCACCCCACAATGTTGCATACCAAATATCAAAAGATTCTGCCTGCTGGATCTGGAGAAGAAGATTTTTTAAGAAATATGCCTGAAATGCACTAAGTTAAAATTTGGGCTCCTATACGGAGCCCAAATATAAACCCAGGGGGCCGATTTGAACAAACTTGAATCAGATCCACCCCACAATGTTGCTTACCAAAAAATGAAAAGATTCTGAAGCTGGATCTGGAGAAGAAGATTTTTTAAGAAATTTGCCTGAAATGCATTAAGTTCGAATTTGAGCTTCTATAGTGAGCCCAAATATGAAACTAGGAAGCCGATTTGAACAAACTTGAATCAGATCCACCCCACAATGTTGCATACCAAATATCAAAAGATTCTGCCTGCTGAATCTGGAGAAGATTTTTTAATAAATTTGCCCGAAATGCACTAAGTGCGAATTCAGGCTTCTATATTAAGCCCAAATATGAATCCAGGGGGCCGATTTGAACAAACTTGAATCAGATCCACCCCGCAATGTTGCATACCAAATATCAAAAGATTCTGCCTGCTGGATCTGGAGAAGAAGATTTTTGAAGAAATTTGCCCGAAATGCACTAAGTTTGAATTCGAGCTTCTATAGTGAGCCCAAATATGAATCCAGGGGGCCGATTTGAACAAACTTGAATCAGATCCACCCCGCAATGTTGCATACCAAATATCAAAAGATTCTGCCTGCTGGATCTGGAGAAGATGATTTTTTAAGAAATTTGCCTGAAATGCACTAAGTTCGAATTCGAGCTTCTATAGTAAGCCCAAATATGAATCTAAGGAGCCGATTTGAAAAAATTTGCATCAGATCCATCCAACAATGTTGCATACCAAATATCAAAAGATTCTGCCTGCTGGATCTGGAGAAGAAAATTTTTTAAGAAATTTGCCTGAAATGCACTAAGTTCGAATTCGAGCTTCTACAGTGAGCCCAAATATGAATCTAGGAAGCCGATTTGAACAAACTTGAATCAGATTCATCCCACAATGTTGCATACCAAATATCAAAAGATTCTGCCTGCTGGATCTGGAGAAGAAGATTTTTAATAAATTTGCTTGAAATGCACTAAGTTCAAATTTGGGCTCCTATACTGAGCCCAAATATAAACCCAGGGGGCCGATTTGAACAAACTTGAATCAGATCCAGCCCACAATGTTGCTTACCAAATATGAAAAGATTCTGCCTGCTGGATCTGGAGAAGAAGATTTTTTAAGAAATTTGCATGAAATGCACTAAGTTCAAATTCGAGCTTCTATAGTGAGCCCAAATATGAATCTAGGAAGCCGATTTGAACAAACTTGAATCAAATCCACCCCACAATGTTGCATACCAAATATCAAAAGATTCTGCCTGCTGGATCTGGAGAAGAAGATTTTTTAAGAAATTTGCCTAAATGCACTAAGTTCGAAATCGGGCTTCTATACTGAGCCCAAATATGAACCCAGGGGGGACGATTTGAACAAACTTGAATCAGATCCACCCTACAATGTTGCATACCAAATATCAAAAGATTCTGCCTGCTGGATCTGGAGAAGAAGATTTTTTAAGAAATTTGCCTGAAATGCACTAAGTTCGAAATTGGGCTCCTATACTGAGCCCAAATATTAACCCAGGGATCCGATTTGAACAAACTTGAATCAGATCCACCCCACAATGTTGCTTACCACATATGAAAAGATTCTGCCTGCTGGATCTGGAGAAGAAGATTTTTTAAGAAATTTGCCTGAAATGCACTAAGTTCGAATTGGGGCTTCTATAGTAAGCCCAAATATGAATCCAGGGGGCCGATTTGAACAAACTTGAATCAGATCTACCCCGCAACATTGCATACCAAATATCAAAAGATTCTGCCTGCTGGATCTGGAGAAGATTTTTGAAGAAATGTGCCTGAAATGCACTAAGTTCGAATTCAAGCTCCTATAGTGAGCCCAAATATGAATCTAGGGAGCCGATTTGAACAAACTTGAATCAGATCCACCCTACAATGTTGCATGCCAAATATCAAAAGATTCTGCCTGCTGGATCTGGAGAAGAAGATTTTCAAAGAAATTTGCCTGAAATGCAGTAAGTTCAAATTTGGGCTCCTATACTGAGCCCAAATATAAACCCAGAGGGCCGATTTGAACAAACTTGAATCAGATCCACCCCACAATGTTGCATACCAAATATCAAAAGATTCTGCCTGCTGGATCTGGAGAAGAAGATTTTTTAAGAAATTTGCCTGAAATGCACTAAGTTCGAAATCGGGCTCCTATACTGAGCCCAAATATGAACCCAGGGGGCCGATTTGAACAAACTTGAATCAGATCCACCCTACAATGTTGCATACCAAATATCAAAAGATTCTGCCTGCTGGATCTGGAGAAGAAGATTTTTTAATGTTTTTCCCATTGCCTACAGTGTTAAAAAGTGCTGACTCAGCACTTTTTCAAAGTCCCGAAACTGTACCCTATGATAAAACCGATGGCAATTTTTTTTTACCAATCCTTTCTGTTGGTCCTAAGGAAGCTGCACACCAAATAAAAATTCTCAGTGCCGTGCAGTTTTGGAGATATGGGCGTTTTAAATTTTTTCTATTTTTAGCTCCTGCGGTTCCGACGGGGCTGCGGGAAAATTTTTTTTTGCATAAATCAAGTACTCATGACCCAATAAGCCCTCACATAAAATTTCGTTCAAATCAGCCTCTCGGTTTGGAAAATAGAAATTTTGGGCGGGGCAAAAAATTTTGCCCCTCCCATAACGACGCCAAGTATAGCCCCACAAACTTCTCTTGAACAAATCTGAGTCTACACCTCAAAAGGAAGCTGCACACCAAATATCAAGTCTCTGCTACTGCTGGTTCATGAGAAGAAGATTTACAAAGATTTTGGTGCCCCTTGGGGGCGTGGCACCACCCAGGAGGAGGGGCAACTTCATTTGAACAAATCTGAATTGGCATTAGGTAATAAACATTTAGCCAACATTTGAATAAAATTGGGCTAGTGGTTTAGGAGGAGAAGTCGATAATGTAAAGTTAACGCCGGACGGACGACGACGGACGCCGGACAGAAAGTGATTAGTAAAGCTCCCCTTGAGCTTCGCTCAGGTGAGCTAAAAAAATTTAATAGCATTTTACGTTTATTGAGCATTAACCCCACCCCATGGGATATAGTAAATTGTGGGGGAAAAATCTGAAGAGTAAATTCCACCAGCCTGAAGATGGCAGCAGCTTCATTTGAACAAAGGGGAAAAGGTTTACTCCAAAGATGGTCTGTGCCATAAATGAATGAATTTGACCCAGTGGTTTTAAAGAATAAGAAAAATTTCAAACTAGAGAAACAGAATTTGACTGCAACCAGTAAATTCAAGTCAGTGTGAAAATGGTTACAGCATCAAAAACAAGAGGCCCCACGGGGCCTGAAGCGCTCATCTTGTACAGAACACAATTTAAACAGAGTCCAAGAATGAGTCTACATTAAGCAAGCCATCTCCATAGACTACACTGTCAATCCTTGAGTCCCTCAGGAGTGACAAAAATAATCTGGGCATCATGCCTTTTCTTCAGCTGATCATAAGTAAAATGCAGAGCTCCCCTATGAAGCCCCTTGATACAACCTATGCGGATTAATCTTAGTACCTCTAGAGGGTACTGAATACAAAATTTTTAATTCTTCAGCAAAATGGCCAATTCCGGCTCCCATAGAGAGCCCAAATATTAACCCAGGCTCTTGATTTGAACACAGTTAAATCTGACTTCCCTAGAGATGTTGTGTACCGAATATGAAAGCATTCTGACTGTTGGATCTGAAGAAGAGAAATTGTAAAGAAATTTCTTCGAATTGCACTAAGTTCAAATTTGGGCTACCATAGCAAGCCCAAATATTGACCTATGGATCCGATTTGAACAAACTTGAATCTGACCCCCCGAGAGATGTTGTATACCGAATGTGAAAGCATTCTGACAAGTGAATCTGAAGAAGAAGATTTTTGAAGAATCTGAAGAAGAAGATTTTTGAAGAAATTCCCTCATATTGTACTAAGTTAAATTTCATGTTCCCATATGGAGCCCAAATATTAACCTAGGCACTCGAATTGAACAACCTGGAATCTGACCCCCCTAGAGATGTTGTATACCAAATATAAAAGCATTCCGACTGGTGGATCTGAAGAAGAAGATTTTTAAAGAAATTTTCTCATATTGCACTAAGTAAAAATTTGGGCTACCATAGTGAGCCCAAATATATACCTAGGGATTTGATTTGAACAAACTTGAATCTGACCCCCATAGAGATGTTGCATACCAAATATCAAAGCATTCTGACTGATGGATCTGAAGAAGAAGATTTTTTTAAATTACCCTCCATATTGAACAAAGATAAAATTTGGGCGTCCGTAGGAAGCCCAAATATTAACCTAGGGACTTGGTTTGAACAATCTACAATCTGACCCTCATAACAATGATGTATACCAAATATTAAAAGATTCTGACTGGTGGTTCTGAAGAAGAAGATTTTTAAAGAATATTCCCCATATTATCCTATGTTAAAACTTCGGGCTCCTGTAGAGAGCCCAAATATGAACCAATGAGCTTTATTTCAACAAACTTTTATCTGACCCCCCTATGAATGCTGTATACCAAATATCAAAGGATTCTGATGATTGGTTCTGGAGAAAAGATTTTTTTAAATTTTTGCAAATATGCTGACTCCGCATTTTTTCGATGCCCATTACAGAACACCCTAACATAACCGATGGCAATTTTTTTTTACCATTCAATTCTACTGGTCATAAGGATACTTCATACCAAATAACAGCTCTCTGTTCCGTGGGGTTTGGGAAATATGGGCGTTTGAAAATATTTCTATTTTTAGCTCCCAGGGTTCCCACGGGGATGCGGGAATTTTTTTTTTGCATGGGTCAAGTACTTATGACCCAATACTACCACAAACCAAATTTGGTTCATACCGGACCATCGGTTCAGAAAATAGAAATTTTGGGCGGGGCCAAAAATCTTACCCCTCCTATTACAAAGCCAAATATTACTTCACGAACTTCGTTTGAACAAACTTGATTCTACACCTCATATGGAAGCTCCATAGCAAATATCAAGTCATTGCACACACTGGTTCTTGAGAAGATTTTAAAAATATTTTGGAGCATTTTCCCCCACTCCCTCCCTATGGGGCCGGGCATACTGAGTTGAACAAAAATGAAATGCCCCTTTGGGACCATCACTCACACAAACTTTCACTTGAATTGGCCCAGTGGCTTTGGAGGAGAAGACCAAAACATGGTGTTGACGGACGACGGACGAGAGACGACGGACGACGGACGGGAAGCGATTAGATTAGCTCAGCTTGACTTTGTCAAGATGAGCTAAAAATAAACAAAACAGAAAGAGAATTTATGGAGGCTTATTTCGGGGGGTAAAATATTTTTAAAGAAATCAGAAAAAGGTTTTCATTAACAGTATTACATGCAATAAAATTTTTGGAACCTACATTGAAGTCTTGAGAGGGTTAAATTAAGGATATTCGTACTGGAATCAGATAAATGTTTCTAAGAAACCAGAAAAAAACATGTGCACAGCACTGAAAGGATTTGATCATGGCATCAATAAAATCTTTGGAACCCACATTGCAGTTTTTTTTGAGAGGGTTAAATTAAAGATATGCGTACTGGAATCAGATAAATGTTTCCAACAAACCAGAAAAAAAATGCACAGGATTAAAAGGGTTTGAACATGGCATCAATAAAATCTTTGGAACCCACATAGCAGTCTTGAGGAGGTTAAATTTAAAGATATGCAAACTGGAATCACATAAATGTTTCCAAGAAACCAGAAAAAACATGTCCACAGCATTGAAAGGGTTCACCATGGAATAAAATCTTTGGAAAACACACTGAAGTTATGAGAGGGTTAATTAAATTAAAGATATTCATACAGGAATTTATTTATTGATTTATTTATTGGTGTTTAAGGTCACATATTTCTGCACAATGGCTAACCATGACCGTGACAGTTTTACGGGTGGAGGAAGCCGGAGTACACGGAGAGAACCACCGAGCAACGGCGAGCAACGGCGAGCAACTGTCAGCTCCCCAACATACCAACTCCACACAAGCAGGGTTAGCATTGGTTGAAAACAGGTGCACCATCGACGTGCAGTACGCCTTAGTACACTGCGTCACCGTGCCCCCACGTGGGCAATGGGGTGAAGTGTCTTACCCAAGGACACAACTCGGTTGCCGCAGGTGGGATTCGAACCGAGGACCTCTCGGCTTGCAGCCTGCACCGCTACCAACTGAGCCACCGCGCCCCCCATACAGGAATCAGATCAATTATTTTTCCAAGGAACCAGAAAAAGCATGTGCACAGAGCATTGAAAGGGTTTGATCAAGGCATCAATAAAAATTTGGGAACCCACATTGAGTCTTGAGAGGGTTAAATTAAAGATATTCATACTGGAATCAGATAAATGTTTGCAAGAAAACAGAAAAAACATACATGTGCAGAGCATTGAAAAGGTTCAACATAAAATATTTGGAAAACACAAAGTCTTCAGAGGGTTAAATTAAAGGCAATCATACAGGAATCAGATAAAAATGTTTCCTCTGCCACTTATACAGAAATTTCATTACATCAAGTTATAATAATATAACAGAACATATATATTTGACAGCTGACAGGAGTTTCTCCTGTCCCTTGTTTACAAAAGTGATTGATAATAGTAAACAGTCTGAAGCACTCTCAACAATTTGTATAAGGAAAAACATTACTGCAAAAATGCTGACTCATCATTTTTTCAAGACCCTCTACCAGGCAACCTAATAGAATTGGTGGCAATTTTTTTTAACCAATAACTTCTACTGGTCGTAAGGATGCTTCATACCAAATAACAGTTTTCCGTTCCTTGTGGTTTGGGACATATGGGCTTTTTAAAATTTGTTTCTGTTTTTGCCCCTGGGGGTTGCCACGTGGCTGTGAAAAAAATTTTGTTTTGCATCAATCAATTACTTAGGGCCCACTTATACTACATGCCAAATTTGGTTGAAATTGGCCCACTGGTTCGTAAAATAGAAATTTTGGGCAGAGCCCAAAATGGATATGCCACCACAGAGGGCCCAAATATTGACCTACCAACTTCGTTTGAACAAACTTTAATCTTCTACACCAAAGGACGTTCCTTACCAAATATCAAGGCATTCACTCTGGTGGTTCGTGAGAAGATGATGTTTAAGGGTTTTAAGCAATTGGGGCATTAACCAAAACCTGAATATGGCAGCTGCTTCATTTGAACAAAATAGAAAGGGAATACTCGAAAGTATATATGTTTGAATTTGGCCTGGTGGTTGTGAAGAAGACGTCAAGTTTGCAAACGTTAACCGACAACGGATAAAAGTGATGGCAACAGCTCCCACTGACTTGCAGTCAGGTGAGCTAAAAACTAAAGTTCCGGGTTTCAACCAATTACTTTGATCTAAGGTATTTTTTTTTTTATCACTGGTCATCATAATTGAGCAGTGATTGTTAGCTGTCATTTACCTGAACATGTCTGAATTAATACTGTCCATTCCCACCAAACACTCCCAATCATCCGTTGAACTACTAAAGAAACTCTGAAACACACTAAAAAACTGCCATGCCATTTCTATTGTATAAAATTGTTTTCATATACCAAGGAATGCGAAATGAATAAAAGGTCGCTCAGCCAAGGACCCCTCGAAAAAAAAAATTGAATTTTTAATAGCTGAAAAAGGGACAAACTCCGGCAAAAAAATGTCAGACCAATCCCCGATTTGAACCTGACCTGTATTTTATATTGATACACCTACACAACAAATTTTATTTGATTCGGTCAATTACAGCTTAAGTTATTGGTTGAAAACTAAAAAAAAAATAGAGTTTTCAAAGTTAAAAAAGAGGCATACCACTGGCAAAAATTGTCAGACTGCACACCAATTCGAACTTGACCTGTATTTTATGTTGAGACACCTACATACCAAATTTCATTTGATTTGGTCAACTATAACTAAAGTTATCATTGGGAAACCCATGTGGGACGGATGCACAGCCTGATGGATGGACACACTGGCTATTTTAATAGCAACCTGAAAAAAAAAATTGGGGGAGGGGGGGAGGAATTTAACCCTTTACCCAATGTAGCAGCAAAAAACTTACATTAAATTGTTTGGTACTTCATTTTGAAAGATTTGTCTGATGTACATGTTAGATAAATTTATGAGGAGCAAAGAGCTCAACAAGATATTTTAAAGTGCAAAGTTTTGTTACTTATCCACTTTCTGCAGAAGAAATAACTTTTTTTTATCTATTTATACTATCCGACAAAACTTCTTCCAAGACAAAAATTAATTTCCATCTGACCAATAGTGACTGCTAGAGCAACTTGAACTATCATTGAAGGCATTCCATTTCTAGTTTCCCAGAATGCACTGCTGAATGTAGAGCCTGGAACTTTTGGAATACTCCCATGTTCACTTTCTTCTGGTCATGTTCAAGCAATCTTTACTAAATCTCAGTTTAACCCTTTTCCTAACGAAGAGACTGTATCCAACTGCATAATTTCAACAAAACTATATCCTGTGACCCCTCGTTGAAACGAGCTCATTGAGCATGTTTCAATGAAGGGTTAAAAGATACAGTTTTGTTGAAATTTCTTCAAATTTTTTTTTAAAAAAACCCAATAATTAAAATAATAAATTTTGTTATCATGTGCATTGGATAAAGGGTGAAGGCGAGACTTGTGGTGACTTGAAACTTTGAGAACATGCTAATGTTTACTTGTCAGTGGTCATATTTGATAAGTTTCATCAAAATTAGTTCAAAAATGTAGGAAAGAGTTAGGCACACAAGAAATTCGGATAAATATATATTATCACCACTATGTTTAAGTACAAAATGTTATCAGAGTCAAGCTCTTGTTTCAAAGGCCATATTTCGACAGTCGAGATACAGCCTTAGAAACAAGAACGAGCCTCTGATACTACATTTTGTACATAAACATAATGGTGAGGATAGATTTATCTTACAATTCGAAACTGTATTAACTTGATTTATACACTTTGTCTAACGAATTGGCTGCATCCTCCCACGTAATTTACAAATTGAACAGTTGAAAAAAGCCCCATTATTTTTCAAAAAAATTCAACAAAATCATATCATATGACCCTTCACTGGAATGAGCTCGACAAGCTCGGCCCAATGAGGGTCTACATGATGTGGTTTTGTTGAAAGTATTTTTTACAAAAAGTAATTAAAATACTTGCGATATCGGGTGCAATGAGTAAGGTTTTAGTAGCATTTTAATTTCAGATTTCATTTTCAGACTAATGAAAGTGTCAATGGCACTGTAGCTCAACTTGTTTAAGACATGTACATGTACAGTGTGTGACACAGCAATGACAAACATCTAGGTAATGACCTGATAACAAAGGTACATGTAAAGTATTGTAACGGTCTGTACATAAATGCTGACCGTAGCCTGTAACAAATATATAGGTATAGTTTTGTAAAAGTGGGGTGACAGTTAGATGCTAAACTTTTAAAGAAATCTTTGAGTCCCAGAGTGGGTCTGACTGAACCCAAAAATATTTGTTCTCATAGCACAGTGATAACAAAGGCAACCAAAAACACTCGTTCCAGTCACAAGGTGATAACAAAGGTACCACAAGAAGTTCCGTGAAGATCAGTTCATAAATACAGACTCTAGCCCAAGCTGTATTGACATGTGCACTTACTGTGTATCAGTAGCACTGAACAAATCAAAGTTCATCTAATTTGCATAATTTCTGCAAGAGAAAAAACCTGTATTATATGTGATGTATTCCATGTTACTAAACATTCCTACAAATATTTATTCAAATCAGAACTTTCATACAGAAGTTCTGTACAAAAGACTGATTGCACTAATTTTGGTACAAAATGGCTGCTGGCGGCCATCTTGAATTTTGGACCACACCCAAAAACACTCATTCTCGTCCCACAGTGATAACAAAGGTACCCAAGAAGTTTCCTAAAGATCGGTTCATAATATGGCCTCTAGCCTGAGCCGTATAGAAGTTGTGTACAAAAAACTGATTGGACCTAATTTCGGTACAAAATGGCCACTGGCAGCCATCTTGAATTTTGGACTGCACTCAGAAACACTTGTTCTCATCCCAAGGTGATAACAAAGGTACCCAAGACATTTCGTGAAGATCAGTTCATAAATACAGACTCTAGCCCGAGCCGTATTGACATGTGTACTTACTGTGTGTAAGTCGCACTGAAAAAATCAAAGTTCATCTAATTTGCATAATTTCTGCACAAGAAAAAAACCTGTATTATATGTGATGCATCCCATGGTACTAAACATTCACACAAAAAATTATTCAAATCAGCGCTTTCATATGGAAGTTCTGTTCAAAAATCTGATTGCACCTAATTTTGTACAAAATGGCTGCCATCGGCCATCTTGAATTTCGGACCGGACTCCAAAACACTTGTTCTTGTCCCACCGTGATACCAAAGGTACCCAAGAAGTTTCGTAAAGATCGGTTCATAAATACGGCCTCTAGCCCGAGCCGTATTGGCATTTGCACTGAAAGTAACAACAAAAAACATTAAAATTAGTCTAATTTGCACAATTTACGCACGAGAAAAAAACCCGTATTATATGTGATGTATCCCATGGTACTAAACATTCATACAAAAAATTATTCAAATCAGAGCTTTCATATGGAAGTTCTGTACAAAAAACAGATTTTCGTCGGTACAAAATGGCGGCTGGCAACCATCTTGAATTTCGGACCTCACCCAAAAACACTCGTTCTCGTCCCACGGTCATAACAAAGGTACCCAAGAAGTTTCGTAAAGATCGAGTTCATAAATGACAAAAGCTCAAATTTGGCTTTGCCAAAGTTGAGCTAAAAATGAGGATCATTGGTGGGGGGAGGGGGGTTTACAGTCATCAGTCACACTAAGTTTTCAAACCATTTGGCCTTGTAGTTTCAAAGAAGATTTTCTTGAAAATGCACACATTTATGAATTCTGTTTCAACAAAAAAAAAAAACTAGAGGATGGCCACCAAAGGGTGGCTGATTCCCCCCCAAAAAAGCCTTGATAGCCATTCTAACCTTATTCGCGACACACCCTCTGGTTGTGGGCAATAACAATACCAAGTATCATTAATATCCTTGAAGGCTGTAAGGAGTTATGGAGCGGACACGAATTCCGTCTACGCCCGGACGGACGGACGGACGGACGGATGGACGGACGGACGGACGGACGGACGGACGGACAGAAGACAGACAGACAGACGGACAGACGGACGACATCACGGCTAGATTCCCCCAAATTTTTTTCGGGGGAATAATCAGTAAAAGAAGATTAAATATTTTGAAAATTACAATTTTCTCCGACAGTATTCTTTTTCAAAATAGCTTTGGATAGGTAAAGGGTTACAGTCAAACACATTTTACTCCAATTTCGTCAAATCTTAAAAGATATACAATAATTACTGTCATCCAAGCTGACATGATGGGAAGTGAATATAAACAAAAACTTTCCTCGTTTTTCAAACACCTGTAATCAATCAGTATTTTCTGATAAGTAACTTGAGACTAATAATGCATATATCAAGATACAGTTGCAATTGTTTATAGTACAAGTCAAAATAAGATGTGTAGGATAATCCTATAAACTGTGTATCTTTCTCTTCCTACACTGATAAGACCAGAAGCTGACATCATTTTCTGGAAAGCTCTCACTGATAGCTTTCCAGAAAATGTCAGATTCTGATCTTGTCAGGGCAGGAGCAGCAGTTTACTTAGTTTATTGCAGTTATGCTACAGCTTATTTTGACTTGTACTGTATACACAATATTTCTGGGTTTTTTTCCCAGTTCTCAGTGGAGAAAACTGGAACCAACCTTAACCAGATTCTCAAAAAACAAGTATCTTGCTGACAGTACCGATCTTCGTGCAGCCAGGAGAGGCATTGGGTTAAGCATTAGAATATAGCTTCTGGCGGCCACATATTTCCATCCTTTCATAGACCATTCCTGCAAAGTTTGGTTCAAGTCGGCTCAGTAGTTCCAGAGATGATGAAAATGTGATATCCCATAGGGTTTCTATAGTAATTATAAGCCACAATTGTGGCCATGTTTGCAACCCAATCAACATTAAATGAGGATCGTTGGTAGAGGGGGTCCCAGTCATTATTTATGTGAAGTATCAAAACATTTGGCATGGCAGTTTCAGTGGAGAAGATTTTTGAAAATCCACCAATCAGAATCAAAGAATGCCTCTGGCAGCCATGCTTTTCAACCCACGGGAACAAAAAGAGGATCGTTTGTAGAGGACCTCCCATAGACTATCCCTGCCAGGTTTGTTTTCACGTCGCCTCGGTTTTTCCAGAGAAGAAGAGGAAAATGTGATTTCCCATAGGGTTTCTACAGTAACTCTAAGCCGCAATTGTGGCCATGTTTGTGACCCAATCAACATTAAATGAGAATTGTTGGTAGAGGGGGTCCCAGTCATCATTTATGTGAAGTTTCAAAACATTTGGCCTGGCAGTTTCAGAGAAGATTTTTGAAAATCCACCAACCAGAATCAAACAATGCCTCTGGAAGCCATGTTTTTCATCCGACGGGAACAAAATGAGGATCGTTTGTAGAGGACCATTCCTGCCAAGTTTGGTTCACACTGGCTCAGTGGTTACAGAGAAGATGATGAAAATGTGAAAAGTTTACGGATGACAGACAACGACGGATGCCAAGTGATGAGAAAAGCTCACATGGTCTTTTAGGCCAGGTGAGCTAATAAAAACGGATAAAAGAATGCAATCAAATTTACTGAAAAATAGGCTGATGAAATCGTCAGATGTGTACCCATACGCGCAACTAGTAGAAAGCTGTATGACGGAGGGCCACCCCAGATGCCGACATTATGTACACCATACATGGTATGGGTACATATAGAAATGGATTGGAGGAGGCTAATTTGATGGATAAAGGGTTAATATCTCCGGATCAAATTATTAGATTTACATAAAAAAACTATACAGCACAGCACATTAGTAACCTGAATACATACATAAAGTAACCTGATAATCGGATTAATAGTTTCTGAGTTATCGCATGCTGAAGAAATGGATTGGAGGAGCTCTCAATTTGAAGGATAAAGGGTTAATATCACAGGATCAAATTATCAGATTTACACCAAAAACTATACAGCTCGGCACATCAGTAGCCTGAATGAATATATGAAGTAACATGACAATCGGATTGATATTTTTGGACTTATCTCATGCCAAGGGATTGGAGGAATTTACAATTTGAAGAATAAAGGGCTAATATCTCAGGATCAAATTATCAGATTTAGACCAAAAACTATACAGCTCAGCACATCATTAACCTGAACACAAATATAAAGTAACTTGACAATCCAAGCAGTATTTTTCAAGTGATCGAATGCCAAAGGGATTGAGAGAAATTTTCAATTTGAAGGATAAAGGGTTAATATCTCAGGATCAAAATAACAGATTTACACCAAAAACTATACAGCTCGGCACATCAGTAACTTGAACACAAATATAAAGTAACTTGACAATCCAAGCAGTATTTTTCAAGTTATCGAATGCCAAAGGGATTGGAGGAATTTTCAATTTGAAGGATAAAGGGTTAATATCTCAGGATCAAATTATCAGATTTACACCAAAAACTATACAGCTCGGCACATCAGTAACCTGAACACAAATATAAAGTAACTTGACAATCCAAGCAATATTTTTCAAGTTAACGAATGCCAAAGAAATGGATACGGACGGCGGATGGACAGACTGATGGACAGACGGACAGACAAAGGATGGACGAACGACGGATGGCCACCCCGGATGCCGGCATTATGTGTACCATAAATAGTATGGGTACACATAAAAAGCATAAATTATCAGATTTTATGGTGAAAAATTGGTTAAAATTATGTTTCTTCAAAAATAAAAATACAGACATCCAGTTAACCTTTTGAACTTGAGAGGCCGTTTTTCCAGTCCAGGAACTTGATATGTCATAATTTCATTGAGCAGGATGGCTGCTAAGTGAATATGTGGGGAAGATCAATCAATATTTTCAATGTACAGTTCCAAGGCTGCAAGTGGAAAATATTAATTGGTCTACTCCCAAATAATGAATTAGGACTTCAAATTTCTGCCACTGAACAGACATGGAATATGCCACCATGGTTCAAAGGGTTAAGATAAAAACTGGAAGTTACTTCATTGGAATAGATTTACATGAAAAAGGTCAATATCATTTTCATGTAATTTTACAGGAAATAAAATTTCAGCTGTCTGCACGTGAAATGGCTGAATTTGGCAAATCTGTGGATAATTTCTCATCATTTTAGGAACACTTACGTCATACTAGGTAGATGTCTCATGACAACATCCAAGGCCTGTATAGCTTCATATGACATCTGCCGAGATCGACCTTCCAATGCCTCTTCCAAAGCATACAAACTAACTTGTGCTACCCACTTAATAACAACTTTGAATACTCTATCTCTACCTTCTCCTGGTAATGTGACTTCTAATTCTACCTATAAATAAAAATACATAAAGCCAAAAAAAAAACTAGAAAAACTGTGAGCACTGCTCACTAAATGATACCACCCACTCCCACCAAGAAACATTTTACAACAGTAAAAGTGTGTTTAATGTAGAGAGCACAAACACTGACAACCCCCCCCCCCCCCCCCCCCCAAAAAAAAAAATAAAAATACCTGAAAGCAGAATAGAAGGTGCACATCTATAATGTATATAAAAGAATGTCTGAGAGTTTCAATGAAATTCGCCCACTGGTATAAGAGGAGTAGCGGATAGCAGGAGTGTACCCCCCTAAAGCATCACAACAATTTGGCTAAGTTCATTTCGCCCTTTGGGAAAGAGTAAAAAATAAAAATACCTGAAAGCAAAATAGGAGGTGCACATCTATAATGTATAGAAAAGAATGCCTGTAAGTTTCAATGAAATCCACCCACTGGTTTAAGAGGAGTAGCGGATAGCAGATGTGTACCCCCAAAGCGTCACGGACGTACGGACGTATGGAAGTACGGACGTACGTAAGTACGGACACCATGAATGCTATATACCGCCCACTTTTCAAGTGGGTGGTATAAAAAACAGAGCTGTGTTCTCGGGCATTTTTGTTCTGAAAACAGAAGAGGGAGGGAGGCTTATTTTTTTCCTTCTCAACACTATGAATTTAAAATCCTAAGTTAATTCTTATGTACACTCATATGACTCTTTGAAACTCACCATTTCACAAGACTGTTTGTGAAGCTGCCAATTCAAACAAGATCAAGTTAGGCCTATTAAAAAAAATTGTTTCTCAGGCAGTTTTCTCTCAATTTCATTATGAGGGAGGGAGGCTTTTTTTCGCTATTATGTAGAAGAAAATAAAAATGAGCAGTAAAACCTTTCCAAGGTTCAGTTGCAAATTTAACCAACTATATTTGTTTGACAGAGCTCAGTGAGCTCGATCAAACAAGATAGAGTTTGTCAAATTCTTATCCTACAAGTACAAAATAGTGAAGAGATTTCCAGGTATTAAACAAGAGCACCACCAGGCATGGTTAAATACGTCTGTTAGCCATTTTGAATTGCTCCAACTTTGGTTGCGATCAAATGATCCAAACTGGAGTTATTGGCAGGAAACAAAAAATGTTAAAAGACTGTCTAATTCTAAGTCGAAAAATGGCTGCAACTCATGTAAAAATAATTGGATGAAACCCATATTTGAACTTGACCTGTATTACTAGCTGGGTAATACACATTACATGTACCAACTTTGGTTAAGATCAAATAAACTGGAGCTATCGGCGAGAACAAAACCTGTTAATAGATGGTTAAACAAGAGGCATGTCACGCCTAGAGAGCTCCGCTGAGGGCCACTGATCGCATGGGCATGTTTTCTAATACTAATATTGTTACAAACTTTAGCCGAAAAATATTCAGCAGTTCAGAAATTATGGCTTGGACAAACAAATATAAAAAATATCTTAAGATTTTCTTGATCCTGTGACCTGTGACCTTGACCCTGTGGGTTTACAGACCGCAGAATAATTGATGACACACCGTCTATTGATAATACATATTGTTATGAAGTTTGGTGGAAAAATATTCAGCGGTTTAGAAATTATGGCTCGGACAAATAAA
The DNA here is from genome assembly GCA_031216915.1 of Pictodentalium vernedei. NCBI lineage: Eukaryota > Metazoa > Mollusca > Scaphopoda > Dentaliida > Dentaliidae > Pictodentalium > Pictodentalium vernedei. Next base: position 264,484,765 of record CM062293.1, read on the forward strand.
ATGTTGACGACGGACGGACGGATGGACAGACAGACGACAGACGACGGACGAATCAGTATAAGAAAAGCTCTGCTGACTTTGTCAGTGGAGCTAATTACAAAACTTGTTAATAGACGGTTAAATTCTAAGCCGAAAAAGGGCAATAAATCATGAAAAAAAAATTGGACAGAACCCATATCTGAACTTCACCTGTACTACTAGCGGCATAATACACATACCAACTTAGGTTGAGATCAAATAATCCCAACTGAAGTTATCGGTTGGTTGCCAAAAATGTTAATATTTATTTATTTATTGGTGTTTAACTGGTAGAGTGCTGAATTATTTTTGGTCACCAAATTTGTTCACAAGTCTTTGGATAGTTATCATTTTTGAGAGAATGCCAAGAGGCACACTCCCATAAATTCTATCAAGGCAAATCCATACAGACTAAGTAATTTTACTTCAAAGATAATATGAAACATATCAACTGAATATGAAGCCTCTGAGTTGTGTTACCTGCACTATATGGGCTTCCAGCACTCTACCAGTTAAGGTCACTTATTTCTGCACAATGGCTAATCTTCACCACAACATGGAGATACCACGTCCCCTCCCATGGTAGTAAACATTCATACCAAGTTTCAAAGGAATCGAACCATAAATATCATCCGACCGAACTATAATCGCAGGTGCACAAGTTCCCATGGTGGTGAACATTCATACCAAGTTTCGAGCAGATTGGTCCATAAACAGCTGAGAGAATCTCCGGACAAAATTATGTCTATGGACGACATGGCGTAACTGTAACACAGAATTACTCCTGTTTTTAAGCTTTTATAGTAACATTTACTGACACTCAAAATAACATGCACAATAATGACAAAAATCAAAGTTTATACCGCTGATGGTGATAATGGAGGCAATTTTTCAAACATTTTAAGCATCCATGTTGATTTAGGATGCACACTGGTGTAGAATTGCAACCATAAGAAACAATAAGGTAGCATTATGCTTCAGGAGTTGCCTGTCTATAATGTTAAGGAACTAGAGGCTCTAAAGAGGCTGTAATCACTCACCTGGCAGAACTACATATATAATTTAAGTGTCAATGACACTGTAACTTAACTTGTCTGTGTTGTGTTTGATGAAAAGGATAATGTTCAATGTTTTTGAAAGGATTATCAAATAAGACAAGAATTGTGATAATTGGGAATATGTTAATTTCCGTTCCCTGTATGCTATGTTTTTAATAAGAATGAAAGTGTCAATGACACTGTAGCTCAACTTGTCAACACAAAGACATGTACATGTATAGTATGTGACACAGCAATGACAAACATCTAGGTAATGACCTGATAACAAAGGTACATATAAAGTATTGTAACGGTCTGTACATAAATACTGACCGTAGCCTGTAACAAATTTATGGGTAAAGTATTGAAAAAGTGGGCGACAGTGAGATGCTAAACTAGAAAAGAAATCTTTGAGTCCCAGAGTAGGTCTGACTGAACCCCAAAATATTTGTTCTCATAGCACAGTGATAACAAAGGCACCCCAAAACACACTCGACTCGTTCCTGTCCCAAGGTGAAAACAAAGGTACCCAAGAAGTTTTGTGAAGATCAGTTCATAAATACGAGCTGTATAGAACTTGTGACAAAAAACTGATTGGACCTAATTTCGGTGCAAAATGGCCACTGGCAGCCATCTTGAATTTTGGACCATACCCAGAAACACTCATTCTCGTCCCAAGGTGATAACAAAGGTACCCAAGAAGTTTTGTGAAGATCGGTTCATAAATACAGCCTCTGCCCTGAGCCGTATTGACATGTGTGCTTACATTGTGTAAGAAGCACTGAATAAATCGAAGTTCATCTAATTTGCATAATTTCTGCACGAAAAAAAACCCTTACAATATGTGATGTATTCCATGTTACTAAACATTCATACAAAAATTTATTCAAATCAGAACTTTCACACAGAAGTTCTGTACAAAAGACTGATTGCACTAATTTTGGTACAAAATGGCTGCTGGTGGCCATCTTGAATTTTGGACCACACCCAAAAACACTCGCTCTCATCCCACGGTGATAACAAGGTACCCAAAAATTTTTGTAAAGAATGGTTCATAAATATGGCCTCTAGTCTGAGCTGTATAGAAGTTGTGTACAAAAAACTGATTAGACCTAATTTCGGTACAAAATGGCCACTGGCAGCCATCTTAAATTTTAGACCGCACCCAGAAACACATGTTTTCGTCCCAAGGTGATAACAAAGGTACCCAAGACATTTCGTGAAGATCAGTTCATAAATACAGACTCTAGTCTGAGCCGTATTGACATGTGTACTTACTGAGTGTAAGTCGCACTGAAAAAATCAAAGTTCATCTAATTTGCATAATTTCTGCACGAGAAAAAAACCTGTATTATATGTGATGTATCCCATCATTCACACAAAAAATTATTCAAATCAGCGCTTTCATATGGAAGTTCTGTGCAAAAATCTAATTGCACCTAATTTTGTACAAAATGGCTGCCATCGGCCATCTTGAATTTCGGACCGGACCCCAAAACTCATTCTCGTCCCACGGTGATACCAATGGTACCCAAGAAGTTTCGTAAAGATCGGTTCATAAATACGGCCTCTAGCCCGAGCCGTATTGGCATTTGCACTTACAGTGCTGAAGTAACACCAAAAAACATTAAAATTAGTCTAATTTGCACAATTTACGCACAAGAAAAAAACCTGTATTATATGTGATGTATCCCATGGTACTAAACATTCATACAAAAAATTATTCAAATCAGAGCTTTCATATGGAAGTTCTGTACAAAAAACAGATTTTCGTCGGTACAAAATGGCGGCTGGCAGCCATCTTGAATTTCGGACCTCACCCAAAAACACTCGTTCTCGTCCCACGGTCATAACAAAGGTACCCAAGAAGTTTCGTAAAGATCGAGTTCATAAATACGGCCTCTAGCCCGAGCCGTATCCAATTGCTGACGTACAGACGGACGACGGGCCATGACGAAAGCTCAAATTTGGCTTCTCCAAAGTTGAACTAATAATATGAGGTGTAGACTGTACTAAAGAACTGAGGGGTGGGTTAATGTGGCCTTCACAGTTAATGTATGTGGCCCTCACAGTTAACGTATGTCAACAAAAGTTACCAAGTTACAATGAAATTATTCCAAAACGAGTCATCCTATCAAGTTACAATGAAATCCCTTCATTATTAGGGCCTGTAGACTGTGCTAAAGGTTTTCGGGCTTCAGACATGTGCAGCCATCACAGTTGACCGATTGCAACTAAAAGGGGACGTCTTCATCTCAACATTATACCGCATCATTCTACCAAGTTACAATGAAATCCCTTTACAAATACGACCTGTAATCTGTGCTAAAGGTTTTCGGGCTAAAGTTTTTCGGGTTTTGGGCTCAGGCAGCCATCAGGGTTGAATGATCGCGACCAAAGGGGGACGTTCTCATCTGGGCATTATCTGGAGTGATCCTACGAAGTTACAATGAAATCCCTTCATAAATATGACCTGTAGACTGTGCTAAAGGTTTTCGGGCTTCGGGCTCCTGTAGCTGTCACAGTTGACCAATCGCACAACCCAAAAGGGGACATTCTCATCTAGACATAATATGAAGTCAACCTACCAAGTTACAATGAAATCCATCCATAAATATGACCTGTGGACTGTGCTAAAGGTTTTCAGGTTTTGGGCTCAGACAGTCGTCATGGTTGACAGATCGCGACCAAATGGGGAAGTTCTCATCTGGACATCATACGGAGTCATGCTACCAAGTTACAATCAAATCCCTACATATTAAATATGACCTGCAGACTGTGCTAAAAGTTTTTGGGTTTCGGGCTTGGGCAGCCATCACGGTTGACAGATCATGACCAAAAGGGGACGTTCTCATCTGGACATTATACAGAGGCATCCTACCAAATTACAATGAAATCCCTTCATAAATACGACCTGTAAACTGTGCTAATGGTTTTCGGGTTTTGGGCTTGGACAGTTGACCAATCGCGACCAAAAGGCGACGTTCTCATCTAGACATAACCCCAAACCTGCATATGAAATTTTGTGACGATCAGACAAGAACTACGGGGTGTAGCCAAGTTAAGCTAAAAATGTGATTTCCCATAGGTAACTATAAGCCGCAATTGTGGCCATGTTTGCAACATTACATCAACATTACATGAGAATCATTGGTAGAAGGTGTCCCAGTCCTCAATCATGAAAAGTATAGTTTCAGAAAAGTTTTCAAAAATCGACAAATCAGAATCAAAGAATGCTTCTGGCAGCCATGTTTTTCATCCAACTGAAATAAAATGAGTAACCTCTCATAGACCATGCCTGCCAAGTTTGGTTCACATTGGCTAACTAATTCCAGAGAATAAGATGAAAATGTGATTTCCCATAGGGTTTCTATAGTAATTATAAGCCGCAACTTCAGCCATATATTTGCAACCCGATCAAGATTAAATGAGGATCATTGGAAGAGGGTGTTCCAGTCATTAGTCACGAAAAGTTTCAAAACATTTGGCCTTGTAGCTTCAAAGGAGATTTCTTGAAAATCCACACATTTATGAATTCTGTTTCAATAAAAAAATCTGTAAAAGGTTAAATATTTTGAAAATTACAATTTTTTTCAGACAGTACTCTCTTTCAAATAGCTTTGGATAGGTAAAGGGTTACAGAAAGCACATTTTATTCAAATAATTTGTCATATCTTAAATGATATCATAATTGACTGGTCAGCATGATGGTACACAAAATAAACAAAAAAAACTTTGATTTTTCCAAACACCTGTCATCAATCAGTATTTCTGATAAGTAACTTGAGAGTAATATTAACATAATTACAGCTGCAAACATGTTTACAGTACAAGTCAAAATAAGTTGTAGGATAACCACTATAAACTATGTATATTTCTCTTCCTACACTGATAAGACCAGAAGCTGACATCATTTTCTGGAAAGCTCTCACTGATAGCTTTCCAGAAAATGTCAGAGTCTGCTCTTGTCAGTGCAGGAGCAGCAGTATACTTAGTTTACTGTGGTAATGCTACAACTTATTTTGACTTGTACTGTATATACATTATTTTTATAGGTTTTCTCAGTTCTCAGTGGAGAAAACTGAAACCAAGCCTCACCAGATTCTCAAAAAACAAGAGACCCCACGAGGCCTGAAGCGTTCACCTTGAACACGATATAAACAAGAGGCCCCAGGGGGCCTGAGGGCGCTCACCTGACATGGTAGTCTAAACATCAAACCAAGGACTTGACTTGAATAAGCTGCATACGCCCCTCCTAAGAAAAGCATATACCAACTAGATGAAGCCATTTTGCCCACACAATACACAGGATTTTCCTTCTATTTTCAGTTCCTGCGCTTTTACGTCCTAAAATTGAGAAATAAACGCATAAAAAAAACAGATTTTTTTATTTTTGTTTGGAAATTCCCAAACAAAATATTTTCAGACCAAAATTTTTTTTTCGTCTTAAAACTGACCAAAATGCATAAAAAACCAAAAAACTAATTTTCCAGATATTGGTCCACCCGCCCCCCCCCCCCCCCCCCCAAATTTTCAGTGTAAAAAAAAAAAAAAATTGTCTTAAAATTGATCAAAACGCATAAAAAAAACCCCAAAAATTCCCAGATTTAAGTTCGGATTGGGACCCCAAATTTTCAGCCTAAATATGAACCCAGGGACTTGGCTTGAACAAACTTGAATCTCCCCCCCCCCTCCACCCCCCCCCCCCCCCCCCCAAGCATGCTGCGTACCAAATATCAAAAGATTGTTATCGGTAGATCTGAAGAAGATATTAAAAGAATATTCCTCATACTGCACTAATTTAAACATTTGGGCTCCCATAGTGAACCCGAATATGGACCGAGGGATTTGATTTCAACAAATATGTGAATCAATGTTCCAAAGATGTTATATGTAAAATATGAAAGCTTTTGGAGCAGTGGTTTGGAAGCAAACGATTCTTGAATTTTTTCCCATCGCCCACAGTGTTAAAAAATGCTGACTCAGCATTTTTTCAAAGTCCCGAAAAAGTACCATATTACAAAATCGATGGCAAATTTGTTTTACCATTCCTTTCTGTTGGTCCCAAGGAAGCCTCACATCAAATACAAATTCTCAGTGCCATGCAGTTTTGGAGATAAGGACGTTTTCATTTTTTTTCTATTTTAGGCTCCTGAGATTCCCACGGGGCTGAAGGAAAAATTTTTTTGGCATAAATCAAGTACTTATAACCCAATAATACCTCATATTAAATTTGGTTCAAATTGGCCTCTCGGTTCAGAAAATAGAAATTCTGGGTGGGGCAAAAATTCTTGCCCCTCTCAGAACAAAGGCAAATATTACCCGTCAAACTTCTCTTGAACAAACTTAAGTCTACACCTCAAATGGAAGCTGCATACCAAATATCAAGTCTCTGCTACGGCTGGTTCATAGAAGATTTTTTAAAATTTTGTGCATTTTGGCACAATATGAGCAGAAAACCAATTTGAAGAAAAACCCAAATGCCCCTATATAACCGCTACTCATGTGAATTTTCATTGAACTGCAACCAGTGGCTTGGGAGAAAATGACCCAAACACCACCTTCACAACGTACGACAGACGACGGACGAGGGACAACAGACGACAGACAAAAAGTGATCAGAATAGCTCACCCTGACTTTCAGTCAGGTGAGCTAACAAAGTCCAAGAATGAGTCTGCATTAAGCAATCCATCTTCATAGGATACACTGTCAATCCTTGAACCCCTCAGGAGTGACAAAATAGTCCAAGCTTCATGCCTTTTCTTCAGTTGATCATAATGTAAAATGCAGAGCTCCTCTATGAAGCCCCTTGATACAACCTATTTGGATTAATTTTAGTTACACACCTCTAGAGGGTACTGAATACAAAATTTCTAATTCTTCAGCTACATGGCCAATTCTGGTTCATATAGGGAGCCCAAATATTAGCCCAGGCTCTCAATTTGAACAAAGTTGAATCTGACCTCCCTAGAGATGTTGTATACCAAATATGAAAGCATTCTGACTGTTGGATCTGAAGAAGAAAAATTTTAAAGAAATTTCTTCATATTGCAGTTAAAAGTTAAAATTTGGGCTACCATAGCAAGCCCAAATATTAACCTACAGACCTGATCTGAACAAACTTGAATCTGCCCACCACCCCCAGAGATGTTGTATTCCAAATATGAAAGCATTCTGACTAGTGGATCTGAAGAAAATTTTTAAAGAAATATCCTCATATTGCACTAAGTTAAAATTTGGGCTACAATAGGGAGCCCAAATATTAACCCAGGGAACCAATATGAACAAACTTGAATCTGACTCCCCTACAGATGTTGTAAACAAAATATGAAATGATTCTGACAGGTGAATCTGAAGAAGATTTTTGAAGAAATTCCCTCATATAGTACTAAGCTAAATTTCAGGTTCCCATATGGAGCCTAAATATTAACCCAGGCACTCGAATTGAACAAACTTGCATCTGACCTTCCTAGAGATGTTGTATACCAAATTTGAAAGCATTCCGAATGGTGGATCTGAAGAAGATTTTTAAAGAAATTTCCTTATATTGCACTGAGTTAAAATTTGGGCTACCATAGCGAGCACAAATATATGCCTAGGAACCCAATTTGAACAAACTTGAATCTCACCCCCCCCCCCCTCCCCCACCCCCTGGAGATGTTGTACATCAAATATGAAAGCATTCTGACTGGTGGATCTGCAGAAGAAGATTTTTAACAAGAGGCCCCACTGGGCCTGAAGCGCTCATCTTGTACAGAACACAATTTAAACAGAGTCCAAGAATGAGTCTACATTAAGCAAGCCATCTCCATAGGCTGCACTGTCAATCCTTGAGTCCCTCAGGAGTGACAAAAATAATCTGGGCATCATGCCTTTTCTTCAGTTGATCATAAGTAAAATGTAGAGCTCCCCTATGAAGCCCCTTGATACAACCTATGTGGATTAATCTTAGTACCTCTAGAGGGTACTGAATACAAAATTTTTAATTCTTCAGCAAAATGGCCAATTCCGGCTCCCATAGAGAGCCCAAATATTAACCCAGGCTCTTGATTTGAACACAGTTAAATCTGACTTCCCTAGAGATGTTGTGTACCAAATATGAAAGCATTCTGACTGTTGGATCTGAAGAAGAGAAATTGTAAAGAAATTTCTTCGAATTGCAGTAAGTTCAAATTTGGGCTACCATAGCGAGCCCAAATATTAACCTATGGATCCGATTTGAACAAACTTGAATCTGACCCCCCGAGAGATGTTGTATACCAAATGTGATAGCATTCTGACAAGTGAATCTGAAGAAGAAGATTTTTGAAGAAATTCCCTCATATTGTACTAAGTTAAATTTCATGTTCCCATATGGAGCCCAAATATTAGCCTAGGCACTCGAATTGAACAACCTGGAATCTGACCCCCCTAGAGATGTTGCATACCAAATATAAAAGCATTCCGACTGGTGGATCTGAAGAAGAAGATTTTTAAAGAAATTTCCTCATATTGCACTAAGTCAAAATTTGGGCTACCATAGTGAGCCCAAATATATATCTAGGGATCTGATTTGAACAAACTTGAATCTGACCCCCACAAAGGTGTTGCATACCAAATATCAAAGCATTCTGACTGATGGATCTGAAGAAGATTTTTTTAAATTACCCTCCATATTGAACAAAGATAAAATTTGGGCTTCCGTAGGAAGCCCAAATATTAACCTAGGGACTTGGTTTGAACAATCTAGAATCTTGACCCTCATGACAATGATGTATACCAAATATTAAAAGATTCTGACTGTTGGTTCTGAAGAAGAAGATTTTTAAAGAATATTCCCCATATTACCCTATAGATGTTAAAACTTCGGGCTCCTGTAGAGAGCCCAAATATGAACCAATGAGCTTTATTTCAACAAACTTTTATCTGACCCCCCTATGAATGCTGTATACCAAATATCAAAAGATTCTGATGATTGGTTCTGGAGAAAAGATTTTTTAAAATTTTTGCAAATATGATATGCTGACTCAGCATTTTTTCGATGCCCATTTCAGAACACCCTAACATAACCGATGGCAATTTTTTTTTACCATTCAATTCTACTGGTCATAAGGATACTTCATACCAAATAAAAGCTCTCCGTTCCGTGGGGTTTGGAAAATATGGGCGTTTGAAAATATTTCTATTTTTAGCTTCCAGGGTTCCCATGGGGATGCAGGAATTTTTTTTTTTGCATAGGTCAAGTACTTATGACCCAATACTACCACAAACCAAATTTGGTTCATACCGGACCATCGGTTCAGAAAATAGAAGATTTTTAAAATATTTTGGAGCATTTTCCCCCCACTCCCTCCCTATGGGGTTGGGCATGCTGAGTTGAACAAAAATGAAATGCCCCTTTGGGACTATCACTCACACAAACTTTCATTTGAATTGGCCCAGTGGCTTTGGAGGAGAAGACCAAAACATGGTGTTGACGGACGACGGACGGGAAGCGATGAGATTAGCTCAGCTTGACTTTGTCAAGATGAGCTAAAAAACCTGAATCTGCACCCCACCCCCACCTCCCTCCCCTCTAAAGAATGTTGCATACCAAAATATCAAAAGATTCTGACTAGTTCACCTGAAGTTGATTAGACAGAATTCTGACCTCTAATGGTGCCCAGGTGCTGTATACAAAATCAGGGTTTCCGCTAGACCGGCAGAGGGTCCGATCGACCGGACCCATTCCCCCCCGCCGATCATACTATGATCAGTCAGAAAAGCTGGTTGTTAAAATGTCAAGTACAATGCTGTATCGTAAAGACACTCAGGATCCTTTGTTTCCACATAATATAGGCATAATTATGTTGTATACTATGCCTACTATTATTGACGACAACCTGATACCTTATAACCCCCAAACGAGGGGGAAACAAAGTTCAAATCCTAAACGTCGCCTATTATATTTCGGACTCAAATTGTTGTTTTTGGTCCGAAATCACTGGCTTTTATTTTGAGCGAAAATTATGGACTTGTTTTGGAAGCTGTCACTTGTTTCAAATGAGTGTGCAGGCTGCTGTCAGTAGTTGTCTGAAACACGCCCACAACATATAGTTTTCAGTTTTCACAGTGGTTCAATATCATCAGAAAGATACTGATTGAACACTGCCACTTTCGAGCGGTGCACAATTCATTGTGAAAGAACACTGCCACTTTCGAGCGTGCACAACTCACTGTGAAAAACGGGTGTTCAGAAATTAATGAGAAAGTGGTAATTAAAAATAAAAAATAATTACAACTGGTATTTGAGAATTATATAATATAACCAGGGATATGATTTATGACTTATTGGTTCAATAAAACATGCTCATTTATCATTTCATCATGCCTGGCAACATGTGAAGTTATGACTTTCAGTGTAAAATCAATTTTTCGAATGTTGCCAAGGGAGGCAACTATTTTGTTATTCATATTTCGCAGTGTAAATTTTATCTGGTCTTCATATTATGAATTTTTTTTTGTTGCGTTTGTGTGAAGCTATATTTTGTTTTATTCGTAAAAAATGTACATATTTAAAAAAACAGCTATTTTTAAACAGACTATCTTTGTCTGTTTTCAAGGGGGTGGTTTGCAGTGCTGATTAACATACTTACAAAGCACCCCCTGGGCTTCTACACGAGTCAGTACGGTAATTGCACATGCATGACGTCACACGTCCACATCATGGTTCTTTTCGAATATTACAGCGAGCGGTTGTAAACAAAGCTCAGTCACTGTTAGGATTTGTGGATTTTGTGTTGTTTTGGGTTTGTATTTTTATGAAACCTCCGACCAGATGTAGTATTGTGTGTCCCGTGGGAATTTTGAGAATTGTAGGAGGAAAAATACATATTTTCCACATCAATTATTCAGCATTTTAGCGACCAGAATGCCCCCAGAGAGCACCTAAAAATCAAAATTTTCTTGGGGGGAGTTCTCCCCCCAAACCCCCCTCTATATGCACGTGCCTTCGGCATGTGCGGCAGACGCCTTCTGCATCTGAATTTCACTTTCTTTAAACTACCGGACCCACAAATTTTCCCCTAGTGGAAACCCTGACAAAATATCCATGGATTTTGACTGCTCGAACTGGAAAAGAAGCTTTTCAAAAGCTTTTACACAAATTGCACCAAGTTAAAATTTGGGCTTTCATAAGCAGCGTAAACCTGACCCCAAGAGATGTTGTACACCAAATATCAGAGGATTTTGACTGGTGAATCTGAATAAGATTTTTAAAAGAATTTTCCTCATATTGCACCAAGTTAAAATTCAGGCTCCAGTAGAGAGTCCAAATATTAACTCAGGGACCTGATTTGAACTACCTTGAATCTAACTCCCCCAGAGACGTTGTATACCAAATATGAAAAGATTCTGACTAGTGGATCTGAAGAAGAAGATTTTTAAAGAACATTCCTCATATTGCACTAAGGTAAACTTTGGGCTCCAATGGGGAGCCCCAATATTAACCCAGGGACCCAATTTGAACAAACTTGAACCTGACCCCCCCCCCCCCCTCCCCCACCCCCTAGAGATGTTGTATATCAAATACCAAAATATTTCAACTTGTGGATTTGAAGATTTTAAAAAAATATTCCACATATTGCACTAAGTTAATATTTAGGCTCCAAAAGAGAGCCCAAATATTAACCCAGGGACTCGATTTGAACAAACTCAAATCTGACCCCTCTAGAGATGTTGTATACCAAATATGAAAACATTCTGACTGGCGGATCTGAAAAAGACTTTTAAAGAACATTCCTCATAATGCACTAAGTTAAACTTTGGGCTCCAATGGGGAGCCCCAATATTAACCCAGAGACCTGATTTGAACAAACTTGAATCTCACCCCCCTAGAGATGTTGTATACCAAATACTTAAGGATTCCGACTGGTGGATCTGAAGAAGATCTGAAGAAGATCATCTTCAAAGAAATTTACTCATATTGTACTAAGTTAAAATTCGGGTTCCAAAAGAGAGCCCAAATATTAACTAAGGGACCTGATTAGAACTAACTTGAATCTGATCCCCTTAGAGATGTTGTATACCAAATATCAAAGATTTCAACTGGTGGATCTGAAGAAGATGATTTTTAATGACTATTCCACATATTGCACCAAGTTAAAATTCGGGCTCCAACAGAGAGCCCAAATCTTAACCAAGGGATCTGATTTGAACAAACTTGAATCTGATCCCCTAGAGAAGTTGGATATCAAATAAACGATTCTGACTAGTGGTTTTGAAGAAGATTTTTTTTGAATTTTGGAAACAAATTTATGGGTGCTATCAGAGTTATGCCCCTTCTGCCCTGCCGCAGGATCAAATTATCCGATTTACACCAAAAACTATACAGCTTGGTACATCAGTAACCTGAACACAAATATAAAGTAACTTGACAATCCAAGCAATATTTTTCAAGTTATCGAATGCCAAAGGGATTGGAGGAATTTTCAATTTAAAGGATAAAGGGTTAATATCTCAGGATTAAATTATCAGATTTACACCAAAAACTATACAGCTCGGCACATCAGTAACCTAAACACAAATATAAAGTAACTTGACAATCCAAGCAATATTTTTTAAGTAATCAAATGCCAAAGGGATTGGAGAAATTTTCAATTTGAAGGATAAAGGGTTAATATCTCAGGATCAAAATAACAGATTTACACCAAAAACTATACAGCTCGGCACATCAGTAACCTGAACACAAATATAAAGTAACTTGACAATCCAAGCAATATTTTTCAAGTTATCGAATGCCAAAGAGATTGGAAGAATTTTCAATTTGAAGGATAAAGGGTTAATATCTCGGGATCAAATCATCAGATTTACACCAAAAACTATACAGCTCGGCAAATCAGTAACCTGAACACAAATATAAAGTAACTAGACAATCCAAGCAATATTTTTCAAGTTATAAAATGCCAAAGGGATTGGAGGAATTTTCAATTTGAAGGATAAAGGGTTAATATCTTAGGATCAAATTATCCGATTTACACCAAAAACTATACAGCTCGGCACATCAGTAACCTAAACACAAATATAAAGTAACTTGACAATCCAAGCAATATTTTTCAAGTTATCGAATGCCAAAGAAATGGATACGGATGCCGGATGGACAGACAGACGGACGGACAAAGGATGGACGAACGACGGATGGTCACCCCAGATGCCGGCATTATGTGTACCATACATAGTATGGGTACACATAAAAATCACACACCTGTATGCTACCAGCTAAACAGAATTTGTCAACCCCAGTAATCAAGCACTGCTCCACTTCATGGGAATCCAACAGGCAAGCCACACTTTAAACTAGAGGTGTGACTGCCCCAGATGGACCTTTCCATGCCCCTGCCGCCATAATTATTCTAAGACAAAAAGAGGCATAACTCTGGCAAAAAAAAATCCAATCACAACTATAATCACAGATGCACAGGTTCCCATAGCAGTAAACATCCATACTAAGTTTCAAAGGAATCGACCCATAAACATCTGAGAAAATCTCCGGACAAAATTCTAGGCCTTTTTCAAATCGAAAAATGGACGAATTCTGGCAAAAATAATCCGACTGAACTATAATCGCAGATGCACAAGTTCCCGTGGTGGTGAACGTTCAAACCAAGTTTCAAGCAGATGGTCCATAAACATCCCAAGAAAATCTACGGTCAAAATTATGTATATGGATGGATGAATGGATGGATGGACAAGGTGATTCCAGTATAACCCCCCTCCCCAACTCGTTGTTGGAGTTGCTGGAGGTATAACTATCTGTTTGCTTGATGAAGTTTAAAGTCACTTTTACCATCTATAACTCTTTCTTTACTGCCAGACAAGTACAGTGGAGCCCACTTAAGTGGATATCTCTTAAATGAATATCCCTGTTAATTGTTTATAACATCCAAACACCAAATCGAGGTGGGAGGTTTTAATTTTTCAGATTCGATTTCGGTACAGTTTCAGGAAAAAACCTTGGTATCGGTTTGTTTTTTTCTATGTGTTAAGAACAGATAGTAAATAACACTGACACTTCATGTTCCTTAACTTAGAAAAAATATGCAATAGTTTGAAGTACGACACCATTCACCATAAAAGCACTGCCTGTAAGTATTTCCTTTGGGTTCTGCCTAACTTCCCTTTGATCATTCTTGGAGGTTCTATGGGATCAGTTACTAAGCCTATTCAGTCAGAAAAAACTCATAAAACAGGGTGACAAATGAATAAAATTCATCTAATCTATGTTGTGTTGTGATTGTCACATTTTCTCCCTTGACACTTCAGGTGGATGAGTCAATAAGGGTGAAAATGTGACACTGCGAACACGACGTATTCACTCCTTTGCTGAATGACTAAATGACGAAATGACGAGAGTCTACAGTAGTCACTAGTCAAGTTCTCTCCAAGTAACATACTTTGATCAGTTTATGCACAAATACAGTAAAACCGTTTGGCCGGTTTTTTCTGGATCTTACGGTTTGGTTTTCTGGTTGGCTGCAAAAAATGGAACCAAACTGAACCAGAAAACTGAAAAACTGCCCAACCCTAAAACCAAACCATTTACCATACCTTCTGTAAAAATTTCACTTGTCAATTGCATATAGGTTACAGAATAAGGTACTATTAATTGAATAACTTAGATGTGAGTCTTCCATGGAAGACGTGTGTCGCCTGCACTATATTTTAATATTTCAGACAGAATTCTAAGTGGAAAAGGGGCATAACTCTGGAAAAAATACAGCGGATCAGAAAATAAAATAGGAGGTGCACAATGCCATTATGTGATAAAGAATCACTGAAAGTTTCATCAAAATCCATTCATAGGTTAAAGAGGAGTGGCGGATAAGAGAAAGTGTGACGCGGACGACGACGCGGACGACGCAAGATGACAAAAGTAATCCCTATATGTCGTTCCCCACTTCGTGGGGCAGGCGACACAAAAAATCTTGTACTATCTCAAAAAATTACTCTGACAATCACCATATTCACCATGTTGATATATGGCCTTTAGATTAATCTGATTTGGGCACAATACCAAACACAAATTCACCATATTGTGGCCTGGAAAACCTAAGAGAGAAAAGAGCAGGTATGTTTGCCTTCTTAGCCTCTGTTTCATATACTTTTCAGGTTTTCCACCCTAGAATCATAGTTTACAGCTTCTTGTCATAGGTCTTAACTATTTTCATTACCTCCTCTCCTCAAGGAACATGTAACATTTATTAGCTTTAAGTACAAGCTCATACAGGGTTCCGCTGTGAAAAACAATCAGCTACATGTAATGTTTACTCGAGAAAGATTCCTAGTTTTCTGGTGTTATGCCAAAGATTCCTAGTTTTCTGGTGTTATGTCAAAAACCTCTAAACTCAACTGCCAGTCTTTTGATTTTGATGTGTGTTATTGCTCTTGTGTGCCATTGCGACAACAACTTTTATTTTTTGCAAGCAGTCAACAGCCTGCCTCAGCTCTGCATTGTGAGCTATTAAAAATTTGTTTGCAGGATAAGGTCATACTCCATGAATTATTAAATTATAAACTGAAAAAATTCCAGTTTACAAATTCCAAGACTTCAAACTAGTTAAATTTTGCTTTCCAAAAATTGTTACGTGAACCAAGTGATTCAGCAAACTTCAAATTCTGATAATAGTAATGCAGAGATATGAAATGTGCATCACAAGTAATCTCCCTTGATACACATAAATATTGACATATCAAACAAAGTCGATCTCTTATGTTGAACCAAGCACATAAAAGCATGTTGTTTTGTTCATTCAACAAATTTACAAAAGTGTATCTCGTAATATGATTAAATACTTATCGGATACTCATTATTTTTTATTAATATATCTGAACAAATATTTGGGGAACACCTCAGGATTCTGCCTAACACAATCTGTGATAGACATTTTCCAGAGAATCTGCTCAATGGCATTGCAAAGTCAAGGTAAAGTGTGTATGAGGTTCATACTTGAGAACAATCCACAGAACAAGTTAAAAATTTGTGAGCGATGCCACAGGCTATTAGTCGCATTGCTCTCTTTAGCAGAAAAGTGTGTGTGTGTGGGTGGGGGTGGGGGGTTCTTTATAAAATGCAACCCAAAAAATCATGGTCGTAGATGTTTGTTTTTTAAAAAACATTTTCCCAGCCCTGACTGAACAAGAGCGCATCTCACTTCAAGTGGTAGCGACCAGTAGACAATGCACCTCCCATATTCAAAATCGAGAGATGAAAATTATGCATGATGTTTAATAGGAAGCACTACAAATATGAATGAGTATATTAGATCTCATGTGTAGAGTACATGCTCATAGAGGGTTCGCCAGTGAGAACAAATGTGCTGACAGTGTCGTACACACAGGATTACTTTTCATGGGTGAACTCTGTGGGGTTTTTTAAACTCATTTGTTGGCAGCATTGTTTGAGTCGACAGGTAGGCCCTAAACTATATTGCTGGCATTGGGGAAACTGATAATTGTATAGCCTGAACACTACAAAACTTTACAAAAAATATTTAAAGTTCATATAATTTGGGAACAATTACATTTGGGCACAGCATTTACAGTTGCTATTTGTGGGAATTTACAGCCTAGTTTACAGACTCATTTGGCCTCAATACATCCATAAAGGCATTTAATCTTTTATATTTTGTTTGACAGGGTTCCATCAGCTCTGTCAAACAAGGTATAACAGAATGATCAATTTATCTCTAAATTGCAGAAAAGCGACCCAAATCTCAGTTAATTGAATACTTGTTAATTAAATAGTTTTACCTTTCAAAGTGACTATTCAACTAACAGGGTTCCACTGTATCAAATGAAGTTTATTCAATAATTTATAGCTATGTTGCTCACTTCTGAGAACTTGAACCCCATTGGTTACTTGATCAAAGAATAGATAGATTTGATTTGATATATCAATATCCATGGCTCATCTGTAACTCTACATGGGCTGTTCAGCTGCAGGTCTTAAATTCCCTTCCATTTTCCCTGAATCTGTCTTGATTCGCATCTAACACATCAATGCGAATCAAAATGAAATAAATGCCCAAAGGATTGGGTAAGTTCAGAATTTTAAATGAGGTGCTTATGGGTGGGTTTTGCCACATTTTAAAGCCAATAGATAAGATTTCTAGTCATAATTCACACCACACTTTGACAAGAAATATAAACAAGAGGACCCAAGGGGCCTGAGGGCACTCACCTGACATGGTAGCCTAAATATCAACCCAGAGAATTGATTTCAACAAGTTGCATCTGCTCCTCCTAAGAAAAGCTTATACCAAATATCCAAAGATTCTGACCAGTGGATCTAAAAAAAAGAAGATTATTAAAGAATATTCCTCATATTGAACTAAGTTATAATTCGGGCTCCCACATGGAGCCCATATATGAACCCAGGGGCCTGGCCTGAACAAACTTGAATCTCACCCCCCTAAGGATGCTGCATATCAAATATCAAAACATTCCAACTGCTGGATCTGAAGATTTTTAAAGAAAATTCCTCATTTTGAACTAAGTTAATTCGGGCTACCACAGTGAGCCCAAATATGAACCCAGGGACTTGGCTTGAACAAACTTGAATCTCACCCCCCTAAGCATGGTGCATACCAAATATCAAAAGATTCTGCCTGCTGGATCTTGAGATGAAGATTTTCAAAGAAATTTGCCTGAAATGCAAGTTCGAATTCGAGCTTCTCTAGTGAGCCCAAATATGAATCTAGGGAGCCGATTTGAACAAACTTGAATCAGATCCACCCCACAATGTTGCACACCAAATATCAAAAGATTCTGCCTGCTGAATTTGGAGAAGATTTTTGAAGAAATTTGCCTGAAATGCACTAAGTTCGAATTCGAGCTTTTATACTGAGCCCAAATATAAACCCAGTGGGGCCAATTTGAACAAACTTGAATCAGATCCACCCCACAATGTTGCGTACAAATATCAGAAGATTCTGCCTGCTGGATCTGGAGACTATTTTTTAAGAAATTTGCCTGAAATGCACTAAGTTGGAATTCGAGCTTCTATACTGAGCCCAAATATAAACCCAGGGGGGCCAATTTGAACAAACCTGAATCAGATCCACCCCACAATGTTGCATACCAAATATCAAAAGATTCTGCCTGCTGGATCTGGAGAAGAAAATTTTTTAAGAAATTTGCCTGAAATGCACTAAGTTCGAATTCGGGCTTCTATAGTGAGCCCAAATATGAATCCAGGGAGCCAATTTGAACAAACTTGAATCAGATCCACCCCACAATGCTGCATACCAAATATCAAAAGATTCTACCTGCTGGATCTGGAGAAGAAGATTTTTAAGAAATTTGCCTGAAATGCACAAAGTTTGAATTCAAGCTTCTATACTGAGCCCAAATATAAACCCAGGGAGCCGATTTGAACAAACTTGAATCAGATCCACCCCACAATGTTGCATGCCAAATATCAAAAGATTCTGCCTGTTGGATCTAGAGAAGATTTTTTAAGAAATTTGCCTGAAATGCACGAAGTTCAAATTCGGGCTTCTATAGTGAGCCCATACATGAATCCAGGAAGCCGATTTGAACAAACTTGAATCAGATCCACCCCACAATGTTGCATACCAAATATTAAAAGATTCTGCCTGCTGGATCTGGAGAAGATTTTTAAAGAAATTTGCCTGAACTGCACTAAGTTTAAAATCGGGCTCCTATAGTGAGCCCAAATATGAACCCAGGGGCCGATTTGAACAAACTTGAATCAGATCCACCCCACAATGTTGCATACCAAATATCAAAAGATTCTGCCTGCTGGATCTGGAGAAGAAGATTTTTTAATCTTTTTCCCATTGCCTACAGTGTTAAAAAGTGCTGACTCAGCACTTTTTCAAAGTCCTGAAAAAAGTACCTTGTGATCAAAGCGATAGGGATTTTTTTTAACCATTCTATTCTACTGGATAAAAGTAAGCTTTGTACAAAAATAAGAATTCTCTGTGCCGTGAAGTTTTGGGGATATGGCAGTTTTAAGATTTTTCCTATTTTTAGCTCCCAAGGTTCCCACAGGGCAATGAGAAAAATATGTTGTGCATCATTCAACTACTTATGACCCATTATCATCTCATATCAAATTTGGTTCAAATTGACCTCACGGTTCAGAAAATAGAAATTTTAGGCGTGGCCAAAATTTTTGCCCCTCCCATTACGAAGGCAAATAATGCCCGACAAACTTCTCTTGAACAAACTTGATTCTACACCTCAAAAGGAAGCTGCATACCAAATATCAAGTCTCTGCTACTGCTGGTTCATGAGAAGATTTTCAAAGATTTTGGTGCCCCTTGGGGGCGTGGCCCCACCCAGGAGGAGGGGCAACTTCATTTGAACAAATCTGAATTGACATTAGGTAATAAACATTTACCCAACATTTGAAAAATATTGGGCCAGTGGTTTCTTCGGAGAAGTTGGTTTTGTAAAGTTTACGCCGGACGGCGACAGATGAAGACGACGGACGGACGACGAATGGAAAGCGATTAGTAAAGCTCCCCTTGAGCTTCGCTCAGGTGAGCTAAAAAGCATGGCAAAGCGATTCCAATCCCCCGCAACCAAATATATTCAAAAACAATCACAAACAAGCGTAACATGATAATTTAACAAAAGGCAATAACTTCAATGATTTTCATCAGACACTGGGTTTCTGAACTTGATGTGGACATTGTTGCTGTAGAGACATAAACTAAAAAGAATTGGAATCCAGTTACTATTGTCAAAGTTATGCCATAAACAAGCATTACACAATATTTTTTTTACAAAGGGAAATAATTCTGACAATTTTCAATGGATAACAGTGGTCATTGAACTTGAGGTAGACATTGTTCCTAGAGAGATATATACCAAAAAACACTTAAATTTGGTTACTTATGTTCAAGTTATTCCATAAACAAGCATTACACGATATTTTTTATTAAACAAAGGGCAATAACTTCCATAATTTTCATTGGATATCGCTGGTCATCAAACATGGCATAAACAAGTTTTACAAGATATTTTTTACAACAAAGGGACAAAACTTTTCAAGGTCATCGAACTTATCAATATATTAGGGAATAAATGTTTAGAACACATTTTCTGAGAAGAAGAAATCACTAGAAAATGGGTCGTAAAATCAAAAATTTAAATTACTTAATGTCATGGGTTATCATATTGAGAAGTTACCGATTTTTTAAATAGTGCCTCCTAATTTTTAATACGGTAAAACCTGTTTTGAGAAACCATTGTCGTGAGAGACCACCAGTCTTGAAAGACCGCTGTGACCTTATACTTTGACTCCGTAATGGACCAGTCATGAGAGACATGTCTTGAGAGACCACTTTTGTTTGTCTGGCCAAATGGGTGGTCTCTCAAGGCTGTTTCTCATGTACAAGTAAGCTACTGGAAATGAATACATGCAGTCCCCAAAGTAGCTGAGATCTGTAGTTGCATGCCAAGAGAGATAATGTGTATCATAATACATATCATATCGTGAACACTGAATTGTGATACATATTGTATCATTGGGGAAGCATATCGTTGCAGCCCTACTTCACTGCAACCACATTTGCTGCTGATGCGAACAAGCTCATTTCCAGCCTCTCTTCCAATGCATGCAATATTTATGAGAACACTACACAGTACTGGATAAGCATCTGAAACTCATACCAACTCCCCCTCCTCCAAAATCAACCCTTTAATGAAGGTGTCTACTTACAGTACATGGATCACATACACACAGGTTGATAGCACACAGACATGACAATGCTGCCATCACTATAATGTTCAGAGCCACTATGACTTCACTTGGAGACCACGGTCATCGATGTTTGCACCTGCCACTATGTCCCTTTCATATCATAATATCAGCAAATATACACTTTAACCTTTTAAATGCAGAGAAGCACACACAGATAAGGGAAAGTGAAGTGATGTGAGGAGAGATCTAAACTATTTAACACTAACTTCTACATTTGAGGTGAAAATTGTGATTTATGCACATTCATGTCCCTATAGTTTTTTTCAGAGGTCATGTTGTGACCTAGCTACCCATGTCACTCGCAAAAATCTATTATGAATTGGTGATTGTGTTTGGATATGGTCTGGAACAGGTGAGGTTTTTGGTACTCATAATACTCATCTAACATTCTACATACTGGACACAAAGTTCTACAATATATGTTAAATATGTTAACCATAGAATCATCGTTATTTGTGCTGAATAACAGTGAGAAGTGTGGTAATTGTAATGACTGGTATACAGACGTGTGGTATCAAATATTTCAAATGGAAAAAGACGTGAATTCAGGGGTTAAAAAGTGGTTTATTTTGGCAAATGGCACTACAATTATATTCAGCACATAAAAATTATGTAAAAACGAAGGTATTTTCACTTTTCCACTAAAATGTCTTTTGAAATAATGTTTCTGAAAAACCCGACCTAACTATATAAAAATTCAACACTCACAAGTTATGTGGACTCAAGAACTGCACACAACCCCAATCAAACTAAACTTTCATCAATAAACACTGGTACCATGCAGCAATTAGGGAACAGTGAAAATTACCTTTTCTTTTCCAATTGGCAAAGGTTCTTTGCTGTATAAATTTTTTCTGCCATCAAAAACTGGTCTTACACCCAAGAATATCTTCTGTGTATAAGACTGAACCATTGTTTCAATAATCTCTCTGAAAAGAAAAACATGAAAATTCTACAATCTAAACTCTTTCAACCCCAAAACCAGCTTCTTAAGTTCAGAACCAAAACCAATAGATTCCTAAACTTTCAATTCAACTCTGTAGCTATCTATTTGACACATAAGCTTCAACATTTTTTCTTCTTTTTTAGCTGCTATTACAAAGTATGACCCAGTGACAGAACAAGTTTAATGCGATTGTTTCAATGAGGTAAGAAATTTAAACAAGAGGCCCCAAGGGGCCTTAATCGCTCACCTGCCAAAGTTATTTATTATTTATTTATTGGTATTTAAGGTCACATATTTCTGCAGAATGGCTAATCGTGACCATGACAATTTTAAGGGCGGAGGAAGCTGGAGTACCCGGAGAGAACCACCGAGCAACAGCGAGCAACTGTCAGCTCCCCAACACACTAACTCCACACAAGCAGGGTTAGCATTGGTTGATCATCGATGTGTAGTACACCTTAGTACACAGCATCACCGTGCCCCCACGTTGACAATGGAGGTGAAGTGTCTTGTCCAAGGACACAACGTGGTTGCCACAGGAGGGATTCAAACCGAGGACCTCTCCGCTTGCAGCCCGCATCTCTACCTGCTGAGCCACCGTGCCTCCACCTGCCAAAGTGGTTAAAAGAAGTATTTGGGGTCACATTCAGTTAGACATGGCCCATCAGCACAACAAAGGAATGAAGTCATGAAAGGCAACTTTTATGCAAAAGCACTAAGGATCTGAAGATCGGAAGAAGATGTTAAAAGAAATTCCCTCATATTGCACAAAGTTAAAATTCAGGCTTCCATAGGTAGCCCAAATTAATAACCCAGGGTCTCGATTTGAACAAATAGGAATCTGACCATCCAAGAGATGTTGTTTACCAACTATGAAAGGATTCTGACTGGTGAATCTGAAGAAGATTTTCAAAGAAATTTCCTCATATTGCACTAAGGTAAAATTTGGGCTCCCATAGGGAGACCAAATATCAACCCAGGGATCCGATTTCAACAAACTTGAATCTGACCCCTCTAGAGATACTGTATACCAAATATAAGATGATGATTCTAATTGATGATTCTGGAAATTTTTAAAGAAAATTCCTCATATTGCACTAAGTTCAAATTCAGGCTCCCATAGGAAGCCCAAATATTAACCTAGAGACCCGATTTGAACAAACTTGAATCTGACCACCTAGAGATGTTGTATACCAAATATGAAAGGATTCCAACTGGTGGATCTGAAGAAGATATTCAAAGAAATTTCTTCATGTTGCACTAAGATAAAATTAGGGCTCCACAAGAGAGCCAAAATATTAACTCAGAGACCCAATTTGAACAAACTTGAATTTGACTCTCCTAGAGATGTTGTATACCAAATATCAAAAGATTTCAACTGGTGGATGCAAAGAAGATTGTTGAAGAATATTCCTCATATTGAACTTAGTTATAATTCGGGCTACCACAGTGAGCCCAAATATGAACCCAGGGGCCTGGCCTGAACAAACTTGAATCTCACCCCCCTAAGGATGCTGCATACCTAATATCAAAACATTCTGACTGCTGGATCTGAAGATGAAGATTTCTAACGAATATTCCTCATGTTGCACTAATTTGAACATTTGGGCTCCCATAGAGAGCCCAAATATGGACCCAGGGAATGGATTTCAACAAATATGTGAATCAATCTTCCAATGATGTTATATGTGAAATATGAAAGCTTTTGGAGCAGTGGTTTGGGAGAAGAAGATTCTTTAACGTTTTCCCCATTACCCACAGTGTCAAAAAAATGCTGACTCAGCACTTTTTCAAAAGTCCTGAAAGTACTGAAAAAATACCCTATGATAAAACTGACAGCAATTTTTTTTAACCATTCCATTCTGTGGGTCCAAAGGAAGCTTCACACCAAATAAAAATTCACAGTGCCGTGTAATTTTGGAGATATGGGAGTTTTAAATTTTTTCTATTTTTAGCTCCTGCGGTTCCCATGGGGCGACAGGAAAAAGATTTGGGGCATAAATTAACTACTTATGACCCAATAAACCCTCAAATCAAATTTGGTTCAAATCAGCCTCTCGGTTTGAAAAATTGAAATTTTGGGCAGGGCGAAAATACTTGCACCTCCCATAACGACGACAAATATAGCCCCTCAAACTTCTCTTGAAAAATGCTGATCCAATGTAGAGTTGTGACAGCACAAAAGTGGGTTTGATCATTATCAACTTATCGTCCGGAAACCAATTGTTTACAATTTACTATGTGAAGGGTCACTGTGACCTTGAACTTTGCCCTAGTGATTGCGAAATAAATAGGGCTCTTTCTTGCACCAATGCCAACCTACCTATGAAGTTTCATGAACGTAGGTGGAACCATTGTCAAATTATAGTCTGGAAACCAATTGTTTACGATTTATTATGTTCAAGGTCACTGTGACCTTGGCCTTTGACCTAGTGAGTCCAAAATAAATAGAGGTCTTCCACTCACCTAGGCCAACCTACCTATGAAGTTTCATTAATGTGGGTCAAACCATTATCAAGTTATCGTCCGGAAAACCAATTGTTTACGATTTACTATGTTGAAGGTCACTGTGACCTTGACCTTTCACCTAGCAAGTCCAAGATAAATAGGGTTCTTCATCTCACTGAGGCCAACCTACCTATGAGGTTTCATGAACGTGGGTCTAAACATTATCAAGTTATCATCCAGAAACCAATTGTTTACGATTTACTATGTTGAAGGTCACTGTGACCATGATCTTTCACCTAGCGAGTCCAAAATAAATAGGGTTCTTCCTCTCACTGATGCCAACCTATGAAGTTCCATGAACATGGGTCAAACCATTATCAAGTTATCATCCGGAAACCAATAGTTTTGATTGACGTTCAGGGTCACTGTGACCTTGACCTTTGACCTAGTGAGTCCAAAATAAATAGGGTTCTTCTTCTCACGAAGGCCAACCTATATATGAAGTTTCATGAATGTGGGTTGAACTGTAGTCAAGTTATCATCCGGAAACCAATTGTTTACAATTTACTATGTTCAAGGTCACTGTGACCTTGACCTTTGACCAAGCAAGTCCAAAATTAATAGGGTTCTTCCTCTCACCAATACCAACCTACCTATGAAGTCACAACTCGACTAACAAATCTGAGTCTGCACCTCAAAAGGAAGCTGCACACCAAATATTAAGTCTCTGCTAGTGCTGGTTTATGAGAAGATTCTTTTGGTGAGCTAAAAAGAATACTGCCAGTGTTATTTCTATATAGAATAAGTAGGTACTAGGGTTGGTAATCACATTTAAATGAGTTGGATAAGGGTTTTTAACCACACGGCTTGCCGAGTGGTTAAAACCCTTATTCTACGAGTGGTTTAAATCTGATTACTGGCCCTATTACCAATTTGTTTTATTTATACCATGCTCTTAATAAATAATCGACTTTGTCACTTAAAATGGAGGAAAAAAAGACATTTCCTGTCGCAAACACATAGGTTTGTTTTGTTTACATCTGCGCCGGTGGGCAGTACTATTGGCTGCACATGAATGCTTGACTGACAGCTAGACACATTGTCAAAGTTGAATGAATTCGCTTTGCTTTTTCAGTCAAATTATTAACAATTCTTAAATTTTATTTTAAATATTTAATTGTAGGCATATAAAACTTAAGTCATTGCACATAGTAGACAGTACTGCAAAGTGGTGAATGTATGAATGAAACATCGAGAAGAGTGAATGTATCGAAGTCAGCAAATTGCATCATGTCAAAGGTCAAGTTGGATGAACTTTCTACTATAGGTGTAAATTTTTTGATTCGCATTGGAAGCTTAACACCGGTAGTGCTGTTAAAAGCAACAAGCCAAGACCAATACCAGGTCTGGACCTGTGTCGCTGCATGCAATTGAATCAGCAAACAGGAAGTGGCTGCACAGCAGATCTGAAAATTGCATACATGGTACAACTGATCATTATCAAGCTCCAGATGAAATATAAAATCAATCTCTTGCATAGAAGCCGAGAAAAGTTTGACGAAAAATTTCAATGTTCAGTGGGTACAGTAAAATTTCAAAGTATCGGCAAACAGGAAGTGGCTGCACAGCAGATCTAAAAATTGCTTACACGATACAACTCATCATTATGAAGCAGCAGACCAAATATAAAATCAATCCCTTGCATAGAAGCCGAGAAAACCTTGACGGAAAATTTCAATGTTCAGTGGGTACAGTAAAATTTCAAAGTATCGGCAAACAGGAAGTGGCTGCACGGCAGATCTGAAAATTGCATACACGATACAACTCATCATTATGAAGCAGCAGACCAATTATAAAATCAATCCCTTGAATAGAAACCGAGAAAACCTTGACGGAAAATTTCAATGTTGTGTGTGCAGTAAAATTTCAAAGTATCGGCAAACAGGAAGTGGCTGCACGGCAGATCTGAAAATTGCTTACACGATACAACTCATCATTATGAAGCAGCAGACCAAATAAAAAATCATTCCCTTTCATAGAAGCCAAGAAAACCTTGACGGAAAAAGTGTTTCGGATGGACTGACGGAATGACGGACTGACAGAATGACGGACGGAGTCGAGCGCTTACTAGACCTGCTCCGCCGCTGGCAACGCAGGTAAAAATTTAACATAAGGCTTTTCACAGGTAGTAACATAAGAGAGCATGGTATAAAAATGTATTCAGATAGGGATTTCACAATAAATTTTCAGGACCAGTGATTTAATTTTTTTGAATCTGCAGCCATCAGCTTTTGGTTTACATTCTTGACTATTACCCTAGAAATTAAATGTTGATTCAATCATCAATATACATTATCAAGCGCATATTCTGAAATATCAAGGCGAAATAGTTAAATACATTATGTACCAAAAGCCAATTAATTCATGTCTGAAGCTTCTATCCTTCAGATCAGAATTATCACATGAAAGTTTGTAATTTGAAACTAAATAACCAGATCTACAAATAATATGGCCGCAATGTCGGGGACCTTCAAGTGAGACCCTTCAAAAAAGCAAGTGATCTTCCTTTTGACACTGGTAAGCCCCTAGTTATTAGAAGACAACAAATGTAAACATGTAGGATATACAGATCATTTCTATACATTTCCATGCAAATTATAGAAGTAAATTTATTGATCTGGTCAGCATAATTTATAGACAAGTGGCCCCAAGGGACCTTAATTGCTCACCTGATATAAAACAAGAGTAATACTTTCAACAACCTTTAATGTAGGAGTCACAGTAATGGAATATACCAAATATCAATTGATTCTGCCAGGTCGGTCTGAAGAAGATTTTTGAAGAATATTCCTCATGCTGCTCTAAGTTAAAATTCAGGCTCCTACAGGGAGCCCAAATATGACCTCAGGGATCTGATTTGAACAAACTTGAATCTCAGCATACTGAGGGTGTCAATACTATGTAACAAAAGAATCACAAATGTGAATAAGATTATTTTTTAAAGAATAGTCCTTATACTGCACTAAGTTAAAAGTCAGCATAACACAGGGAGCCCAAGTATGACCCAAGAGTCTTGGTTTGAACAAACTGAAATCTGAACCACCTGAGGCTGCTGCAATGTAAAAAGATTCTGACTGGTGGGTCTGAAGGAGATTTTTGAATTTTTAGCTCAACTTTGACGTAAGTCAAATTTGAGCTTATGCCATGGCCAGCCGTCGTCTGTCCGTCAACAATTCAATATGGCTCGGGCTAGAGGCCGTATTTATGAACTGATCTTTATGAAACTTCTTGGGTACCTTTGTTATCACCATGGGACGAGAACGAGTGTTTTGGGGTCTGGTCCGAAATTCAAGTTGGCCGCTGGCAGCCATTTTGTACAAAATTAGGTGCAATCAGCTTTTTGCGCAGAACTTCCATCTGAACACTCTGATTTGAAATTATTTTTGGATGAATGTTTAGTACCATGGGATACATCACATATAATACAGGTTTTTTTCTCATGCGTAAATTAATCAAATTAGACTAACTTTGATGTATTTAGTGTTACTTTCAGCACTGTAAGTGCAAATGCCAATACGACTCGGGCTAGAGGCGGTATTTATGAACCGATCTTTACGAAACTTCTCAGGTACCTTTGGTATCACCGTGGGACGAGAACGAGTGTTTTGGGATCCAGTCCGATATTCAAGATGGCCGATGGCAGCCATTTTGTACAAAATTAGGTGCAATCAGCTTTTTAGGCAGAACTTCCATATGAAAGCGCTGATTTGAATAATTTTTTGTGTGAATGTTTAGTACCATGGGATACATCACATATAATACGGGTTTTTCTCTCGTGCAGAAATTATGCAAATTAAATGAACTTTGATTTTTTTCAGTGCAACTTACACACAGTAAGTACACATGTCAATATGGCTCGGGCTAGGGGCTGTATTTATGAACCGATCTTCACGAAACATCTTGGGTACCTTTGTTATCACCTTGGGATGAGAACGAGTGTTTCCGGGTGTGGTCCAAAATTCAATATGGCTGCCAGTGGCCATTTTGTACCAAAATTAGGTCTAATCAGTTTTTTGTACACAACTTCTATACGGCTCAGGCTAGAGGCCATATTTATGAACTGATCTTTACGAAACTTCTTGGGTACCTTTGTTATCACAGTGGGATGAGAACGAGTGCTTTTGGGTTTGGTCCAAAATTCAAGATGGCCACCAGCAGCCATTTTGTACCAAAATTAGTGCAATCAGTTTTTTGTACAGAACTTCTGTATGAAAGTTCTAATTTGAATAAATTTTTGTATGAATGTTTAGTAACATGGAATACATCACATATAATACGGGTTTTTTCTCGTGCAGAAATTATGCAAATTGGATGAATTTTGATTTATTCAGTGCTACTTATACACAGTAAGTGCACATGTCAATACGGCTCGGGCTAGAGGCTGTATTTATGAACCGATCGTCACTAAACTTCTTGGGTACCTTTGTTATCACCTTGGGACGAGAACGAGTGTTTCTGTGTGCGGTCCAAAATTCAAGATGACTGCCAGTGGCCATTTTGTACCGAAATTAGGTCCTATCAGTTTTTTGTCAACTTATATTAGGCTCGTATTTATGAACTGATCTTCATCAAACTTCTTGGGTACCTTTGTTATCACCTTGGTACAGGAACAAGTGTTTTGGGGTGCCTTTGTTATCACTGTGCTATGAGAACAAATATTTTGGGGTTCAGTCAGACCTACTCTGGGACTCAAAGATTTATTTTCTAGTTTAGCATCTGACTGTCGCTCACCTTTACAATACTTTACCTATACATTTGTTACAGGCTACGGTCAGTATTTATGTACAGACCATTACAATACTTTATATGTACCTTTGTTATCAGGTCATTACCTAGATGTTTGTCATTGCTATGTCATGTCTTAACAAGTTGAGCTACAGTGTCATTGACACTTTCTTTTTTTTATTTATTGGTGTTTTAAGGTCACATATTTCTGCACAATGGCTAATCATGACTGCAACATGGATATAAAGTCAAG
The DNA here is from genome assembly GCA_031216915.1 of Pictodentalium vernedei. Taxonomy (NCBI): domain Eukaryota; kingdom Metazoa; phylum Mollusca; class Scaphopoda; order Dentaliida; family Dentaliidae; genus Pictodentalium; species Pictodentalium vernedei. The sequence continues at coordinate 264,514,003 of CM062293.1, forward strand.
TCCAGGCAATCGTTTATACCCATGCTTCCCATTTTAGAGGACTTCCACCTCACTGGTGACCTGGGTCTTATTTTACCAGTGAAACAGAGCTCGTTTACCACAGTAAACAAGCACTGCTTCACTTCCCTGGGTTCCCACAGGGAGAGATTTTTTAAGGAATTTCCCCATATAGCACTAAGTTAAAATTTAGGTTGTCACAGGGAGCCCAAATACGAACCCAGGGAGTTGATTGGAACAAACTGGAATCAGACCCCAATAAAAATACTGCAAACCAAATATCAAAAGATTCTGAATGGGAGATCTGAAAAAGGTTTTTAAGCCTTAAAGGTACATTTCCGACTTTTCCAACCTCAGAACAGATGCACTTAACATGCCATCATGAGGAGCATCTGCTGAAAATAGACAAATTACCTATAAATCTATAGTGACTGTGGAATGGTGGGAATTCAAGACACTTGCCCTGTCTCTTAAGTGTAAAAGAATATTGCACTAAGTTATTTATTTATTTATTGGTGGTTAAGGTCACATATTTCTGCACAATGGCTAATCATGACCACGCCAGTTTTACGGGCGGAGGAAGCTGGAGTACCCAGAGAGAACCACCAAGCAACTGTCAGCTCCTCAACATACTAACTCCACACAAGCAGGGTTAGCAATGGTTGAAGATAAGTGCACCATCGACGTGCAGTACGCCTTAGTACGCTATGCCACCATGCTCCCACATGGGCAATGGGGAGAAGTGTCTTACCCAAGGACATAACGTGGTTGCCACAGGTGGGATTCGAATAGAGGACCTCTTGGCTTGCAGCCTGCATCCCCTTACACCAAGTCAAAATTTGGACTCTCCCAAGGAACTCAAATATGACCCCCAATCTGAACCTGCTAAGGATACTGCACATCAAAACATTCTGACTGGTAGATCTGAAGAAGCCGATTTGTATTGCACTAAGTTAAACTTCAAAGTTCTCATAGGGAGCCCAAATAATACCCAAGGGACTTGATTTGAATAAACTTGAATCAGGATGCTACATACCAATCATCAAAAGATTCTGACCGGTGGATCTCAAGAAGAAGAATTTAAGAACTTCTTTCTCATATTACACAAAGTTAAAACTCAGGCTCTCAGAGGGAGCCCAATTATCACTCCAGGGACTTAATTTGAACAAACCAAATAAGAGATTTTGACTAGTACATCAGAAGAAAATGATTTTTACACAAGTGCAAAGTCAAGAGTAGCCATGCCACTGCCCCCCGCCCCCCACCCCACCCTCCCCTCACCACCACCAAGCATGAGTTTCTAGTCATTTATCTTAATTGAATTAATAAATTTCTTATCTTATCCCCTTTAAACAATAGCACCAAAAACAGCAGGACACCAAATGTTCCATGGGACACTGATGCCCCCACTTTATGATAAACAATATTAAGAGGTTAAAAAAGTCCAAAAAGGAGCCATAACTGGGATAAAAATTATTGTACAACATTCAAAATCAAACCCATCTGGTATATTGTCTACAGTAAGCTATATTACAAGACTGATTGAAATCAGACACTTGTAACTCAAGTTACCATTTGGAAACCAATATCAACATGTCTTCTAAGCTGGAAAAGGGCCATAACTCAGCCAAAACATATCGGACCAAACCGACTATCAATCTCAAACTGTATTATGAGGTTATAAACTTATGTACAAAATTTTGTTTCATTTCGTTCAAACTAAAGTTTTCGGCCGGAAACCAATATCAACATGTCTTCTAAGTCGGTAAAGGGCCGTAACTCTGCCAGAAATATCGGCCAAGTCCACTATCAATCTCAACCTGTATTATGTGTATAAACCTTCGTATAAAATTTTGTTTCATTTCGTTCAGTGAAACTAAGTTATCGTCCAGAAACCATATGCGGGACAGACATTCTGGAAAAGGGCCAAAGAATATTGTACCAAGCCCACTATCAAACCCACCCTATATCATGTGGTTATAAATGTATGTATAAAATTTTGTTTTATTTCGTTCAATCAAACTAAAGTTAATGCCTGGAAACCATATTTGGGACAATCATTTCAAGCAGACGTACAGGACATACATACAAGGGTAACACTCACATGTCCTTTCACCAAATTGACGAGGGCATAAAAATAAATTTCCTCATATTGCACCAAGCTAAAATACAGGTTCCCATAGGGAGCACAAATATGGAACCAGGGACTTGATTTGAAAAACTTATATCAAATATCAAAAGATTCTGAATGGTAGATATGAAAGAAGATTTTTAAATAATAATCCTCATATTGCACTATGTTGAAGATAGAGTTCCTATAGAAGGGAGGCCAAGTATGAGCCCAAGGACTTGTTTTGAACAAACTTGAAACTGACACCCCTGAGGAAGCAGGCTCTATACCAAACATCAAAATATTCTCACAGATGGATCTAAAGAAGACGATTTAAAACAAGAGCTACGCTTGGCATTGCGTAATACACCCACAAGGCTTTTTCAAATTGTACATAGTTGCTGTTTTCATCCAGCAAATAACCGCTATTTGTATAAATTGATCTAAAAATAACCGGCACGAAATTCAGGGACAAAAGTAAACAAGAGGCCCCAGAGGGCGCTCACCTGACATGGTAGCCTAAATATCAACCCAGAGAATTGATTTCAATAAGTTGCATCTGCTCCTCCTAAGAAAAGCTTATACCAAATATCCAAAGATTCTGACCAGTGGATCTAAACAAAAAAAGATTTTTGAAGAATATTCCTCATATTGAACTAAGTTATAATTCGGGCTTCCACAGGGAGCCCATATATGAAACCAGGGACTTGGCTTTAACAAATTTGAATCTCACCCCCCAAAGGATGCTGCACACCAAATATCAAAACATTCCGACTGCTGGATCTGAAGATTTTTAAAGAAAATTCCTCATTTTGAACTAAGTTACAATTCAAGCTCCCACAGTGAATCCAAATATGGACCCATGGAGCCGACTTGAACAAACTTGAATCTCAACCCCTAAGAATGGTGCATATCCAATATCAAAAGATTCTGCCTGCTGGATCTTGAGAAGAAGATTTTTTTAAGAAATTTGCCTGATATGCACTAAGTTAAATTTGGGCTCCTATACTGAGCCCAAATATAAACCAAGGGGACGATTTGAACAAACTTGAATCAGATCCACCTCACAATGTTGCATACCAAATATCAATAAATTCTGCCTGCTGGATCTGGAGAAGAAGATTTTTTAAGACATTTGCTTGAAATGCACTAAGTTCGAATTCAAGCTTCTATAGTGAGCCCAAATATGAATCCAGGTAGCCGATTTGAACAAACTTGAATCTGATCCACCCCACAATGTTGCATACCAAATATCAAAAGATTCTGCCTGCTGGATTTGGAGAAGAAGATTTTTTAAGAAATTTGCCTGAAATGCACTAAATTCGCTTTCGGGCTTCTATAGTGAGCCCAAATATGAATCCAGGGGGCCAATTTGAACAAACTTGAATCAGATCCACCCCACAATGTTGCATACCAAATATCAAAAGATTCTGCCTGCTGGATCTGGGGAAGAAGATTTTTTAAGAAATTTGCCTGAAATGCACTAAGTTCGAATTCGAGCTTCTATAGTGAGCCCAAATATGAATCTAGGGGCCGATTTGAACAAACTTGAATCAGATCCACCCTACGATGTTGCATACCAAATATCAAAAGATTCTGCCTGCTGGATCTGGAGAAGAAGATTTTTTAATCTTTTTCCCATTGCCAACAGTGTTAAAAAGTGCTGACTCAGCACTTTTTCAAAGTCCTGAAAAAAGTAGTACCTTGCGATCAAACTGATAGGGATTTTTTTAACCATTCTATTCTGCTGGATAAAAGTAAGCTTTATACAAAATAAGAATTCTCTGTGCCGTGTAGTTTTGGAGATATGGCAGTTTTAAGCTTTTTCCTATTTTTAGCTCCCAAGGTTCCCACGGGGCAATGAGAAAATTTTTTTTTGCATCAATCAACTACTTATGACCCATTATCATCTCATATCAAATTTGGTTCAAATCGACTTCACAGTTCTGAAAATAGAAATTTTAGGCGTGGACAAAATGTTTGCCCCTCCCATAATGAAGGCAAATAATGCCCGACAAACTTCTCTTGAACAAACTTGATTCTAAACCTTAAAAGGACTCTGTATACCACATATCAAGTCTCTGCTACTGGTGGTTCATTAGAAGATTTTCAAAAAATTTGGCCATTTTTTCTCCACACCTCTGCTCAATATGAGCCGAAACCAAATTTGGATAAAAACGAAAATGCCCCTATATAACCACTACTTACATGAAATTTAATTAAAATGTGGCCAGTGGTTTAGGAGAATGAGGCTCAAACACCACCTTCATGCAGGACGACGGACTATGGACGAAGAGTGATAAGAAAAGCTCACCCTGACTTTCAGTCAGGTGAGCTAAAAACTGATAGGATCTAATTTCGGTACAAAATGGCCACTGGCAGTCATCTTGAATTTTGGACCGCACACAGAAACACTCGTTCTCATCCCAAGGTGATAACAAAGGTACCCAAGATGTTTTGTGAAGATCGGTTCATAAATACACCCCCTAGCCCGAGCCGTATTGACATGTGTACTTACAGTAAGTGTAAGTAGCACTGAAAAAATCAAAGTTCATCTAATTTGCATAATTTCTGCATGAGAAAAAAACACGTATTATATGTGATGTATCCCATGGTACTAAACATTCACACACAAAATTATTCAAATCAGCGTTTTCATATTGAAGTTCTGCGCAAAAATCTTATTGCACCTAATTTTGTACAAAATGGCTGCCAGTGGCCATCTTAAATTTCGGACCGGACCCAAAAACACTCGTTCTCGTCCCACAGTGATAACAAAGGTACCCAAGAAGTTTTGTCAAGATCGGTTCATAAATACAGCCTCTAGCCCGAGCCATATTGGCATTTGCACTTACAGTGCTGAAAGTAACACTAAATAAATCAAAGTTAGTCTAATTTGCATAATTTATGCACGAGAAAAAAAACCTGTATTATATGTGATGTATCCCATGGTACGAAACATTCATACAAAAAAAAAATTATTCAAATCAGAGCTTTCATATGGAAGTTCTGCGCAAAAATCTGATTGCACCTAATTTTGTACAAAATGGCTGCCAGTGGCCATCTTGAATTTTGGATCGGACCCCAAAACACATGTTCTTGTCCCACGGTGATAACAAAGGTACCCAAGAAATTTCGTAAAGATCGGTTCATAAAAACAGCCTCTAGCCCGAGCCGTGTTAACGGCACGATGGACGGACGGACAGACAACGGGCCATGACAATACCTTAAATTTGGCTTTGCCAAAGTTGAGCTAAAAATCATCAGACCAAACCACAATTCGAACTCTACCTGTATTTTAATTTAATTGAGGCACAAACAAAGTTTGGTCCTGATCTATAAATGCAAACTCAAGTTATCATCCAGAAAAGAAAATGTTGACAGAAATTTGCAATTTTCAAGTTGAAAAGGCCCACAACTCTTGCAAAAATCATCGGCCCAAACCCCAATTCGAAGCTTAACCTCCATTTTGATATAACTGAGACACAAAATAAGTTTGATCCTGATCTATATATTCAAACTCAAGTTATCATCTGGAAATGGAAAAGTTTACAGACCAATCACAGGTTTAACAAAATGAAATTCAAGCACTATTCAAGTACTTTTCAAGGGCTGTGTCATTCATTTTCAAGGACTATTATTCCATTATAAGAAACCAACTGTGACATGTTCTTTTTATAACTGCTCTCCGCACAGTGCATATTTCAAGAATGAGTGTGTGTCAGGTAATATTCTGGCCCATTTCTGTCCTTTTGGTTAAGTTTCGGAACTTCTTGCAAAGTTGTTGGGTTGTTTGTGGTAATTTGACATTCAAAATCGATTGTTTACAAACAATAATTCATGATTTATTATCAAATACCTCTGTTATTTTCATACAAAGTCAAGGTGAATCTTTGATATATTATCGCTTCCAGTAACTATCCTTTTGTGTGACACGATGAAATAAATGAAGCAGGCGGAGATGCAGACATTGATTGGAAAAACCAGTTTGCAAAACGATGCTCTCCATAGTATAGCAGCCTGTGTGTACAGTGAGCCACATGATAGTGTACAAATAGATCACATGCTGCCGTTTCAATTTTCTGATTGGTTAAAATTGACCTGTGCATTATGATGAACGTCATCGTAATTTGGGTACTTGTGTTTTCTCTCATTATCATGAACAAGAAAAGTAGTGTGCAGAGCACACAGGCGTATTATACTATTCGTGTTTTATACTTTAATATGCTACAGCGAATTCCCGAATTTTTTTGTTATTTTGGGCACTAAAACGTGGCATTTTGGGGGGGATTTTTTTAGCAGAGTAGGTTGGGGTCCAGGATTCAAGGACTTTTCAAGGGGAGTGGTGGTAATTCAAGCTCTATTCAAGGGGAAAAATCAATTTAACCACTTTTCAAGACAGGCATTTAAATTCAAGCACTTTTCAAAACCGTACGGACCCTGAATCACATAATACAACCGTTTTTTCAAAGTCATAATGGACCGAGTTAAAATTCAGGTTCCCTTAGGGAGCCCAAATATGAACCCAGGGACTTGATTTGAACAAACTTGAATCTCACCCCACTTGGGATGCTACATATCCAATATCAAAGATTCTGACTGTTGGATCTGAAGATATTTTTTAAAGAATATTCCTCATATTACACCAATTTAAATTTTGGGCTCCTACATGTAATCCAAATATGACTCGTGGGCCTTTATTTGAACAAACTTCAAGCTGACTGGTTAAAAAGGCTGGCCATACTCAAGAAATTTAACACTCTTTTGAAGACTATGCATCCTGCAATATACATTAAAGTATTTGTCTGTTGAAGGGAAGCTGTTGTCACTGACCCCTTTTATGATGTTGCCTCTTGTGCCAGGTTGGGAGCCAGCCATGGAATCGTAATTTGTTATGCCATTATTAACCCTTTGAACTCTAGTGGTATCTTCCATGCCAGTTCAATGGCAGCAATTAGAAGAGTACATATTCATTATTTGGGGTAGATCAATCAATATTTTCATTGTGCTGAAAATATTGATTGGTCTCCCCCACACATTTACTGAACAGCCATCCTATTTAATGACGTAATGACATATCATGTTCCTGGCCAGAAAAGCGGCCGCTAGGGGTTCAAAGGGTTAAGCTGTATGTTGTTTTGACAAATCCTAACATATAAAACAGTTGCAAAGGGTAATGAAAGTGTCAATGACACTGTAGCTCAACTTGACAAACTTGAACTTGGTAAGTTATAAATGAAATGGCAAAATTGAAGATCATTCGTACCAATGTAATTTTTTTTGCCAGTGGCAACATTTTTTGATAGAAACCGAAGAAAATTGATAGCTCCCATCTAGAGGCCTCCCCAAACAAGCATGCCAGGTTTCAAAGCAATCCGATCATAAATGTGCCCTGTAGGGTGTACAAAAGGGAAATATTGTGGTCTGACTGGACTAAATTCTAAGAACGTTGGCCGGGGCAACATTTTTTGACGGAAATGGAAGAAAATCGATAGCTCCCATCTAGAGGTCACTGTAAATAAGCATACCAGGTTTCAAAGCAATCTAATCATAAATGTGCCCTGTAGGGTGAGCCAAAGGGAAATATTGTGGTCTGACTAAACTAAGTTCTAAGAATGTTGGCTGCGGCAACATTTTTTGATGGAAATTGAAGAAAATCGATAGCTCCCATCTAGAGGTCACCCCAATCAAGCATGCCAGGTTTCAAAGCAATCCGATCATAAATGTGCCCTGTAGGGTGTGCCAAAGGGAAATATTGAGTCCTCTGACTAAACTAAGTTCTAAGAACGTTGGCCGCGCCAACATTTTTTGACGGAAATTGAAAAAATCGATAGCTCCCATCTAGAGGTCTCCCCAAACATGCATACCAGGTTTCAAAGCAATCAAATCATAAATGTGCACTGTAGGGTGTGCCAAAGGGAAATATTGTGGTCTGACTAAACTGAGTTCTAAAAACGTTGGCCGAGGCAACATTTTTTGACGGAAAATTGAAGAAAATCGATAGCTCCCATCTAGAGGTCACCCCAAACAAGCATGCCAGGTTTCAAAGCAATCCGATCATAAATGTACCCTGTAGGGTGTGCCAAAGGGAAATATTGAGTCTTCTGACTAAACTAAGTTCTAAGTTAGAACGTTGGCCGCGGCAACATTTTTTGACAGAAATTGAAGAAAATCGATAGCTCCCATCTAGAGGTCTCCCCAAACAAGCATACCAGGTTTCAAAGCAATCTGATCATAAATGGGCCGTGCAGGGTGTGCCAAAGGGAAATATTGAGGTCTGACTAAACTAAGTTCTACGAACGTTGGACGTGGCAACGTTTTTTGCCGGAAATTGAAGAAAATCGATAGCTCCCATCTAAAGGTCACCCTAAATAAGCATACCAGGTTTCAAAGCAATCAAATCATAAATGTGCCCTGTAGGGTGTGCCAAAGGGAAATATTGTAGTTTGACTAAACTAAGTTCTAAGAACGTTGGCCGCGGCAACATTTTTTGACGGAAATTGAAGAAAATCGATAGCTCCCATCTAGAGGTCACCCCAAACAAGCATGCCAGGTTTAAAAGCAATCCGATCATAAATGTACCCTGTAGGGTGTGCCAAGGGGAAATATTGAGTCTTCTGACTAAACTAAGTTCTAAGAACGTTGGCCGCGGCAACATTGTTTGACGGAAATTGAAGAAAATCGATAGCTCCCATCTAGAGGTCTCCCCAAATAAGCATACCAGGTTTCAAAGCAATCTGATCATAAATGTGCCCTGTGGGGTGTGCCAAAGGGAAATATTGAGGTCTGACTAAACTAAGTTCTACGAACGTTGGCCGTGGCAACATTTTTTGCCGGAAATTAAACAAAATCGATAGCTCCCATCTAGAGGTCACCCTGAATAAGCATACCAGGTTTCAAAGCAATCAAATCGTAAATGTGCCCTGTAGGGTGTGCCAAACGGAAATATTGTGGTTTGACTAAACTAAGTTCTACGAACGTTGGCCGCGGCAACAATTTTTGACGGAAATTGAAGAAAATCGATAGCTCCCATCTAGAGGTCACCCCAAACAAGCATACCAAGTTTCAAAGTAATCTGATCATAAATGCGACCTGTGAGGTGTGCCAAAGGAAATTGTGGACGTATGTACTAACGTACGTACGTACGTACGTACGTACGTACGTACGTACGTACGCCGACGGACGAGAAGTGATGGCAATAGCTCAGCTTGACTTTGTCAAGTTGAGCTAAAAATGAAAAAGTACCCCCACCCATTCAGGAGAAAAAAGAGACCGCATACGTTTTATTCTTATTCCCACTTCACTAAACTTATGTTTCATTATTAATTTTCATACCACTGTTTTGTAAAAATGCCATGTTTCCAGTGTTCAGAAGCTTCCCTTCTGGTCGGGATCTCCCCCAACCCCAGATGTTTCCCATACCAAATTTTAGGCCGTACAAATTCCCACCAGGACATTTACCCCACCAAAATATCAAGTGGGACACCTCCCGCAGCCATTTTCCCTCAAATTTTAGATAAGATATATTCCCCAAAGTTTTATAGAATTTTATAATAAATTTTTCACTCGCATGTTTACAGGAGATCAATAAAAAAAAAACAAGAGGCCCCAAAGGGCCTGAGGGCGCTCACCTGACATGGTAGCCTAAATATCAACCCAGAGAATTGATTTCAATGAGTTGCATTTGCTCCTCCTTAGAAAAGCTTATACCAAAAAAACAACACCAAAAATTTTCCGGATTTTGGTCCAAAATTTTCTAAGTCCCACCCAGACCCCAAATTTTCAGGGTAAAAAAAAAAATTTTTTTTTTTTGTCTTAAAATTGACCAAAACGCAGAAAAAACAAAAAAAAATTTTTTCGGATTTTGGTTCAAAATTTTTTAAGTCACACCCGGACCCAAAATTTTCAGGGGAAAATTTTTTTTTTTTTTGTGTCTTAAAATTGACAGAAATGCATAAAAAACCCAAAAAAACATTTTTCCAATTTTGGTCCAAAATTTTCTAAGTCCCACCCGCACCCCAAATTTTCAGGGGAAAAATGTTTTGTTTTTTTTTTCTTTTTTTGTCTTAAAATTGACCGAAACGCAGAAAAAACAAAAAAAAAAATTTTGGGATTTTGGTCCAAAATTTTCTAAGTCCCACCTACACCCCAAATTTTCAGGGGAAAAAAAATTTTTTTTTTTTTGTCTTAAAACTGACCGAAACGCAGAAAAAACAAAAAAAATTTTTTCGGATTTTGGACCAAAATTTCGAAGTCCGCAACGGGACCCCAAATTTTCAGCCTAAATATGAACCCAGGGATTTGGCTTCAACAAACTTGAATCTCACCCCCCTGAGGATGCTGCATACCAAATATCAAAACATTCTTATTGCTAGATCTGAAGAAGATTTTTCAAAAATACTCCTCATACTGCACTAATTTAAACATTTGGGCTCCCATAGAGAGCCCAAATATCGACCCAGGCAATTGATTTCAATAAACATGTGAAACAATCTTCCAAAGATGTTATATGTGAAATTTTAAAGCTTTTGGAGCAGTGCTTTCGGAGAAAAGTAGTCTAATGTTTTTCCCATTACCCACAGTGTTAAAAAATGCTGACTCAGCACTTTTTCAAACTCCCCAAAAAGTACCCCATCATAAAACCGATGGCAATTTTTTTTGATCATTCCATTCTGTTGGTCCTAAGGAAGCTTCACAACAAATAAGAATTCTCAGTGCCGTGCAGTTTTGGAGATATGGGCGTTTTCATTTTTTTCTATTTTTAGCTCCTGTGGTTCCCACAGGGCTATGGGGAAAAAAATTTCGGCATAAATTTGGTACTTATGACCCAATAAGCACTCATGTAAAATTTGGTTCAAATCGGCCTCGCAGTTTGGAAAATAGAAATTTGGGGCGGGGCCAAAATTTTTGCCCCTCCTTTAACATCGTCAAATATAGCCCCTCCAACTTCTCTTGAACAAATTTGAGTCTACACCTCAAAAGGAAGCTACATACCAAATATCAAGTCTCTGCTATTGCTGGTTCTTGAGAAGATTTTTTAAGAATTGGAGCATTTTTGCCCCATCCCTCTGCTCAATGTGAGCCGAAACCTAATTTGACAAAAAATCAAAATCCGCTTACATAACCCCTTCTCACATGAAATTTCATTAATATGCGGCCAGTGGTTTGGGAGAAAAAGCCCAAACACCACCTTCACGACAGACGCCGGACGACGGACGAAAAGTGATCAGAATAGCTCACCCTGACTTTCAGTCAGGTGAGCTAAAAAAGTTGGATACAGATTCTTAAGGTTAACAAGTGTACTAGTTCCAGCTGTGAATCATATCAAAACAGATTATTTATTTATTGATATTAAAGATCAATTTTCGGAACAGTGGCTACCTCATGACCCTATCACAAGTATATGGTCAAGTTTCAAAAATCATTTAATAGTGTTGAAATGACCCTGGAATATTTTCATGTCAACTAAAATGCCCAAACATATTTTAACTACTAAATCAATATATAATATCGGGTGTATTTTGTGTTTGTATTTATGTTTGTAATACCCACTCCTCAGACACGAAATGTGTTAAGAGCTGAATTTGGTCATGATTTACTGAGAGTGTTTTAACGAATTGCATTCACCATGTATTTTTCTATTACAAGAAGGAAGGTTGTTCTACTTTCAAAGCACTGGCAAGAGAAGATTCGCCATAATGGAGGGGGGGGGGGGGGGGGGGGATTCAACAGAACTCAAATCTCACACTAAAAATTTAAACTGACCCAGCAGCAGACCAAAGAACAACCAAATTTGATTATCCCCACAAGAGCCTACAAGGCAAAATGTTTGTACAGGGTCATTTTCTAAGTCCAACAAGAGGCCACAACTCTGGAGTGCGGCTAAACCATGCTTCATGGAGAGAACCTTTCTCCCAGACTGGTCTATCTGCATACCAAAGGACAACGAAATTGGATCAACCACACCTGCACCTAATCTATAAAGCAAAATATTTTTTTCTAAGTCCAAGAATGGCTCACAACAACAAGCAAGAAAGTATGTATAGAAGTTGGGGTGAATGGGGATTTTTTCCAACAAGGAACCAGAACCAAGAAATAATGGACAGAATCCATCCATGTGGTGATCCCTTCCACAAAACTTGTTTATCAGAATACCTCTTCACAAAACTGGTTTATCAGAATAGCAAAGGACAATAAAATTCAATTCTCCGCTACCTAGTTACAAAGCAGAATATTTGTACAGTCACATTTTATGAGTCCAACTTGGGGATACAACTCTGACAAGAAATTGCGATCAGAATCTGTCCTACGTGGTAATCCTTTCCCACATGCTGGTCTATCAGCATATCAAAAGACGATGAAATGTGATTATCCAAACACGGATTGCAACATATTTGTATGGATAGATGGATGGATACATGGAGAACTCCACTAGATAAACCTGAATCACCCTTCCAGATTCAGTGACATAATAAGGTACCGTGATTTTAACAATGTATGTGAACTATAATAATGCAATGTCATATTACCTGTTGACCCTTCGTGGACATTTATCTGGTGATATGGATACATCATAATGATGGATGAATCCTTTTGGAATTCTGACCTGGAAATGATTTGCTCGAAGTAAGATAGGCCGCCCTTCACTTCCTGTATTTGGCCTAGGAGGACATACAAAATCAGCTTGAGTGGGTGCTGGAGGTGGGCCAGCTACTAGTGGTTGTGGAATCTGTATTGGTGGGATTTGTTGTGCGGCTGTTGTTGTAGGAGGTGGAGCTGAAAGCAGAATAAAACACACTTTATCAAGATAAATGAAAGTGTCAATGACACTGTAACTCAACTTGTTTAAGACATGTACATGTACAGTATATGACACAGCAATGACACACATCTAGGTAATGATCTGATAACAAAGGTACATGTAAAGTATTGTAAAGGTCTGTACATAAATACTGACCATAGCCTTAGTTGCTGAACAATGGAATGGGACAAGGTACCCAAGAAGTTTTGTGAAGATCAGTTCATAAATACAGCCTCTAGCCTGAGCCGTATAGACATGTGCACTTATTGTGTATAAGTAGCACTGAATAAATCCAAGTTCATCTAATTTGCATAATTTCTACAGGAGAAAAAAACCTGTATTATATGTGATGTATTCCATGTTACTGAATATTCATACAAAAATTTATTCAAATCAGAACTTTCATATAGAAGTTCTGTACAAAAAACTGATTGCACTAACTAAATTTGAATTTTGGACTGCACCCCAAAACACTCATTCTCGTCCCACGATAACAAAGGTACCCAAGAAGTTTTGTAATGATCTGAATAAATCAGAACTTTCATACAGAAGTTCTGTACAAAAAACTGATTGCACTAACTCAAGTACAAAATGGCTGCTGGTGGCCATCTTGAATTATTTTGGACCGCCCCCTAAAACCACTCGTTCTCATCCCACAGTGATAACAAAGGTACTGAAGAAGTTTCATAAAGATCAGTTCATAAATACGACCTCTAGCCCGAGCCATATTGACATTTGCAGTTACACTGCTGAAAGTAACACTAAATAGATCAAAGTTAGTCTAATTGGCATAATTTATGCACGAGAAAAAAAAACGTATTATATGTGATGTATCCCATGGTACTAAACATTCATACAAAAATTATTCAAATCAGAGCTTTCATTTGGAAGTTCTGCGCAAAAATCTGATTGCACCTAATTTTGTACAAAATGGCTGCCAGCGGCCATCTTGAATTTCAGACCGGACCCCAAAACAATCATTCTCGTCCCACGGTGATAACAAAGGTACCCAAGAAGTTTCGTAAAGATCGGTTCACAAATACGTCAAAGTTGAGCTAATAAAAAAAGTTCAAGGCTGTTAAGGCTGTTTTTTATTTTTTTTATTGGTGTTCAACAACTTTTTCGACTACCAGGGTCACCTCACGTCGGACAGTTTTACAGGTAGTGGAAGCCAGATTATCCAGAGAGAACCACTGAGCATTGATGAGCAATTGTCAAGATTCCCCAACCTACTAACTTTGCACAAGCAGAGTTAGCATTGGTTAAAGGAAAGTGCACCATCTGTGCAGTACCGTGGTTCCATGTGGGCAATCAGGATTAAGTGCCTTGCACAACTGCACCATGGACCTTTCAGTTTGAAGTCCAATGCTCTAACCACTGAGCCACCATGCTCCCTGTGAAAAGCTATACAAGTATTCACAATATTGTATGGTGCAAGGCCGGCAGAAGCATTGACGGTTGAAGGAAGCTAAATTAGGGTAAATAAGCTGCTACAAAGCTTATATTTTGACCTGAAAATAGGTGAAAATTATTTTTCGTCATTTATTTATTTATTGGTGTTTAAGGTCACATACTTATACTCAATGGCCTGACTGACAGTTTTACAGGTGGAGGAAGCCAGAGTACCTGGAGAGAACCACCAAGCATCGACGAGCAACTGTCAGCTCCTCAACATTCTAACTGTTCAAGCTCCATTCAAGCAGGGTTACAGTGGTTGAAAACATTTGCACCCTCAACATGCAGTATGGCTTAGTACACAGCATCATCACGTCCCCATGTAGGCAACCAGGATAAAGTGTCTTGCACAAGGACACAATGCCGGTTGTCCCTGATGGGGATCGAACTCAGGACTATTTTTCTTCCGACAAGATGATGTTGGAGTTAGGAGACATTATATTCTATAAAGTTACATGAATAATGAACTCAAGACCAGTATCCTGTATCAAAAATATAATTTCCGCTTTTTGATAAACAACTGTCAAGAGTGCTAGAAGCCACTCTTAGGGCTCTACTGAAAAGTGCTGAAAGTCACTTTAGTGGCTTTGCACTGTGTGTATTAGCTTGTCATTTGTGCAGAAGTAGATAAAGAAATAGTCATATAAAATTGTATTGTTGCAATTTATTGGAGAGTGCCAACAGGCATGCTTCAATAAATAGTAACAGAAATACTAATGAACAAAATCTTACTAAACTAAGGCTCCCCTTGCTGGCAGCATTGTATCTTTGAAAAAATACTCATGTTACAAACTACATCTGAAAAATCGCTACATCGATGCCGTAGCTGCGACGGGTGGTGCAATTTCACAAAATTCTAAGTTCATCAAGGGCCATAACTCCAAGAAAAATATTTGGAACAACACATCAATAAGATACACTTACATGCCAAATATAAAGTCATTCCATCAAGTATTTCAAAAGTTATCGAGTTATCACAGACAAACTCGTTGGTCACAGACAGACCGACCGACCGACCGACCGACCGACAGACAGACAGACCGACCGACAGACAGACCGACAGACAGACCGACAGACAGACCGACATTGCCACTTATAGAGCTGCTAGTCGCAGCTAAAAATAATTCAGCTCTCTACTAGTTAAACTGAAATCAGCTAATTAGCCTAACTCTTCTCATCCCTGAGACCAGAGTCAACTGTAGAGAGTTTTTAACCTGTACAGAACTGTCAGCCATGCCACAGGCATTGCTCTCCGGACAGCAGGACTTTTTTTCTAAAATGTAGTTTTTATTGTGTGGCATTCCCCTTCTCCAAAATGTAAAAGCATCAAAAGTTGGGAAACCCAAAGCAATGTACAAAGGAACTCTGTTCAGCCTGTTAATTCTTTAGTTTACCACAATCCTTATTACTGATAGACAGATGTGAAAAAGCCTAATAAATATATAGAGGTCAATATCCATGCTCGTCATCTAATTTCTCAAACAAAGTGAGTTATAAATGAACCAATACATTCAATTATTTATATTTATTTATTGGTGTTTAAGGTCACATACTTATGCATAATGGCTAATCGTGACTGATATACATGTGGTAGAAATCATGTTTGCAATATGCACTAATCTTAAGCCTTAACTATTCGTCACTCTTCGTTTGTATCATAGAGACTTGTAATCCGTGCATTTACTGGTGAGTGTAGTCACAGCATTCAGCTATATTGTTGTTTATCTGTTAAACGTACAAACATTAATTTATGACAGGTTTTTTTTTCCTGGTAGTGTCGCTATCAAAGTGGGTTTCATAACTCTTGAAAACTGTTAAGGAAATCCTCACCAAACTTTGAGACACTGTTACCCATTTGATACACTTGATGCTTTGTGCTTAAATAAGTGGTTTCTTGTGATGAAACCTATACTACTCAAAGTTTGCTAAGCACCAAATATCTGACACATCATTGTGAAATTTGCTTGTGACATATTTGTGATATTTTTGGTGGATATGATTGAGGAATGTATTGAGATGGTCCCCAGTGTTTTCATTTGCTCTCTTGTCAGGCAGACTTTTCGTGACAGTCATGGAAAGCATGTAGCGCTTGATTTTCATGATGTTTTCATGTACAGTCTACTTGCACATGACGTGTAGGGTATTCAATCTTCATTTCAACACAAACCCTTGTGATTTAATGATTGAATATGGCAAATGCAAATATAAGAAGACATTTGTCTGAAGCAGAAATGCAGCGGGCTGTAGGGATGGTGGAGCAAGGGGCTACCCATCGTCTGGCTGGAGAAGCCCTTGGTGTGCACCATACGGTGATCACCAGAGCCTGGGCAAGATTTCAGCAGTATGGCACACCAGTAAGATGGCATGGTGGTGGCAGAGACAGAGCAATATCTGCAGCTGAAGACCATTTTTTGATCATTCAGGCCCGTAGGAACCGCTTTGCCACAGCAACCCAGCTTCGCCATGACAGTCAGAATGCATCCAGAGTAAATATTTCGATGCAGACTATCCAGGCAAGGTTGCACGAATGTGGTCTCCGATCGAGAAGACCATGTATTCGCATTCCACTGTCCCAGAACCACCGCCAGACACGATATGAATGGGCCATGGACCACTTTCTATGGACCAGAGAAGATTAGAGACCTGTGCTTTTTACAGATGAGTCAAGGTATTGCTTAGACCACACAGGTAGGCATTCTGGGGTATGGAGAAGACCAGGAGAGCGATTCCATGCAGCCAACATTGCTGAGCATGACCGCTATGGTGGAGGGTCAATCATGGTCTGGGGCGGCATCAGCAGGGATGGATGTACAGAGCTCCGCGTCCTTGAACGTGGTACATTGACTGCACAGCGGTATATTGATGAGATCCTGGATGTCCACGTCAGATTGTGTGCAGGTGCAGTGGGTGATAGATTCATTCTGATGGACGATAATGCGTGTCCCCATGTTGACCATGCTGTCGGGGAGTACCGACAGAGGGAGGGGATTGAGCGTATGGACTGGCCAGCAAGATTCCCTGACCTCAATCCAATCAACATGTCTGGAATGAGTTGTAGCTTGCAATTTCAGCCCGTCCAGTCCAGCCATGAAGTGTCCAGGAGCCTGGTGCCATACTGGTCCAAGAATGGAACAACATCCCACAAAGGACCACCAGGAACCTGATTAGGAGCATGAGAAGGCGTTGTCAAGCTGTAATTAACAGTAATGGGTCTCATACTTGATACTAAACCCATACCAATTCGCTCCGTCAACTTTTTGGGCAAATTGAAAAATTTCCACTTTTACCAATAATATTCATTTTCCATGGTTATCGTATTCAAAAGCTAAAAAATAATGTCAAACACAACTAAAATCTTAATTTCTGTACTTAAATCATTAAAGATATAATTAAATAAAAAGTATATACACTTTTCATTACAATATTTCAACTAAAACTTAAAACAGGTAGTTGGATATATTGAGTGCTTAGCGAACTTTGAGTAGTATATAAGTGTACCGAGTGAATCTGTCGTTTTCACTCTCTACGGCAATTTGTTTTTTTCTGATTTTCTCTTTGGCTGATTCTTTTACAAAGTGATGTATCGAATTAGTTTTTTTGTTCTGAGCTACTCTTATAATCTCCAACTAGGCAATGTGTAAATATTATCCAAAATAAACTGAACATAAGATTTTGATGTTACTTTTCTCTTTGAATACATGTAGATCCTAGAGAACTGGTCCCCGATTTCTTTGCCAACCACTCGAAACACAAGAAAAGCTATAGCGTGGAGTCCGGCCACTTAATGGGGGGTGGGGGGGGGAGGGGGGATTCGGTCGACCTACTACATTTGGTGTCGTGTCTGAGGGTCTCGTGTATCAGTTATTATGGCTGAAGAGTTTACACCCAGGGATCATTCTGATAGAAGTGTTAAATTTAATTTTGAAGTTGGATTGAAAGTTGAAGGAGAGCAACTGACCCCAAGGAAAAGAGATATTATGGAAAGACAAAATATAGTGAATTTTTCCGAAGTGGGGTCGCCGGGGTATCAACGCTACTTTCAGCCACTTATAAATTCTTTAAGAGAAAGGGGAACAGATCCCTCAGTTTTGGGGCGGAAACTTAGTTCTCCAATAAAAACTGCAAGTGTATACAAAACGCAAGCCCCTCCACGTTGTCAGAGAAAATACTCTGACTTTGCCAAGGGAGATTAATCATGGAAACAGGTCAGATTTATTTAACAACAGTCTAGAATCTGAACAAGTATCTCCCTACGAGGTTACTCACGTAAGCTCTACCCCTAGTTTGCTCCAATATCAGGACATTCACCATCAAATGCCCAGAAATATTGACTTTGAATTGGCAGAGGCGCTTGAATCTGCGTTGGTGGAGCATCAATCTTATCAAATGGGTAACAGTCTCTCCATAACAGTAACCCTGATGAGTATCTTAAAACAAAAGGTGTATTCGGAACAGGCGCACTCAACATGTGGTGATGGAAACATTATTGATTTTCCACCTGAAGATGTAGCCGAGTTTCCCGAGAGGATTTCACGAACTAGTACCCCTTACCCCAATGTGAACAAAGATGGGTGGAGTTTTGAGTCAGTCGGAAATATGTATAAAACTTTGGCCAGGAGGCTGGAAAGTGGAGTTGCTTGTGGTTCGAGTGATTAAAAATATTCCGCACACAAGGCAGAGACTTTTCAGCCTATGACCATTCATCCGTCTAGAGAGCAGTCACCGCAGACAAGGATAACTGATGCATGTATGGAAGAAATACGTCCTATTGGGATACCAAGTATCCCAGGTATTGGCATGAATTCAAATTTGGAACACTCAGTCAAGTTTGATGTTACACAACCAAGTTATATGGCTGGTGACAGAGAGTAAATGTTAATGACTGTTATGGGAAACTGTTACGACTGCCACCTCAGCCTGTAAATACATCGACTCATTATTTGAAAACTGATCAAAGAGTTTATAGTTCTGATAATCATTTGTCACAACCACCAAATAACACACACTTTCCAATATTTGATAATCAGTTACAAAGTGGCCAGCAGGATTTCTCCTCTGCTGCAAGAAAAAGTTTTGTTGCGCCAGAAAACTTTGGGATTTAGAGGATTATATAACACATTTTAAAATAGTATCAGCCTGGAATGGGTGGAATCAGTTTGAAAAGGCTCAAAGATTGGTGTTCCGCACAAAAGTTGCTAAGTGGATTAACTGTGGCACAACTTTCAGACTACGAGGCTGTAAAACAGGCTCTGAATCGAATGTACTGCCCTAAAGAACACAACATAACATACAGATGTGAATTTTGTAATAGCAAGCGTAAAGTGGGTGAATCGGTGATAGATTTTGGGCATGCGTTGGGACGTACAGCTCAGTGGGCATGCCCAAATATTCCTCATATTTTTATTGAAGAATATATGATTGACCAATATGTCAATAGGTTAGGGAATTTTGAATTGAAGAACATGTACAATTCTGCCATCCCAAAACACCCGAAGCTGTGACATATGCTTCGGAGTTTAAGGCTGTGGATGGACCAGTGGACAAATTAAGAAATACAGTTGATAGAGGTTATGTAGATTCAAACAAAAATGAATTTGTACAACAGGAAATGAACGAACGGTTGTCAAAAATTGAGGAGAAATTGAATATTCTTTGTAATAACTAGAGGTACTGTGAGCAAACTCACTAAGTGATACCCCCCGTGCCTGAAATGTTAAGTTAGATTATCTCCCACTGGGAATGTCAGAACAGAATTATATTGCTTCATGCACATCTTCATATGGGACTTTTCAAATATTGCACACCCACTCATTCATTTAAAACACAAGAAAGTTTGTTTTGAATGGGATAGTGTTTGCAAGAAGGCTTTTGGAGAATTGAAAGCTTGGTTGCTTTTAGCACCTTTCCCACAAGAACAGGCTCATTTATCCTTGATACTGATGCTTGTGGCTATGGCACGGGTGCGGTTCTCTCACAAATTCAAAATCGAGATGAAAAGGTGAGTGCTTATGCCAGTCGAACATTAAATAAGGCTCAGCAGCAATATTGTACCACGAAACGGAAAATGTTGGCTGTTGTTACATTTTTAAAGCATTTTAGACATTATCTTTTTGGACAAACATTTGCGTTACGAACTGACCATGCCTCACGAGTCTGGTTAAAAAACTTCAACAAGCCTGAGGGAATGTTTGCACGCTGGATTAGTATTATAGACACATTTTATGTTTGCTGGGAGCATAGATCAGGTTCTAAACATGCAAATGCAGTCTGTCTTTCACGCAGTATCAGGCACAAATGTCAAAATAATAAATGCCTTGATTGTTTTGAGCATAAATCAGACAGTACTGGTGATTTCGAACATGACATTATTTATGAAGAAAACAGCACTCCAAAAGCAATAGTAAATGTAGATTGTCAACCATCTAATGGCACTGTAGCATCCAGTGACGAATATGAGCAAAATGGAGGCGAGTGGAAAATCGCTCACCTCAAATCAAGTTTGCGAGAGTGAAAAATGTGAGGAGAGTGAAATTGATTCAATGTTTATCTTCATTTTTTTAATACTGTTAAGGTTGTTAAATTGAAAAATACTGATCAATTAACACCTCTTAATATCCTCTATTATCTATACTGGCGGATGAGATAATCCCCTTCACTGTTGGCTTTTTTTCTAAATTAAGTTAAGTTAATGTTATTGTTTGCCTGTGGTTCAGAATAAAATTGCAAGCTTGAAATCTAGTGTTTGTTTATTAAATGTATTACCAGAATTCCTGAAATGAACTATTAGATAATCTGAAGTGAACTATATGTTATGACATGTACAAAAATTTACTTTGCATTTTCCATTGCCAAGCGTCCTTTTGAAACGAATGTATGAATACAACTGAACACGGATGGAAATTTTGACGGTGAAAATATATGTAACCCACTGAAATTAGTTCTGGATTTTAAATGGCAGATTATTAAAATCGTGGAAAATGGATGGTCAAATTCCAAATCAGGCACATTAATTCGTGTCACTGGTGAATTGGAGCGGCAGGTGTCGCGTGTGTAAATGAAAATAAGGAACAGGGCTACATTCCACATGTCTTTGATAAAAAAAAATACGTAAGTATTAAAACGTTTCTCAGATCTCAGAATGACCAGCGTTTTTTTTATATCTGAACATGCGTGTTCGTTTCTGACGAGTAAGGTCTGGGCGAGTTGTCAATGTACAACCCTCTTACTGTTAGCGTGTTGTGTGTGGATGTATAAGAGAACTACTGTGTGTCGTGTTCATAACGACAAAAAGGAAATCGTTCGGAACTGTACTTTAAACGTATCAAATTGTGAGTGATTAAAAATTTCCCAACATCAAAAATTAATTAAATGTTTCTGTTGATGCAACTCAAATGGATAAAAGACACCGAAGAACACAGGCGATTATTCGCGCACCATGAACAATTTTAGCGTGAGCGATGGTGCGCGAGAGCAATCGCGTGCCTTTCCCATGCGTCACTGAGTATCCCATGTGAGTCTGGACCAAGAGCCTAACCAAACTTCAAACTGGTTAGATGTTTGGACAAATGATGAGCTACTACTCATGCAATTAAATGACTCGGTAGTGGGGACAGTTTTAATGTTAAACATAGCCCCCTCCTGAAGTAGTAAAAGATCTCATGCCTGAAGTAACTAGAATTACTGTGAGCACTGCTCACTAAAGATACCACCCACTCCAACCAAGAAACATTTCACAACAGTAAAAAAGTATTTAATATACACAGCACATCTGTATGTTCTCCGAAAACATGAGAGCAATTTTCAATATGAGAAAGGGTAAATATTACAAAGAGCATGCAAGATGAAAATATCTGAAAAGAAACATGTTAGCCTACAGCATGGGCGCAGATCTCTCCCAAAGAGTATGGGGGGGGGGGGGGGGGGGGGGGGGGAGGGAGTTCAAGCAGGCGCAACAGGCATCTGCCACCAGTGTAGTGGGCATGAGCGGGTTTAAGGGGATTGGAAGGGCATCTCATTCAAGGAAATTTTGGATTTTAGCAATAAAATGGTGTATTTTGGTCACCTTTGGGAATATCATATGTAGTCTCCCAAAGAGTGGGGGGGGAGGTGGTCAAGCAGGTTCAACAGGCATCTAATGGATGAATGGACGTATGGACGTACTAAGTTCATTTTGCCACATGGGGAAGAGTAAAAAATAAAAATACCTGAAATCAAAATAGGAGGTGCACATCTATAATGTACATAAAAGAATGCCTGTAAGTTTCAACGAAATTCGCCCACTGGTATAAGAGGAGTAGCGGATAGCAGGTGTGTACCCCCCACAAAGCATCACAACAATTTGGCTAAGTTCATTAAGACCTTTGGGACAGAGTAAAAAAAAATACCTGAAAGCAAAATAGGAGGTGTACATCTATAATGTACCTAAAAGAATGCCTGAAAGTTTCAATGAAATCTGCCCCCTGGTTTAAGAGGAGTAGCGGATAGCAGATGTGTACCCCTCACAGCATAACGAACGTATGGACGTACAGACATACTAAGTCCATTTCGACGCATGAGAAAAAAAAAATACCTGAAAGTAAAATAAGAGGTGCACATCTAGAATGTATATAAAAGAATGCCTGAAAGTTTCAATGAAATCTGCCCACTGGTTTAA
Source organism: Pictodentalium vernedei (assembly GCA_031216915.1). Lineage (NCBI taxonomy): Eukaryota > Metazoa > Mollusca > Scaphopoda > Dentaliida > Dentaliidae > Pictodentalium > Pictodentalium vernedei. Next base: position 264,537,019 of record CM062293.1, read on the forward strand.
GAGGAGTAGCGGATAGCAGGTGTGTACCCCCCACAAAGCATCACAACAATTTGGCTAAGTTCATTAAGACCTTTGGGACAGAGTAAAAAAAAAATACCTGAAAGCAAAATAGGAGGTGTACATCTATAATGTACCTAAAAGAATGCCTGAAAGTTTCAATGAAATCTGCCCCCTGGTTTAAGAGGAGTAGCGGATAGCAGATGTGTACCCCTCACAGCATAACGAACGTATGGACGTACAGACATACTAAGTCCATTTCGACGCATGAGAAAGAGTAAAAAATAAAAATACCTGAAAACAAAATAAGAGATGCACATCTATAATCTATATAAAAGAATGCCTGTGAGTTTCAATGAAATTCGCCCACTGGTATAAGAGGAGTAGCAGATAGCAGGTGCGTACCCCCCACAAAGCATCACAACAATTTGGCTAAGTTCATTAAGACCTTTGGGACAGAGTAAAAAAAAAAATACCTGAAAGTAAAATAGGAGGTGCACATCTAGAATGTATAAAAAAGAATGCCTGAAAGTTTCAATGAAATCTGCCCACTGGTTTAAGAGGAGTAGCGGATAGCAGATGTGTACCCCTCAAAGCATAATGGATGTATGGACGTACGGACGTACTAAGTTCATTTTGCCACATGGGATAGAAAAAATAAAAATACCTGAAAGCAGAATAGAAGGTGCACATCTATAATGTATATAAAAGAATGTCTGAGAGTTTCAATGAAATTCGCCCACTGGTATAAGAGGAGTAGCGGATAGCAGGAGTGTACCCCCCTAAAGCATCACAACAATTTGGCTAAGTTCATTTCGCCCTTTGGGAAAGAGTAAAAAATAAAAATACCTGAAAGCAAAATAGGAGGTGCACATCTATAATGTATAGAAAAGAATGCCTGTAAGTTTCAATGAAATCCACCCACTGGTTTAAGAGGAGTAGCGGATAGCAGATGTGTACCCCCAAAGCGTCACGGACGTACGGAAGTACGTAAGTACGGACACCATGAATGCTATATACCGCCCACTTTTCAAGTGGGTGGTATAAAAACATTGATAAGTGACTGGGATAGTTTGATAATACGTGACAGACTTCTCTATTGAGAAAATGTTGGTGAATGTGGAAAAAAAGTGTTTCAGTTAGTGGCCCCACGGCAAATAAGAGAAACAATTTTTCAGCAATTGCATGTCAACCGTATTTCTGGGCACTTTGGAGGTGATCGGACGTCTGATGTCATTAAACGTAGATTTTAATGGCCAGGCATGGACGATTGCATTCGACGTTGGTGTGGGAAGTTGTGATTTATGTGCCAGAGGAAAACCAGGACCTGGTGCAGGGAAATCTCCTCTTGCGCAGATTACAGCAACAGCACCAATGCAGATTATTGCCTTGGACATACTTGACCCAATACCTTTATCCAACAATTCTAATGAATATATCATAATGAATATATCATTGTAGTTGGAGAGTATTTCACAAAATGGAAAGAGGCATTTGCTGTTCCGAACCATACTGCTCAAACTGTTGCAGATAAACTTGTAACAGACATATTTGTTCGTTTTGGATGTCCACTTCAGATTCATTCTGATCAAGCACCAATATTTGAGTCAAAATTATTCCAGTATGTTTGTCAGTCCCTTGGGATCAGAAAATCTAGAACACTGTATCATCCCCAATCAGACGGGCCCGTAGAACGGTTTAATAGAACTTTGCTTCAGATGCTTCATATTTTTGTAAACGAAAATCAGACTGATTGGGATGATCACTTCCTTATATCCTCATGGCATATCGTGCAACAGAACATAAGAGTATCGGTTACTCACCAAATTTATTTATGTTAGGGTGGGAAACATACTACCCCATTGATTTAATGGTGGGAACACCCTCAAGAGAACATGGAGAACCGTGTCCCATACGACATGCAGAGTGGTTACAACATGCAACAATCGTTTCCTTTGCATATGAAAAACTGAATCTGATGGCAAAAGGACAGAAAAGAAACTATGATCAGCATTTGAAGAGTCGGGTGTATTAAGTTGGGTCTTGGGTATGGAGACGGTATCCACCTAAAGTTAAGGAAAAACTAGGACTGGGATGGACAGGTCCATATTTGGTAACGGCAAAGGTTTCTGATCCGACATATACAATACAGAAAAATCAGTTTTCTAAAAGTATAAATGTTCATGTTGATCACCTGAAGCTATACACTGGAAGCAGTGTTTCTGAAAGTTGGCTGGATGAAAATAGTTATAATGGTGATATAAGCGAGCCATTCACTGAATACAGGGTCAGAAGTCAGTGGAAATAGTTTGGGAAATGGTGAGGTAGTCTCTGGTAATAGAAATGAGTTAGAGAAAGTGGTTACTACCAGAAGTGGGAGGGTTGTAAAGCCTCGTAATATTTATAGTCCCTAGTTAAATTGAGTGATGCAGTATTTGTCATAGGACATACAGTTATCTGTAATTATTTGATCAAGGTATTAATATATCACGTTTTTTGTCTTTACAGCTTCAGAAAATGGAAATTGACTTATATGCTGACCCAGTGGAACTCAAAGAGTTCCAAGAACACGTCAGAGAACTTTGGAATCCTTTAGGAATGAATTGTCCAGTTCCAGAATGCAAGCAGAAATTTGGAAACCAAAAGTTAATGCGTCCTGGACGATATTATGATCACTGGTCTAAATTTCATGTGGCTGTCAAGAAACTTTTTCAGTGCATTGACTGAAAACAAACATTCAAACGTAAAGAAAGATTTAAGGTTCATGTTAAGAGGCATAGTGACAGTGCAGACATTCAGTTTAAAATTCTAGAAGTGCAAAATGAACTGTTCATTGATCCTGGGGATTATATTCCGCCGCGAGTGGGAACTGCCACTGAGAGGAACGAGGCGAGAGAAAGTGCGCGGAAATCAGAACAAGATAGACAACGCATGGAAGTAACTCGAGATGCCGGGAAGAGACTTGCAGTCAATGATCATTCTACATCTGCAGTAAATAGAGATCAGGAGGTTGAAATTGATGAAACAGACGGGAAACTTTGTGCCAAAAAGTTGTATAAAGTAAACTGGCTTAGAGGTACTGGCATACAAGAAGAAGAAGTAGAACTCTGGAAAGATGGATTGGACTGCGATATTTGAAAGTACGGCTGATAGGGGTAACTCGGCAAATCTTCACTATTAAAGTGTTGTTTCTGTTATAGTAGAGTTTAAGTATAGATGGCTTGCCCGATTTCTTCCAGTCAATTCGTCTACTGAACAATATTAGGTATAATTATTGTTTTTAGTTGGGAGGAATGTGGTAGAAATCGCGGTTGCCATATGCACTAAACTTATGCCTTAACTGTTCGTCACTCTTTGTTTGTATCATAGAGACTTGTAATCTGTGCATTTACTGGTGAACGTAGTCATAGCCTTCAGCTATATTGTTGTTTATCTGTTAAACGTACAAAAAAAATGACAGGTTTTTTTTTCCTGGTAGTGTCGCTATCAAAGCGGTATAAAAGCTGAAATTGAATTCAGTCTGGGTCTCATAACTCTTGAAAACTGGTAAGGAAATCTTCACCAAACTTTAAGACACTGTTACCCATTTGATACACTTGATGCTTTGGGCTTTAATAAGTGGTTTCTTGTGATGAAACCTATAAGTGTACCGAGTGAATCTGTCGTTTTCACTCTCAACGGCAATTTGTTTTTTTCTGATTTTCTCTTTGGCTGATTCTTTTACAAAGTGATGTATCGAATTAGATTTTTTGTCCTGAGCTATACTTATAACCTCAATGTGTAAATATTATCCAAAATACAGTGTAACCCTGTTAATTGAATAGCCACTTTACCGATGAAAATTATTCAATTAACAGGAGTATTCAATTAACAGGCATTGTGTCACTTTCCTGTATTCTAGAGATAAACTTCGTATTTATTCTATTATATCTTGTTTGACAGAGCTCCATGAGCTCTGTCAAACAAGATATAATAGATTAAATGCCTGGATTGGATGTACTGAGGCCAAATAGATCTATAAACAAAGGAAAACTGGGGAGAGTCAGGGTAATTTCTGAACAGGTTAGAAGATGTTTTATTCAATTAGCAGGAGTTTACTCTATAATCTATATTAAATTAACAGGTCAAATTTGTACTGTAGGTATGGTAAATGGTTTTGTGTTGGGAAATTATATTCAATTAACAGGGTTATTCAGTTAAAAGATATCCAATTAAGTGGGCTCCACTGTAAACTTAACATTATAAGAGTTTAATGTTACTTTTCTCTTTGAATACATGTAGATCCTAGAGAACTGGCCCCCGATTTCTTTGCCAACAACTCGAAACACAAGAAAAGCTGTAGCGTGGAGTGTGGCCACTTAATCGGGAGGGTTGGCTAGTGGGGATGGGGATTTGGTCGTCCTACTACATACATTCAATTAAGGTACTTCTAAAAAGCCAAAATGTGGAATTGTTCTCAATTTTTCTACTCCATTAGTTCAAACATGTATCATAAGGCCATAAAATAATTTCGGTCTGTGCACCTCTGGTAGGATTTGCATGAAAAGAATTGAGTCAATTTAACCCTTTACCCAACATAATGGCAGCAAATTAATCAATACAAAGCAAACAAGACGTAAAATATCCTGACACTTTGTCAATGAAATTGTACAAATATGGCTGTCATTGGAACCAGCTAAATGAGATGGTTCTAATGACATCCATACTTGTAAGGTTTTATTGGTAAATATTGTTTATTTTTTTTTTTAAATTATCGAATTCAGTTTTAAAAATTAAAAAGCTGTGTTGGGTAAAGGGTTAACACGTGTTATCAGTATACAACACTGGTTCAACAATGGTGGCCACATGGGACGCTCATAGCTGGTATGGATTCTTGAAACCATTTTCAGGAGAATCCATATGGATTCTCCCAAATTTTATTTGAAATGAAAGCCCTGTATTTTGTTTGTAGCGAAGCAGATCAGTATTTATAAATACAGCAGTGTCCTTCATATGCACACGAATACATGTGACATTGATGTGTACCAAGTTACATTCAGAACTCCTTCATCAAATGTGCCAAGCAGGTATAAATGGTTGATTTGTGCCACCGACATTTAGTCACAGTTTGCTGCTTACTGTAATGATCAATAGTGCGCCATGGGTTAAAATTAACTAAAAAATGCACAATTATTTGATACCTGTAATAAATTATTAACGAGAAAAAAAACACTGCATTGTGACATGAATCCCCTGCACCACTGATGGAATTTGACAAAAGCAAAAGTCTAATGAAAAACAAATAAAAAGTTGGCACAGCCAACAGATGCTCCCCGAAATGCAAATTGATGGAAACAACATACTGATTTTTTCAAATGGAGAACTGTGAAATGGTTTAAGTCATATAAAAAAAAAATACAAAAATGTGTGGAAGAACAAGGGTAAGAGTGCACAGTAAACCTGCATTAAAAGCTCCTTGGGAAGGAGATTCAAGTGGCCTTTGAAGACAGGTCACTGCTTAACAAGCAAATTCAGTGAATTCATGTCTCCCGCTGGGCAGCAGTTTCAAGGGGAATTAATGCATCCAGTGGAATATAGTTGAGTTGCAAGTGGAAGTTATTTGGAAGAGACAGAACAGACAGTGCTTCAGACAGTGGTTATCAGATTTATTTTCACGAAGGTCACTGTCAAAGCAAGCAAAGTGATGTGGAGTATAACTGTGAGAATCACTAAAAATTAAGACTGTATGATAAGACATATTACATTAAACTGATGTGAAAAGTGTTAACCAACCTGTAAAGCTTGTGATTGGAAGTTAATGAAACCTTGGAAGTGATGTCCAGATAATATGGTGGTCTGTATATGGTACTGGGAGAGTCTGACTTTGTAGAATTGCAAAAGAAGTAATGATGAAGACATATTCTGGTCTCACAATGATAACAAAGATACACAAGAAGTTACGTGAAGATCGGTTCATAGATACGGCTTTTAGTCTGATGTGCATTGATGCATGGGCAGACGGACAGGCAGACGGAACAGATTTTCGGTACAAACTTTCCCACATTCGAACTTGACCTAGGTATTGATAAAAGTAATCCATATATGAAATTTCACTGAAATCGGTTGACTCTAAGGAAAGTTCGAGTCTGGAAACCATCAGCCAATCAAATTTAAGCAACCTTATTAAATATGCGCAGAAAATGCCCATGTTCGAACTTGGACCCACAATTGATGAAAGTGATCTACTACCCAAATTTCATTGAAATCGACTGACTGTAAGGAAAGTTAGAGCCTGGAAACGAAAAACACAGAAAGTGTGCACTTACTGTGTATTAGTAGTGGCACTGAATAAATCAAAGTTTCCCTAATTTGCATAATTTTAGCATGAGAACAAAACCCATATTATATATGATGTATTGCATGTTACTAAACATTCATACAAAAATTTATTCAAATCCGAACGTTCATATAGAAGTTCTGTACAAAAAACTGATTACACCCACTGGGGGCCATCTTGAATTTTGGACCAAACCCCAAAACACATATTCTGGTCTCACAATGATAACAAAGATACCCAAGAAGTTTCATGAAGATCGGTTCATAAATACGGCTTTTAGTCCGAGGTGCGTTGACGCATGGGGCAGACGGACCGATTTTCGGTACAAAATTTTCCACATTTGAACTTGATCTAGGTATTGATAAAAGTAATCCATATATGAAATTTCATCGAAATCGGTTGATTTTAAGGAAAGTTGGAGTCTGGAAACTGTCAGCCAATCAAATTTCAGCAACCTAATTAAATATGTGCAGAAAATGCCCATATTTGAACTTGGACCCACAATTGATGAAAGTGATCTACTACCCAAATTTCATCGAAATCCAGTCACTGTAAGAAAAGTTAGAGTCTGGAAAAGAAAAACACGGAAGGATGGAAGGACACCCCAAATTTAATATCTCCCGTTTTTTTAAAAAAGCGGGAGACAATTAGGGTGAATGTATAAGCAGGTTTGATTATACATGCCCTGGGCATTTAATAAGATATTATAAGAAATGTTTTATCACTTTACCATTTTGCAAAGGGCATAACTCTGGTATAGTAAATGCCATAATAGTGAAAATCGAACTTGATATACATTTTATGGCAGGTAGTAAAGTTGCAAAATTATAAGGTCGTACATCAAAGTGAACATGAGTTATCATCCGGAAAAAATTGATTTTAATATTTTGTTACTTCTGAAGGGGCATAACTCGAGAACAGTAAGTGCCATAACAATGACAATCAAACTTCACCTGCATTTCACGATACACAGTAAGGTTGCAAAATTATAAGGTCATACATCAAAGTGAACTAGTTATCATCCAGAAACCACTGATTTTACCCTTTTGCCACTTTTCAAGAGGCATAACTCTGGAACGATGAATGTTATAACTGTGAAAATTGAACTAGACCTGCATTTCACGGTAGGTAGTAATATATTGCAAAATTATAAGGTTGTACATCAAAGCAAACTAGAGTTATCCGGAAACCACCAATTTCACCATTTTCGACTTTTCATGGGCATAACTCTGGAACGGTAATGTCATAACAGTGAAAATCGAACTTGACCGACTTATCATGCAGGTAGTAACATTGCAAAATTACAAGGTCGCACATCAAAGAGAAGTAGAGTTATCATTTGCAAACCATTAGTTTTACCATTTTGTGATTTTTCAAGGGACATAACTCTGCAACACTGAATGCCATAACGGTGAAAATGAAACTTGACCTATATTTCACTGTAGGTAGTAAAGTTGTAGATCAAAGCGAACGGGAGTTATCATCCAGAAACCACTGATTTTACCATTTTGTGACTTTTCAAGGGGAACAACTCTGGAATGGTAAATGCCGTAATGGTGAAAATCGTACTTTACCTGCATTTCACTGTAAGTAGTAATGCTGCAAAATTATAAGGTTGCACATCAAAGCAAACTGGAGTTTTCATCCACAAACCATTAATTTTACCATTTTGTGACTTTTCATGGAGCATAACTCTAGAATGGCATTTATTTATTTATTGGGGTTCAATGACACTTTTGACAGCCAAAGTCACCTCGTGTCGGAGAGTTTCACGGGTGGAGGAAGCCAGAGAACCATCAAGAAATGGCAAGCAACTGTCAGACTCCCTTAACATAGTAACTTAACGCGCAAGGTTAGCATTAGTTGAATACAAGTGTACCATCGACATGCAGTACGTCTTAGTACATAACGCCACCCTGCCCCCTAGTGGGCAATTGGGATTAAGTGTCTTTCCCAAGGACAATGCGATTGCTGCAGGTAAAATTTGAACGCAGGACCTCTCAGCTTGCAGCCGGAATCTCAACATACTGAGCCACTGTGCTCCCCTCTCTAGAATGGTAAATGCCATAATGGTGAAAATTAAACTTGACCTGCATTTCATGGTAGGTAGTAATGTTGCAAAATTATAAGGACATACATCAAAGCAAACTAGAGTAATCATCTAGAAACCAATTTTGGTGGGGGAGCATAAAAACCATCACTGAAAGCTGATAAGAACTGTTCAAGTTATCAAATAATCATTAAAATTTCCAAAAAAACAAATAACACTGTCAATTTTCAACAAAAAAGATCTTCAAACTTGTCAGACAATGTTAATATAAAGCAGCATTTTAATTATTTAGGTTTAAGGTCAAATATTTTCGCACAATGGATAATCGTGACAGCAACATGGATATAAAAGAAAGCCCAGTCAATCATATATACCCATGTCAGTACATTCAATATAGGCATTTATATCTTGATTGACTGAGCTTCATGGAATATAAAAGAAATGAAAAGGAATGAGTGAGAGATGCACCCCATGGTGATCAGGAGAGAGGTGTGGCATGTAGGGTGTGCTAATGGAATTGTTGACAATTTATATGTCAAATCCAAGAAGGCTGCTGGTGGCCTGTTTTTGAACGAAATTCGAAAAATGTTTGATAGCTCCCATCTAGATATTACCCATACGCCATGTATGAAATTTGAAACTGAACGGGAGAGAGATGCGGCCTGCAGGGTGTGCTAAAGGAATTGTGGACAGACAGAGGGACATACGGATGTAAGGACGGATGTCTGGATGGACAGACAGATGGATGATGGATTTCAACTCATAACAGTAGCTCATAGGTGACGTCAATTGAGCTAAAATGCTCTAATCACTAGAATACATGAACATGACCACATTGCTGTTTGCAGTTAAATACTCCAGTTAAATATTTTTCACTGGTAAAGTTGCTCCTGTCAACAGGGTTCCAGTGTACTTTGAAAATGTTCAGAAATGAAATTCTTACAGTACATCTAATAATATTCTCATTTAACTTACGTTCTTGTACAACAGGTGGGAATGGAAACAACAGAGGTGGTTGACCTGGAAAAGAAAATAGATATAGCAATCAACACAGACTTTTCCCATGTGGAACTATGTTTATTAATGAAAGTGTCAATGACACTGTATCTCAACTTGTCAAGACAAAGACATGCACATGTATAGTATGTGACACAGCAATGACAAACATCTAGGTAATGACCTGATAACAAAGGTACATATAAAGTATTGTAATGGTCTGTACATAAATACTGACCGTTGCCTGTAACAAATGTTTTGGTAAAGTATTGTAAAAAGGTGGGTGACAGTCAGATGCTAAACTAGAAAAGAAAACTTTGAGTCCCAGAGTGGGTCTGACTGAACCCCAAAATATTTGTTCTCATAGCACAGTGATAACAAAGGCACCCCAAAACACACTCATTCCTGTCCCAAGGTGAAAACAAAGGTACCCAAGAAGTTTTGTGAAGATCAATTCATAAATACGAGCTGTATAGAACTTGTGACAAAAAACTGATTGGACCTAATTTTGGTACAAAATGGCCACTGGCAGCCATCTTGAATTTTGGACCGTACCCAGAAACACCCATTCTCGTCCCAAGGTGATAACAAAGGTACCCAAGAAGTTTTGTGAAGATCGGTTCATAAATACAGCCTCTACCCTGAGCCGTATTGACATGTGTGCTCACATTGTGCAAGTAGCACTGAATAAGTCAAAGTTCATCTAATTTGCATAATTTCTGCACGAAAAAAAACCCCTTAGAATATGTGATGTATTCCATGTTACTAAACATTCATACAAAAATTTATTCAAATCAGAACTTTCATACAGAAGTTCTGTACAAAAGACTGATTGCACTAATTTTGGTACAAAATGGCTGCTGGTGGCCATCTTGAATTTCGGACCACACCCAAAAACACTCGCTCTCATCCCACGGTGATAACAAAGATACCCAACAAGGTTCGTAAAGATTGGTTCATAAATATGGCCTCTAGTCTGAGCTGTATAGAAGTTGTGTACAAAAAACTGATTAGACCTAATTTCGGTACAAAATGGCCACTGGCAGCCGTCTTGAATTTTAGACCGCACCCAGAAACACTCGTTCTCGTCCCAAGGTGATAACAAAGGTACCCAAGACATTTCGTGAAGATCAGTTCATAAATACAGACTCAAGTCTGAGCCGTATTGACATGTGTACTTAATGTGTGTAAGTCGCACTGAAATATCAAAGTTCATCTAATTTGCATAATTTCTGCACGAGAAAAAAACCCGTATTATATGTGATGTACCCCATGGTACTAAACATTCATACAAAAAATTATTCAAATCAGAGCTTTCATATGGAAGTTCTGTGCAAAAATCTGATTGCACCTAATTTTGTACAAAATGGCTGCCATCGGCCATCTTGAATTTCGGACCGGACCCAAAAACACTCGTTCTCGTCCCACGGTGATACCAAAGGTACCCAAGAAGTTTCGTAAAGATCGGGGTTCATAAATACGGCCTCTAGCCTGAGCCGTATTGGCATTTGCACTTACAGAGCTGAAATTAACACCAAAAAACATCAAAATTAGTCTAATTTGCATAATTTACGCACAAGAAAAAAACCCGTATTATATGTGATGTACCCCATGGTACTAAACATTCATACAAAAAATTATTCAAATCAGAGCTTTCATATGGAAGTTCTGTACAAAAAACAGATTTCTGCATCATCGGTACAAAATGGCGGCTGGCAGCCACCTTGAATTTCGGACCGCACCCAAAAACACTCGTTCTTGTCCCACGGTCATAACAAAGGTACCCAAGAAGTTTTGTAAAGATCGGTTCATAAATACGACCTCTAGCCCAAGCCATAGCCAATTGTTGACGTACGGACAGATGGACAGACGGATGGACAGACGGACGGACGGACGGACGGACGGACGGACGGACGGACAGACGGACGACGGGCCATGACAATAGCTCAAATTTGACTTCGTCAAAGTTGAGCTAAAAATGGCATTAGGCATTTTGTGTACTATAAAAATAAAATTATCTATGTAGTGCGTGTTTACTTGGAAAAAAACTTGTTGTCGATGATCTGTACTTTTTTGACTGAGCAAACTCAAATTGAAAATGATACATCATCCAATAGAAATCATAGATGAAATGCTTGCCGATTCCATGTGTTTGTATCTGTCTGAGACCTTGGTTGGTCAGTTGTGAATTTTTTATACAACACACCCTCTCGTGTAAGTCTATCTGCTGTATAAGTTCTGTTGTGATATCTCCTTCCTCGAAAACATTATGGCCCAGATCCTGACCTTGGTGGACTTGTTGCGAATTTTGTCCACAACACATCATGTGGTGGTGGTACCTAAGTTGTGAATGTTTCATCATGATAGCTTCACCCATTGAAAAGTTACAGACTGGAGATAAAATATTTATGGATGGGTGGATGGCCAGAGGGCTGCCCTAACATAATACTCATTTTTTTTTTAAATGAGTGTATAAAAAGGTACAAGTGGCCCAAGGGGCCTTAAATACTCACCTGATTTATTTATTGGTGTTTAAGGTCACATATTTTTGCAGAATGGCTAATCATGACTACAACATGAGTATCAACTAAAGACCAGGGGTGAGCTTTAATAAGCCATGTTGCCCACTTTAGAGAGGGTTTGCACATCCCAAGCATTGGTGACTGGGTCCTATTTTACCAGTAAAACAGAGCCTGTTTACCGCGGTGCACAGGCACTGCTTCACTTCTCAGGATTCCCGTGGGGAGCTTACCTGATAGAATTGCTTAAAGATTCAAGGTCAAATTCAGCATCTACATGTTAATCTATTTTAGCTAGGGTCTGTTGGGTGGATTATTTTTTTTTTGTATAAAATTACCAAAACCCCTTCAAAACACAATTTGAAGCAAAGAGAACAAGAGCGCTTGTATCGCTAAAGCAATACAATGTCCCCTACCGGACTAATGAGCATTAATAATTATACAAATGTTATAACTTAGATGTGATCAGCATGAATTCCGTTGAAGCATTTCCAAAAAAAGTCCACAAAAATGATATTTTGGCGCTTTTCCATATTTCCAAGGGCCATAACTCACACAAGAATAACAGCATGAAATTCAAACTTGATCTGTAAGTCATCATTCTATAGTAGGTTACCAAGAATGAAATCATTTGGTTGAAGCATTTCCCAAAAAAGTCCGGAAAACTAAAGTACGACCGACAGACCGACTGACAGACTGACGGATGGATGGACAGAGTGTAAATGAAACGTGATCTGTAAGTCATCGTTCTATAGTAGGTTACCAAAAATGAAATCATTCCGTTGAAGCGTTTCCAAAAAAAGCCCGGAAAACTGAAATTTTGGCGCTTTTCCATATTTCCAAGGGCCATAACTCACACAAGAATAATGCAATCAGCATGAAACTCAAACATGATCTGTAAGTCATCGTTCCATAGTAGTTTACCAAAAATTAAATCATTCCGTTGAAGCGTTTCCAAAAAAAACTGCGGAAAACTGGTATTTTGGTGCTTTTCCATAGTTCCAAGGGCCGTAACTCACACAAGAATAATGCAATCAGCATGAAACTCAAACTTGATCTGTAAGTCATCGTTCTATAGTAGTTTACCAAAAATGAAATCATTCCGTTGAAGCGTTTCCAAACAAGAGGCCCCACGTGGCCTTAATCGCTCACCTGACAAAGTGACTCTAAGAAGTATTTTAGGTCACCTTCACCATGTCATGCCTCATCAACATTAACTGGTTGAGTGATAGATTTTGTTTGAAGTTCAACATTTGTTACCTAAAATTAGTTTTATTTAAAATCATTGGTGTGTGGCCAATCTCCAATGATTTTTAATAAAGCAAATTTATCTCTGCAGACAAACTGGTTTAGCATGAAGCACAAACAAGGAATGTGAAGAGATAGCCTTGGACATCTCTCCCCAACTGTGGATATCTTCCATGTGCTACATGTATATATTTGCATGCAAGAAAACAAAAATTTTCACAAATTTTATTTTTTTTTATCATCATTGGAACAAGCTCAAACAGCTTATTCCAATAGGGGTATGGGAAGATCAGGTATATTTTTGAGACAGAAATGTGAATATATAAATAATGGTGTTTTTTTGTGAATGATGCTGGAGAATTTTGCGTAAAGATATGGTAAATGGTTTGTTCTAGATACAGAATGATGCAAAAGTATTTAAATTTGATTAGGCAAGTTGTTCCTATAATGCATTTAAAAATTGAAGTAACTGTTTTTTTGCTGATGAACGTTTAGATGTGTGTGTCTGTGTTTGTGTGTGTGTGTGTGTGTGTTTGTGTGTGTGTGTTTGTGGGGGGGGGGGGGGGGGGGGGTTGGTAAGAGTGTTCTTGCAAACAAAATTCCTGAATAAATGGAAAATTTTATTTTTTGTGTGAAAGACATAGTGCGTGAATGTTGATTGGAACAAGCTTAGAGAGCTCATTTTAATGTGAAGTCATAAAGCTGTGTTTTACGTACGAAATTCTGGAATAACTAAAAAAATTGCTTTTTTGACTCAAAAAGCATGGTGTGCGACCTCTCATTGGAATGAGCTCAAAAAGCTCATTCCAATGGGGTATTTACAAGCGATAAGTACATGTATGTTTAAGAGACAAAAATTAAAATTTGAATAGCGATTTTTGCGAAGAATGCTGACAAGTTTTGGCAGTTATGCTGGTAAAAAGGTAAGATATGCAAAGTGGTTGTTTTTTAGAGGCGACATTTAATTAAGGGGAATTAACCCTTGATTACTGAGGTAACTTCTAAAAGTACTGAAATTTCATGAAGCAATGTGAATAACAGACAACAGTTGCCTAAAAATTTCATGAATAACTAAAATTTTTATTCCTTTGTCTCGAAAACATGGCATATGACCTTTGTTGGAATGAGCTGAATGCGTGTGTTCCAATGAGAGGTCATAAAATTTGAACGAAGATTTGTGTGAATAATGCATTAGTACTGCTAGATTTGGGTAAACGGTTCACCCTGGATACCACCCCTTCTATAGTAGATCTTTTCTGCAAATTTTGTCTAAGATTCTATCAACTTTACAAATAAATACGTTCATGAATCACAATCAGATCCACCCTACAATGTTGCATACCAAATATCAAAAGATTCTGCCTGCTGGATCTGGAGAAGAAGATTTTTTAAGAAATATGCCTGAAACGCACTAAGTTAAAATTTGGGCTCCTATACGGAGCCCAAATATAAACCCAGGGGGCCGATTTGAACAAACTTGAATCAGATCCACCCCACAATGTTGCTTACCAAATATGAAAAGATTCTGAAGCTGGATCTGGAGAAGAAGATTTTTTAAGAAATTTGCCTGAAATGCACTAAGTTCGAATTCAAGCTTCTATAGTGAGCCCAAATATGAAACTAGGAAGCCGATTTGAACAAACTTGAATCAGATCCACCCCACAATGTTGCATACCAAATATCAAAAGATTCTGCCTGCTGGATCTGGAGAAGAAGATTTTTTAATAAATTTGCCCGAAATGCACTAAGTGCGAATTCGGGCTTCTATATTAAGCCCAAATATGAATCCAGGGGGCCGATTTGAACAAACTTGAATCAGATCCACCCCGCAATGTTGCATACCAAATATCAAAAGATTCTGCCTGCTGGATCTGGAGAAGAAGATTTTTGAAGAAATTTGCCTGAAATGCACTAAGTGCAAATTCGGGCTTCTATATTAAGCCCAAATATGAATCCAGGGGGCCGATTTGAACAAACTTGAATCAGATCCACCCCGCAATGTTGCATACCAAATATCAAAAGATTCTGCCTGCTGGATCTGGAGAAGAAGATTTTTGAAGAAATTTGCCCGAAATGCACTAAGTTTGAATTCGAGCTTCTATAGTGAGCCCAAATATGAATCCAGGTGGCTGATTTGAACAAACTTGAATCAGATCCACCCCGCAATGTTGCATACCAAATATCAAAAGATTCTGCCTGCTGGATCTGGAGAAGATGATTTTTTAAGAAATTTGCCTGAAATGCACTAAGTTCGAATTCGAGCTTCTATAGTGAGCCCAAATATGAATCTAGGAAGCCGATTTGAACAAACTTGAATCAGATCCACCCCACAATGTTGCATACCAAATATCAAAAGATTCTGCCTGCTGGATCTGGAGAAGAAGATTTTTTAAGAAATTTGCTTGAAATGCACTAAGTTCAAATTCGAGCTTCTATAGTGAGCCCAAATATGAATCTAGGAAGCCGATTTGAACAAACTTGAATCAGATCCACCCCACAATGTTGCATACCAAATATCAAAAGATTCTGCCTTCTGGATCTGGAGAAGAAGATTTTTTAAGAAATTTGCCTAAATGCACTAAGTTCGAAATCGGGCTCCTATACTGAGCCCAAATATGAACCCAGGGGGCCGATTTGAACAAACTTGAATCAGATCCACCCTACAATGTTGCATACCAAATATCAAAAGATTCTGCCTGCTGGATCTGGAGAAGATTTTTTAAGAAATTTGCCTGAAATGCACTAAGTTCGAAATCGGGCTCCTATACTGAGCCCAAATATTAACCCAGGGGGCCGATTTGAACAATCTTGAATCAGATCCACCCCACAATGTTGCTTACCAAATATGAAAAGATTCTGCCTGCTGGATCTGGAGAAGAAGATTTTTTAAGAAATTTGCCTGAAATGCACTAAGTTCGAATTCGGGCTTCTATAGTAAGCCCAAATATGTATCCAGGGGGCCGATTTGAACAAACTTGAATCAGATCTACCCCGCAACATTGCATACCAAATATCAAAAGATTCTGCCTGCTGGATCTGGAGAAGAAGATTTTTGAAGAAATTTGCCTGAAATGCACTAAATTCGAATTCGAGCTCCTATAGTGAGCCCAAATATGAATCTAGGGAGCCGATTTGAACAAACTTGAATCAGATCCACCCTACAATGTTGCATACCAAATATCAAAAGATTCTGCCTGCTGGATCTGGAGAAGAAGATTTTCAAAGAAATTTGCCTGAAATGCAGTAAGTTCAAATTTGGGCTCCTATACTGAACCCAAATATAAACCCAGGGGGCCGATTTGAACAAACTTGAATCAGATCCACCCCACAATGTTGCATACCAAATATCAAAAGATTCTGCCTGCTGGATCTGGAGAAGAAGATTTTTTAAGAAATTTGCCTGAAATGCACTAAGTTCGAAATCGGGCTCCTATACTGAGCCCAAATATGAACCCAGGGGGCCGATTTGAACAAACTTGAATCAGATCTACCCTACAATGTTGCATACCAAATATCAAAAGATTCTGCCTGCTGGATCTGGAGAAGAAGATTTTTTAATGTTTTTCCCATTGCCTACAGTGTTAAAAAGTGCTGACTCAGCACTTTTTCAAAGTCCCGAAACTGTACCCTATGATAAAACCGATGGCAATTTTTTTTTACCAATCCTTTCTGTTGGTCCTAAGGAAGCTGCACACCAAATAAAAATTCTCAGTGCCGTGCAGTTTTGGAGATATGGGCGTTTTAAATTTTTTCTATTTTTAGCTCCTGTGGTTCCCACGGGGCTGCGGGAAAATTTTTTTTTGCATAAATCAAGTACTCATGACCCAATAAGCCCTCACATAAAATTTGGTTCAAATCAGCCTCTCGGTTTGGAAAATAGAAATTTTGGGCGGGGCAAAAAATTTTGCCCCTCTCATAACAACGTCAAGTATAGCCCCACAAACTTCTCTTGAACAAATCTGAGTCTACACCTCAAAAGGAAGCTGCACACCAAATATCAAGTCTCTGCTACTGCTGGTTCATGAGAAGAAGATTTACAAAGATTTTGGTGCCCCTTGGGGGTGTGGCACCACCCAGGAGGAGGGGCAACTTCATTTGAACAAATCTGAATTGGCATTAGGTAATAAACATTTAGCCAACATTTGAATAAAATTGGGCTAGTGGTTTAGGAGGAGAAGTCGATAATGTAAAGTTAACGCCGGACGGACGACGACGGACGACGGACGACGGACGCCGGACGACGGACAGAAAGTGATTAGTTAAGCTCCCCTTGAGCTTCGCTCAGGTGAGCTAAAAAACTCCGGAAAACTGATATTTTGGTGCTTTTCCATAATTCCAAGGGCCATAACTCATACAAGAATAATGCAATCAGCATGAAACTCAAACTTGATCTGTAAGTCATCGTTCTATAGTAGTTTACCAAAAATGAAATCATTCCATTGAAGCGTTTCCAAAAAACCTCCGGAAAACTAAAGTGTGACTGACAGACTGAGAGACAGACAGACTGATGGATGGACGGAGTGCAAACCTATAGTCCCCTCCGGCGATGCCGGTAGGGGACTAAAAACAAGAGGCCTCCCACAGGGAGCCCAAATATTAACCCTCTTGTGGTGCCCCCTGTAGGCGTAGCAACTTTATTTGAACAAAATTTCAATTGGCATAGGATAGGGAACATGCACATCAAATTTGGTTCAATTCGACCCAGGGGTTTACAATAAGTTGATAATGTAAAGTTCATGCCGGATGGATGGATGGCAGATGACGGACAGAAAGTGGTCACTTTTTAACCTCCACCTGTCTTTCAGTCAGGTGAGCTAAAAAAAAAAATGGACAAAACTGATTACTTGTGAATATCCTTTCCCCCATGGTGGCCTATGAGCATACCAAAGATCATTTAAATCCAACATCCACTGACTGAGATATGAAGGTCCAAACTCCCCTGCAAACTTCGTTTTGATGGGGGGGGGGGGGGGGGGGGAATACCCACTGGGAGTCCAAATATGACCCAAGGGACTTTATTTGAACAAACTGGAATCTGAACATCCTAAGGTTGCTGCATATCAAATATCAGAAGATTCTGACTAGTGGATCCGAAGAAGATTTTTTAAGGAATTTTCCCACACTGCATTGAGTTAAAATTTATGTTGTCAAATATAAACCCAGGAACTTGATTTGAACAAACTGGAATTCAACCCCATGAAGAATAATGCAAAAAAAAATATCAAAAGATTCTGACTGATAGATCTGACGAAGAGGATTTTTAAAGAATATTCCTCATATTGCACCAAGTTAAAATTTGGGCTCACATAGGGAGCTCAAATTTGACCCTAGGGACTTGATTTGAACAAACTTAAATCTGAATGCTCTAAGGGTGCTGCATATCAAACATCAAAATATTCTGACTGGTAGATCAGAAGAAGATGATTTTTAAAGAATATTCCTCATATTGCACTAAGTTAAAGTTCCAAGTTCCCAGAGGAAGGGGGGGGGGGGGGGCAAACATGTCCCAAAGGACTTCATTTGAACAAACTTGAATCTGACCCACCCAAAGGATGCCCAATACCTATCATCAAAAGATTCTGATTGGTGGATCTGAAGATGATTTGAATTTTTTTTCTTCCTTTTATTGGCAGAGTTAACATTCAGGTTCCCATAGAGAGCCCAGGAACTTGATTTGAACAAACCTGAATCTCAACCAATCAAGGATGCAACATACAATATATCAAATGATTCAGACTGATGGATCTGAAGATTTTTACAAAAATATTCCTCATGTTACACTAAGTAAAAATTTGGGCTCCCACAATGAGCCCAAATAGGACTCTGGGGACTTAATTTGAACAAACTTAAAGCTAACCCCCCTAAAGAGCAGTATACCAAATATCAAGAGATTTTGAATGGAAGATCTGAAGAAAAAGATTTTAAAATAAATTTCTTCATATTGTACAAAGCTAAATTCAGGTTCCCACAGTGATCCCAAATAAAAACCCAGGGACTTGATTTGAACAAACTTGAATCTGATCCCCATGAGAATGCTGTGTGTGTGTGTGGGGGGGGGGGGGGGGGGGAGGGACATCAATTTTACAGTTTTAACGAAACAGAACTGCCCCTAACCAGTCATCATTCACATGAAATTTTATTGCAATTGATAGAGCAGATTGGGAAGAGACTCAAAAACCACCATTATGACACATAACGACAGACAAAGTGTGATCATTGTAGCTAACACTGACTATCAGTCAGGTGAGCTTAAAATTTGGATCCTGGAATTTCTCTATTTTCTTGTCAGTATAATCCCTTAAATTAAAAAGCGTGAAATAAGATTTTTCATGACAAGTTCCAAATTCTTGCCAAGAGCAATATGTTAGAAGTGCAAAAAATGATTATCCACCACACCAAGTTAGACATGCATGACGAGTGACAACACTGTAATCTGACTGAAGAATTGGAATTATTAGCATGCACAACATTAAGACAAATTTAACCAGTGTTGAAACAAATATTCATTCATAGAAGGCAATATTGTTTTCATTAAACTGACTTTGATATATAGATGCCAGCCCCACCTCCCCACTCAGGGTTCTTTCAGTTACCAATAAAAAATTTCCATACTTTTTCTGGAAATATCACCCATTTTTATACCCATTTAAGTACCTAAAACTCTATACCCATTTAAGTACCTAAAACAGACGAAAATCTGACTATAGAAATTTTTTTATGAAATCAGTAACACAAGGCAATATTTTTCTGAAAAACATTTGCAAGAATGTCATTTCTGCATATTCAGTTGGTTTAATAGAGCTGCTTGTTCAAGGAGTCAAAGACTACTGAATTTTTGTGGCTTTTTTTTATATTTCAAATGATTGAACTCTCTGAACACTGATTACCAAGTAGAAAATTTTCAGTTAACCCTGTAGGGCCTGGACATTTTTTTATAGATTTTTGCTTTACTTTGACAATCCACATCCTATGAATTTGCAGTTGTTTCTTGGCAAGTCTTGGCTGCCTATGTAGGCAGCCAAGACTTGCTTAGAAACAATGGCCAGGGCTCTTTGAATGTAACTTATAAGCTTACACAAAAACTGCATGTTGGGGCATTTGTTTTGTTGTAGAAAATTGTGATTAAAGTCAGAATTAGGCCCTTAAGGGTTAATGCAACTAAGAATTTCACCAATTCAATCTTCTTTGACACGGTGCAGTGAGCTCTGTCAGACAAGACTGAATTGATTAAATTGTTAGTTATTTACAGGAAACATTTGCAGGTTGAAATTTTGATACAGACATTGCCTTGGAGAGGGTTATTTGTTATAAAAAAAAATTAATATCCATACTTTTTCATTATCCACACAGCTGGAATGAGGGTTTTTTTAAAATACATTTTGAGACCATTTCTAGAACGCTAAAAATTTCCATGCTTTTACAAGACTTTCAAAATGGTATCATGCATCATTCTGCATGACATAATTTGTATAGTATACATTTGCAGGAACTACCCAAACAATTCAGTGAAGGATATCTCCACATAATTCAATACTTTATGGGCCTCAGCTGGAAGGAGATAATGTAATAATTCAAGGAGCTTAGTTGGGGGATAAATATTTATATAATATTTAAATACTCAATAAAATAGATACTGAAAACAAAAAAATCTGTTAATCGTTTCAGCACAAATGTTAAAAATGGTTAAAATTCACCTCATGAAATATAAATCATTAAATCAAAACAATAAACATGCATAAAGCAATATTAGAATGAAATGCAGAACTCAAAACAAAAATGGTTACCTTGTTATTTGGGTGTGTGTTATGATGCTTAGAAGTTCCCTTCACAAATGTAAAGTTAGAAACACTACAAGTGGTTTTCTTTGGAGCACACACAATTGAAAGAAAAAAAAACTTCACAATGCAATGTATGTAACCAAGACTTCACAACTTCAGCAACATCACTGTTTCCGGCAATGAAATTCTCACGAGGAACAATAAAATTACCTACAAACTTTAATCAAGATCTGATCAACAAAATCTGGCAAATACAAAGTTACTGAACTTCAAAATACATGCATCTACCTGGTGTTTGCTTTCACGGGTCCAGAGTTCAAGCAATTTAAGTGCTAACTCTCAATCTATATACTTTAAAATGTCTTCAAATGTAACACATGAAGTCAGAATGATACATGTATTTATTGTTGGGAAACAAGCATTTTTACAGAGAACAGCATTCACACATTGATTTTCAGAAATGTTTTCGGGACCTCCCAAAATTTCAGGAATTGAATTCAAGTACTTTAAATAAAAACATTTTGGGACTGAACTGTAAGATTTTTTAAAGATGATTTGAGTCTGAATTCATGAACTTTTGCAGGGATCTCTGTTTAAAAAAAAAAAGAAAAGCAATAATTTTATATTTATTTTTGATATTCACTTTTTCTGCTAGCTACTAACAAATGTCAAGCTCATATATTTATCTAAATACCACATAACTTAACTCTTTAGGGCCAAGTTCTGACTTTAATTAGTAAGATTACTTTGGAACATGTGCCCGTGTACAAAGATTCAACGTAAAATATTCCAGCCAGACAGCTAAAACAGTCATTTCTGCGCTTGGCTAGAAACCACTGCAAAGACACAAAACTTGAAACTGTTTTAGTTTATCAAAAATCAAAAAATTCTCACGACCCTTAACCCCTTACCAAATGAATCACTAGCATTTGTCCACGTAATTTACAAATTCAGCAGTTGAAAAAATAATTCAAGAAATTTCAACAAAACCCCTAACTGGAATGAGCACAGCAATTGAAATGAGCACAGCAAGCTCATTCCAGTGAGGGGGTCACATGGTATGTTTTGGAGGAAATTTTTTTTAAATTTTGAAAAAGAAATCTGGATTTGTTGAAGGTTAAAACACAATTTCGTAATACAAGGTAGGATTAGTTCGGTTTCACATCGCAGTTTGCAATGCAATTTTCCTCTGCTGATGCAAATCACTTCCATAAAATTGGATTGCAAAGTACGATGCACATGTATTTCAGTAAACAGAATAGGATTATCCCTCTTTGTTCTCCTGATGTTCAGAGGCACTCACACATCGTGTATGGGACGATTTACGATAACATCTTGCAGGGATTTTTTAGGTGTCCTCGTGGACCCGATATTCATCCCACTCATAGGCCTGATATTCAGCCCCATTCTAGTGCAAAATTGTACTAATATTTCTCAATTTTCAGCCCCAAAATTCCCAATCCCAGCTGGATATGCACCATCATAAGGTTCAAGAAGAATTCGCCATTAAATTATTCTTACTTTTTGTCCTCCCCATCGATCAATATGCGCTTAAAAAATACAAAAATCGACAAAATCAAAATCTGAAGCCCAGCATTGTATAGGCATGTCATAACTACGAGGGATGTTCTTAAAATAATCACTCACAAATGTGAACGGCATACAGTAACACGTGATTGCTAACCGACTAATCAGAAATGCTTTACTTGGAGGTCATCGACCTTTTCTAGACAAGATGTCCATCTAGAGTGTTCAGATTTTACGAAGTGAAATAAAGCTCCTTAATAATTTGTAACCTGAGTACCACAGTGTTCAAGTTTTGATTATCTATATTGAGCCCAGTGGTTATAAAATTAGCATGGAGAAATACCCACTTCGTGCGAAACAAAACTAAAAACATTAAAAAAAAAATGGTTGATAAGGCATTTTTGTCTTTTAATATTACCGAGTGGAGTTGCCTACCCTTCTCGCACATTTTCACTAAGGGCGTAAAATTCCAAGTGTCATTTGAATGTTGATGATACTTTAAAGTGTGGGATTTGAACAGGTCTGACTATTTGGGTATTATTTCTGGACCAATTAAAGCCAGTATCATTTAAAAATAAAAAAAAAACAAATAACATAAATATATTCTTTAATTCACAACATTTGGAGCAATGAAAAAATATAATTTTGTATGCCCGGTCAGAGAGTGTAAGCCACTTCCAGCTTCAGATTTAGTCATTTGGATGGAAACTTGGCAATAATACATGAATTCAGAAACGACAACACTGCCCATGATTAATGTTTGCAAAATTATTAAAAGAAGCAACCAATATAATACTCAATGAAGACGTTTTTGCCTGTAACAAAGAGGCACCGGACAGATTAGTGGTGTCATTGTGTGATGCATACTGCGTGTGGTGGGGTGTGGGTGTGTGCGTGTGTGTGTGTGGGGAGGGGGGGGGTTGTATGTTGCAGAGAACTGGTAAGTCATGGGCTAAACAGTTTGATAAAAAAAAAAACCTACCCTGAATATCGATATATGTTGTATGACCAAAATTCTCTCGCCTTTTTCAAATAGATCATTCTTTAACCTATTTGATTTTTTTCAAGTATTTCTAAGATATTTTTCATCAAATCTAGTCATGGTTGCTGCAAAGCAGCCATGACTTGATTTGAGGGAAAATTTATCTAAATTTGATTCAAGGAATCATTGGTGAAAAAATGTACTCAATTTACAGGGAGAAAATTTGTTTTAAATATGCCCAAATTGTACTTATTTCAGTGGCAAGAGAAATCATGACCAGGGCAGGAATATCTGCCAGCAGCATGTAAGGAGTTAACAAGAGAGAAATGCAGAATAGCTGAGTAAGTTGGTAGTTTACTTTCAGGGTAATGTGTAGACTATTGCTGAAACTGTTAGCATAATAACCACTTTCCAACCAGTTACAGACCAAACAGGTCAGAAAATTTGGAAACATTTAACTCCAATATTGTTACCGATCAGATTATTCTAACGAGAAAGGGTTAACCCATTACCTAACACAAATAAACTACATTTGCAAAATAATGTTGAAGGCCATTACGCTGAAAAGTTGAGTAAACGATTAATAAACACTAGTTAATTGAATAAATTCTTTATTATTCAATTTGTTTATTTACTGGGGTTTGTGGTCATTTTAGCATCTAAAGCCATATCAAGCAACCCTCTCAATTAGAGTAGCATTGGCTGTCGGCAGTGCCAAGGCAAAAGTGAATTTTTTTTTTAAATTTCCTTGGCAATAAAAGTGCCGACAGAAGAAATAAAATAAATATCACCATAGCCATTAAGAGAACATTCGGGTTTTCTTTTGGGATTAGAATATTAACTCAGTCTAAGGCTAAGTATCGTAATGGTGTTACAGAGTCATAGAGCAATGGCCCTTTAAGGAATTAATAAACTTCACTTGTGTTCGTCTGGGTCCTGCCCAAAAATGTTTTCAATTGTGAACAGGGGGCCTCCTTAGTGACTGGCACTGTGAATAATTAGTGGTGGTCAAAACAGCATTTTACAACCAAAGTAGTGGTCAGAAATGAAACTGGGGGCTCTGAAGAGCCTGTAATCGCTTACCTGGTAGAATGACATATCCCTCAATTATTCTAATCAGAATCAAAGAATGCAGCTGGCTGCCATGCTCCTTCATCTGATCAAAACAAAATGAGAAATGTTTTCAAAGGACTTTCCATACATTATTTGTGCCATGTTTGTTTGGTTCACACTGACCATTTCTGAGAAATGGAAATGTGATTTCCCATAGGGTTTCAATAGAAATTATGTGATGCTATTGCCACCAAGTTTGCCATCATATCAGCATTAAATTAGGATCACTGGTCGAGGAATTCCCAGCGTCAATCTTCTAAAGTTTCAAAAACATTTGGCCTCGTAGTTCCAGATTGGCAAATCAGAATCAAAGAATCCCTCTAGCGGCCTGGTTTTCGGAGGACCTCCCATTGACCATTCCTGCCAAGATGAAAAAGTGATTTCCTTTAGGGTTTCCATGGTAACTATGTGCCTTAATTGGGCATATTTGCAACCCGATCAACATTAATTGAGGATTGTTGGTAGAGAGTGTCCCAGTCATCAATCATGTGAAGTTTCAAAACATTTGCCCTTATAGTTTCAGAGAAGATTTTTGAAAATCGACCAATCAGGATCAAATAATGTCTCTGGCAGCCATGTTTTTCATCTGACAGGACTATGAGCCACCATTCCAACAATATTTGCAATCCGATCAGCATTAAATGAGGATCGTTGGTAGAGGGTGTCCCAGTCATCAATTATGTGAAGTTTCAAAATATTTGGCCATGTAGTTTCAGAGGAGATTATCTTTGAAAAACGACCAATCAGATTCAAAGATTGCCTCTGGTAGCCATGTTTTTCATCCGATGGGAACAAAATGAGGATCGTTTGTTGGAAGACCTCTCATAGACCAATCCTGCCAAGTTTGGTTCACGTCGGCTTAGTAGTTCCAGAGAAGATGAAACTGTGAAAAGATTATAGATGACAGAGGACGCCAAGTGATGGCAACAGCTCACATGGCACTTTGGGTCAGGTGAGCTGAAAATGGCAGATTCATCCTACCAGCACTGACTGACTAACTGTGCGCTTACCCTTGGTTCATCCACATTTGGTAATCTCCAGGTATTCCTTTTGTGACTGTGTTGCAGATGCTTCGTTAGAAGCCTGCAACTCAATTACAAAAAATGCCAATAGGATCACCGATCCAATATCGAGTTGTGACAGCACAAAAGTGGGTTTAATCATTATCAACTTATCGTCCGGAAACCAATTGTTTACAATTTACTATGTGAAGGGTCACTGTGACCTTGAACTTTGCCCTAGTGATTCCGAAATAAATAGGGCTCTTTCTTGCACCAATGCCAACCTACCTATGAAGTTTCATGAACGTAGGTGGAACCATTGTCAAATTATCATCTGGAAACCAATTGTTAAGATTTATTATGTTCAAGGTCACTGTGACCTTGGCCTTTGACCTAGTGAGTCCAAAATAAATAGTGGTCTTCCACTCACCAAGGCCAATCTACCTATGAAGTTTCATGAATGTGGGTCAAACCGTTATCAAGTTATCTTCTGGAAACCAATTGTTTATGATCTACTATGTTGAAGGTCACTGTGACCTTGACCTTTCACCTAGCAAGTCCAAAATAAATAGGGTTCTTCCTCTCACTGATGCCAACAAACTATGAAGTTTCATTAACATGGGTCGAACGTTATCAAGTTGTCATCTGGAAACCAACTGTTTTGATTTACTATGTTCAGGGTCAGTGACCTTGACCTTTGACCTAGCGAGTCCAAAATAAATAGGGTTCTTCCTCTCACAAAGGCCAACCTACATATGAAGTTTCATGAATGTGGGTTGAACCGTAGTCAAGTTATCATCCGGAAACCAATTGTTTACAATTTACTATGTTCAAGGTCACTGTGACCTTGACCTTTGAGCAAGCAAGTCCAAAATTAATAGGGTCCTTCCTCTCACCGATACCAACCTACCAATGAAGTTTCATGATCATGGATTGAACCATTATCAAGTTATCATCCGGAAACTAATTGTTTACGAAGACCGCCTGCCCACCAGCCCAACCAAACATCCACCCAACCGCCATTCATCAAACTACATCTCGACTAAAAATGAATACCTGAATCTAAAATGCCAATTTAAAACTGTCGAAGCAAAAGGTGCTTTTGCTGAGGTATGGTCATTTTTCAATGGCAATTGTTTTAACAAAGCAAATTTGTTCAGTTGGCAGGCCTGTCATGACTGCAACAGGAGTATTTATTTATTGGAATTTAAGGACACTTTCAACAGCCACGGTAACCTCATGTCGGACAGTTTTACAGGTGAAGGAAGCTGGCATACTCGGAGAGAACCAACGAGCAACTGCCCATCTCCCGAACGTACCAACTCCACACAAGCAGGATTAGTATTGGTTGAAGCAAAGTTCACCATCGATGTGCAGTATGCCTTAGTACACAGTGCCACCGTACCCCCACAAGGGTAATTGGGATTAAAGGCGAGCAGCACCCCTGTGTGCCCAATACCTGTTTCAAAATTTTCTTTTTGAGCCTTTTTTTCAGCACACCTGGATATCAAGCATAATTGTCAGCGATCTTCAGAACCATAAACTGCTAAATGAGAGTCACCTCCATTGTTGAAATATATATCAAACTGATTCAAAAGAAATATACAAGGAGGAAAAAGAAACTCATGAGTATGAAATTAATGGTGCACAGAGTAATCCAACAGTAGCTTGTGAGTCAATTCGTACGAGAATCAAAAAATGTTCAAATCCCTAATTTTCAAATTATTTATTTATTTACTGGTGTTTAAGGTCACACATTTTTGCACAATGGCTAATCATGACTACAACATGAGTATCAACTCAAGACCAGGGGTGAGTGTTAATAAGAAATGTTGCGCATTTTAGAGAGGGTTTGTACCTTCGAAGCAATGGTGACTGGGTCCTATTTTACCAGTAAAACAGAGCCTGTTTACCACAGTGAACAGGCACTACTTCACTTGCAATTTTCTAATTAATGAAAGTGTCAATGACACTGTAGCTCAACTTGTCAAGACAAAGACATGTACATGTATAGTATGTGACACAGCAATGACAAACATCTAGGTAATGACCTGATAACAAAGATACATATAAAGCATTGTAACGGTCTGTACATAAATACTGACTGTTGCCTGTAACAAATGTATAGGTAAAGTATTGTAAAGGTGGGTGACAGTCAGATGCTGAACTAGAAAACAATCTGAGTTCCAGAGTGGGTCTGACTGAACCCCAAAATATTTGTTCTCATAGCACAGTGATAACAAAGGCACCCCAAAACACACTCGTTCCTGTCCCAAGGTGAAAACAAAAGTACTCAAGAAGTTTTGTGAAGATCAGTTCATAAATACGAGCTGAATAGAACTTGTGACAAAAAACTGATTGGACCTAATTTCGGTACAAAATGGCCACTGGCAGCCATCTTGAATTTTGGACCGTACCCAGAAACACTCATTCTCATCCCAAGGAGATAACAAAGGTACCCAAGAAGTTTTGTGAAGATCGGTTCATAAATACAGCCTCTACCCTGAGCCGTATTGACATGTGTGCTTACATTGTGTAAGTAGCACTGAATAAATCAAAGTTCATCTAATTTGCATAATTTCTGCACGAAAAAAAACCCCTTACAATATGTGATGTATTCCATGTTACTAAACATTCATACAAAAATTTATTCAAATCAGAACTTTCATACAGAAGTTCTATACAAAAGACTGATTGCACTAATTTTGGTACAAAATGGCTGCTGGTGGCCATCTTGAATTTCGGACCACACCCAAAAACACTCGCTCTCATCCCACGGTGATAACAAAGGTACCCAAGAAGTTTCGTAAAGATTGGTTCATAAATATGGCCTCTAGTCTGAGCTGTATAGAAGTTGTGTACAAAAAACTGATTAGACCTAATTTCGGTACAAAATGGCCACTGGCAGCCATCTTGAATTTTAGACCGCACCCAGAAACACTCGTTCTCGTCCCAAGGTGATAACAAAGGTACCCAATACATTTCGTGAAGATCAGTTCATAAATACATACTCTAGTCTGAGCCGTATTGACATGTGTACTTACTGTGTGTAAGTCGCACTGAAAAAATCAAAGTTCATCTAATTTGCATAATTTCTGCACGAGAAAAAAACCCGTATTATATGTGATGCATCCCATGGTACTAAACATTCACACAAAAAAATTATTCAAATCAGGGCTTTCATATGGAAGTTCTGTGCAAAAATCTGATTGCACCTAATTTTGTACAAAATGGCTGCCATCGGCCATCTTGAATTTCGGACCGGACCCAAAAACACTCGTTCTCGTCCCACGCCACGGTGATACCAAAGGTACCCAAGAATTTTCGTAAAGATCGGTTCATAAATACGGCCTCTAGCCCGAGCCGTATTGGCATTTGCACTTACAGTGCTGAAAGTAACCCCAAAAAACATCAAAATTAGTCTAATTTGCACAATTTACGTACGAGAAAAAAACCCGTATTATATGTGATGTATCCCATGGTACTAAACATTCATACAAAAAATTATTCAAATCAGAGCTTTCATATGGAAGTTCTGTACAAAAAACAGATTTCTGCATCGTCGGTACAAAATGGCAGCTGGCAGCCATCTTGAATTTTGGACCGCACCCAAAAACACTCGTTCTCGTCCCACGGTCATAACAAAGGTACCCAAGAAGTTTCGTAAAGATCGGTTCATAAATACGGCCTCTAGCCCGAGCCATAGCAGCTTGGCACTTACAGCTCTGAAAGTAACACTAAATAAATCAAAGTCAGTCTAATTTGCATAATTTACCCACGAGAAAAAAACCCGTATTATATGTGATGTATCCCATGGTACTAAACATTTATACAAAACTTTTTTCAAATCAGAACTTTCATACAGAAGTTCTGTACAAAAAACTGATTTTTGCATCATCGGTACAAAATGGCCACTGGCAGCCATCTTGAATTTCGGACCACACCTAAAAACACTCGTTCCCGTCCCAGGGTCATAACAAAGGTACACAAGAAGTTTCGTAAAGATCGGTTCATAAATACGACCTCTAGCCCGAGCCATAGCCAATTGTTGACGTACGGACAGACAGACAGACGGACGACGGGCCATGACAATAGCTCAAATTTGACTTCGTCAAAGTTGAGCTAAAAATGATTTAAGTTGTATCATTTATGCTAATATCCCAAAGTTCATGCTTTCCCATTCTGAGAATCCTGATATCATAATTAGAATCGATCAACTGCTTCAATCAATAAAATAAAATTAGAGGGAATTCAATGCTAAATGTGTATGCTAGAGCAAGGTGACAGTTTCATTGATCAAGAATACAGACCGAGCACTAGCCAGGTGCATGTGTCCTCTTTAAAGTTTATTTTCTTAATTTGTTGTATGTTATTACTTTATTTACTTATTGGTGTTTAAGGACACATATTTCTACACAATGCCTAATCGTGACTGCAACAAGGAGATAAAGCCAAGTTTTGTCAATTGTTTATACCCATGTTGCCCATTTTAGAGGAATTCCACCCCACGCATGGGTGACCGGGTCCTATTTTACAAGTACATGGTTCCTGCACTTGACCTGACATGAAATTCCAGGCTTTTTCAGGCCATATACACCCCAAATTCAAGGAGTTTCAAGGCTAATAGAAAGTTAAATTCAAGGTTTTTCCAGGCTTATCGTAGTTGAACAACTCAAACTGTCTCTGACGTATTTCATTCATCTCAACTCAGCGCACAATGCTTTATTTTTCAAAGCTTTTCCAGGCCCAGGGAGCCAAATCAAGGCTTTTCAAGGCCTTGAATTTCATTTTTGAAATTCCAGGCTTTTCCAAGTTTTTCGAGGCCTGCGGGAACCCTGAAGTAAAAATGAACAGTTTATTTACCATAGTAAACAAACACTGCGCCACTTCCCAGGGTTCCCATGGAGGTTATTCTGAAGTACAGTCAGAAGGGATTTACCTCGTTACAATTTATGGGAGAGGGCCTATTGTAACAAATTAAAGAGACTATGGGGGGGGGGGGGGAGGGGGGTGCACATGTATGAGGGATGGGGTGTTGCATATGTAAATCACACCAAAACACTAATTCTGTGAAATGAATGAAATGTATCAAGTCTTTCACCAATAAAAAGCAAGCTGTCTGGGAGCATGAACTGAAGAAACAATCTGATCATAATCAAGTATTGTTATTGGTTAGGAGTCAATCAATACACCCCTGGGTAAAGCTGCACGAAGTTGCAGAAATTTTCCTTTCCTGTTTGTGGCCCTTAAAACTGGTAATGTATGGATAATAAACAGCTGTGCCATGAGCGCATGATATGCCCGTTATTAATTACAAGAGGGAACCACACAATATGAGAATACATGTGTACTTGTCAGGTTACATATACTTGCCACCAAAAAATCATGAAAATTGCTCAAAGTCCAGCATGTGGAAAATTGCCTATATTTTGATGAATAAAGTCCCATAACTCTGGAATGACAAATCGGACAGCGACACAAATTGAAAGGGAGATTCCTTCTATCAACATATACTTGCAACCAAAAAATCATGAAAATTGCTCTAAGCATTTTCAAGTTATTGTTCGACATGTGAAAAATCAAGTCCCATAACTCTGGAATGACTAATCAAACTGCGACACCAACCGAAAGGGATCTTCCATCCATCAACATAAACCACCTACCAAAAAATCATGAAAATCTCTTGAAGCATTCTCGAGTTATCATACAACGTGTAAAAAATCAACAATTTTCTAAGTAATAAAGTCCCATAACTCTGGAATGACTAATCGAACCGCGACACTAAACGAAAGGGAGCTTCCCTCCATCGATATACACCACCTACCCCAAAATCATGAAAATCTCTCTAAGCATTCTTGAGTTATCGTACAACATGTGACCGGACGGACAGACGGACAGCGGTATACCATAATACGACTGTTTTTTCAAAACGGGCGTATAAAAATGAAATTAGACCCTTTCACTTGAACTGATCAGTCAAGCAACACAATCTAGTGGTTGTCATGTCTGTTGACATCATTTCTCTTTAAGAGTATTTATTTATTTATTTATTTATTTATTTATTTATTTATTTATTTATTTATTGGTGTTTAAAGTAATTTTCAGCATCTTTGGCTACCTCAGGGCCTCAACATAAGGATGAAGTAAAGTCTAGCCAATCGTTTATACATGTACCTATGCTGCCTTCTTTAGAGGACTTCCACCCCAGGCATTGGTTCTATTTTTCCAGTAAAGAAGAACTTGAATAATTTTCACTCACAATGTGGCTCTTCAATTGACAGAGTTCAATTGTAAAAGTAATTTACTTGCTTACAACATTACTTATTTGTTGGTGATTAAGGTCATGTTAGCAACTGGAACTATGCCACAAGTTATTCACATGATCACAAGCATAACGTCAATTTTAGCCAAAGTATAAAGTCAAGGTTAGATAATCGTTTATAATTATGCTCTGGTTCCTGGATCCTACTATACCCAGAAAGCAGAAGTTTTTTAAACTGCAGCTTGACATTTCTTTTTAGATCACTTGCTCAGACCACAATTGTTGATTTACATTCTCACTGGAACACTTTCTTCCCCTTTCTCCTTCAAAACAAATAAACAAAGGACAGATGGTCACAACTATTGAGTATTTTTCAAAGTAGATGAGCCGATAACTAAGAAACTAAAGATATTACAAAATAAATACACTGTAACCAAAAAAAATTGTTAACATTCAAATTCTAACCACTATAAACCTGGAAACTAATACATCAAAGTTATCTAAAAACATGGTCTGTTACATGTATTTGTGCATAGTTTTACTTGTAATCCTTTACATAACAGGCAGAGCAGGCAAGTTCTGGATAAAAATTTTGAATAGTCTATCAAAAAAAGGGTTTTTTTGTTTCTCAGGCATCTCCCTAGTCATGGAAATCTGCCTCATTAGTATTTTTTTATCTAGAAAAGCTCCTTCATGATGTATTTTGCACTTGTAAGACTAAAAATTTCATCAACTATATCACTGAGCTAATCAAACAAGATATAATTGGTTAAATATGCCATGGCA
Source organism: Pictodentalium vernedei (assembly GCA_031216915.1). Classification (NCBI taxonomy): domain Eukaryota; kingdom Metazoa; phylum Mollusca; class Scaphopoda; order Dentaliida; family Dentaliidae; genus Pictodentalium; species Pictodentalium vernedei. Next base: position 264,569,594 of record CM062293.1, read on the forward strand.
TTATAGGTATAGGAAATGCTCAAAGCTGAAAAGAACTTTATCCACATAATAGTGTCAAGACTAATTTCCAATTTGTTTTCACAACTATTTTGTGGACTGACAAAAAAACTAGACCTGTTCTTAAGCACAGCTAACGAAATACCCCCGTAATGTGCAGGCCAACCCAAAATAAAGATTGCTATCAAGTCGATTTTTAAAAATATGTTAGCACATTGTATAGGTGTTTCATTTTGATACTCAGAAAAGGAAGAGTAAATAAAGTGTCACCATGTGGTGACACAAAAGATATTCCCACTTATTTAACAATGCAAGCCTGACTATAGGTCATACAGTTTTTGGGTATATACAAATACTAAGTCCATAAAGAGCAATGTCTCTGGCAATAAAATCTCGAAAGACACATGCATTTCACTATGGGTATCAAGTCACTCAATCAAGTACTTCACAACTTATTCATGATTGAATTTTCGGACCTACAGACTGACAGATGGACGGCCAATGACTCTGGCAATAAAATCTCAAAACGACACCTGTATTTCACTATAGGTATACAGCAATAGGATACACTTGCATACCAAATATAAAGTCACTCAACAAAGTACTTTACAAGTTATTCATGATTGAATTTCGAGACGGACGGACGGATGGATGGATGGATGGACAGACAGATGGATGGATGGACCTTGTACTGTGGGTAGACATTTGCACATCAAATATGAAGTCATTTCATTGAGCACTCTGCAAGTTATTCATGAATTAATTTCAAGGCAGACAAATTCTAAGTCCATAAAGAGCAATGACTCTGGCAATAAAATCTCGAACAACACCTGCATTTCACTATGGGTATGCAGCAATAAGATACACTTGCATACCAAATATCAAGTCACTCAACCAAGTATTTTACAAGTTATTCATAATTGAATTTTGGGACGGATGGACAAACAGATGGACAGACGAACAGGTGATTCCTATATACCCCTGCTGGGGGTATAAAAAGCCTCCTCCATCTTCATAAAATTGAGAAAAAATGACTGGAGAATTATTACTTATTGGTGTTTAAGGTCATATTTTTTTACACAATGGCTAATCATGACTGCAACATACAGTAAAAGTCAAAATAAGTTGTAGAGTAACCACTATAAACTGTGTACCTTTCTCTTCCTACACTGATAGGACCAGAATCTGACATCATTTTCTGGAAAACTCTCACTGAGAGCTTTCCAGAAAATGATGTCAGATTCTAATCTTATCAGTGCAGGAACAGCAGTATACTTAGTTTATTGCGGTTGTGCTGGAACTTATTTTGACTTGTGATGTAGATATAAAGTCAAGTCCAGCCTATCGTTTATACCCATGTTGCCCATTTTAGAGACTTCTACCATGGGATTTGGAGACTCGGACCTGTTTTACCAATAAAACAGAGCTTGTTCACCACAGGAAACAAGCACTGTTTTACTTCCCAGATTCCCACAGGGAAATTGTCTGAGAAACGAGAAATTGTTTTTAGGCCATACGAAGTAGATCTTCTGTTTCTCAGCCATTATTTGAAAAATTGCATGCGGGCGAGCGTTTTTTTATTTTATTTTTTATTTCTGTAATTATTTCTTTGCCATCAAAAGTTCATGTTCTTGATTTATGTTTTACGAAACAGCATGGGTGGTGGTGTATTTCAGCCCTTGAGAGCAAGAAGGCTTTGCAATGCTAAAGCATTGCAAAACCTTCTTGCACTCAAGGGACAAATTTATCAATTTTTTTTTTTTTTAAAATATCAGACATAAATCATTTAATTTTCATTTTTTTTAAGTTTACATTGGTTTTAAAAAGAGAGCAAGCAGCAGCCAAAAGGACCATGCAGGTGGGCCTAAGAAACAGATTTTTAATTTGTTTAGGCCTTATGGGCCATTATTAACTATCTTCATTTTCTATCTTCATTTTTCTGCTCTCCAATATACAGGGAAGCCAACTTAATTGTATATCTCTTAACTGAATAACCCTGTTAACTAAATATAACTTCCAAACACCAAACCTTTTATCATACCTTAAGTGGACATTTGACCTGTTAATTGCATATAGGTTATACAGTAACTCCTGTTAATTGAATAAAAAAAACCTTGTAATGTGTCAAAGAATTACCCAGACATCCACTAAATTGCCCACAATTAAGGACATTTTTGGCCTTAATACATCCAAAAGAGGCATTTAATCTATTATAACTGGTTTGTCAGAGTTCAATGAGCTCTGTCAAATGAGATATAATAGAATAAAAATGACCAAATCCCTCTCCTGTTAAACGAAAATTCAAAGTAGCTATTCAATTAACAGGGTTTCACTGTATAGCTTATGAACAACATTGGACTGATCTCAATGCACTTGTTCCAATGATGGCTCATAAGCTATGTTTTTGAGGCCAACTGAAAAAAAAAAAAATTGATAACTTTTGGAAAAAGCACTGGCAATGTTGGCTAAAGGGTTAATCTTTTGCATGATACATGTATGACAGTACCAATAGGCAGAAAACAATTTTACAGGTATCGCATCACACTTTGCAATGCAAATTTTGAGTTTAGTCAGGGTTTCCGCTAGGCTGGTTTTAGGTCTGTTAATCGGGCTCATTCCCCTGGGGCTCGTGGTTAGAAAAATGATGAATTAAGTTTGTTTACAGATGCACAATTGGTTACTTTTTGTACAGTACAAGTCAACATAAGTTGTAGCTGTTAATCTAGCTCATTCCCCTGGGGCTCGTGGTTAGAAAAATGATGAATTAAGTTTGTTTACGGATGCACAATTGGTTACTTTTTGTACAGTACAAGTCAACATAAGTTGTAGCATTACCACAATAAACTAAGTATACTGCTGCTCCTACATTGATAAGATCAGAATATGACACCATTTTCTGTAAAATGATGTCAGCTTCTGCAGGGTTCCGGCTGCGGGTCCGTCGACCGGATCCATCCCCCCCCCCCCCACCCCCCCACGATCATACTATGATCAGTCAGAAAAGCTGGTGGTTAAAATGTCGAGTACAATGCTATATCGTAATGACACTCAGGGTCCTTTGTTTCCACATAATATAGGCATAATTATGTTGTATACTATGCCTACTATTACTGGCGACAACCTGATACTTTATAACCCCCAGACGAGAGGGGAAACAAAGTTCAAATCCTAAACATCGCCTATAAAATTTCGGACTCAAATTGTCGTGTTTGGTCCGAAAACACTAGCTATTATTTCAAGCAATAAATGATGTAATTGCACGCGCATGACGTCACACATGCGCATCATGGTTCTTTACGAATATCGGGTTGTATAAAAAAAATTGAGGTCAAGCGTCGTAGTCACTGTCAGGATTCGTGGATTTTGTGTTGTTTTGGGTTTGTATTTTTATGAAACCTCCGTCCAGATGTAGTATTGTGTATTGAGATCCTCCATCCCCAGACCTTCCTCTATACCCCAGACCTTCCTCTATACTTACTTGCCTCTGGTGCATTTTACTTTCTTTATACTACCGGACCCACAAATTTTCCCCTAGCGGAAACCCTAGCTTCTGGTCTTATCAGTGTAGGAAAAGAAAGATACACAGTTTATAGTGGTTATCCTACACCTTATTTTGACTTGTACTGTAGTGATATCACTGCCCAAAAAGAAAATTTGTCCATGGGAAATTGTATTGTTATGACATTTATTTATAACACGTATTACGACCCCCAAGATTATGTCTCTTTGAAATCTTTATATGTTTAAATGCCAAACACACTGGTTCATGAGATTAAGCTTATCAAGGAATAAACAGTTGGTACAGAATAGTTATATTGAGGGCGATGAAGATTAAGGTAATCCAAAATCTCTGCACAGGGTAAGCTAAAAAAATCGCCTCAAGGCACTCTGGAATTCTGACAACAATCATTGATGTGATGATCCGAGTAATCAGTACATCAAAGCAATTCGGAAATAAGGTAGCCTCGTGAAACACATGCTCTGAATACACCCCAACAAGTTGCTTTCCAGTTCAATACAATAGTATTATCATTTATAACTTCCCATGGATTGTAAAGAATGATTTTACAAACGAAAGTGTTTATTTCAAAAGACACAACAGGCACCTCAAAAATAAAGTTGTATTTTCGAACAAACTCAACAGAAAAGACCCCTCCCTTTACAACAAATTGGTTGTGACCACAACTGGGTACTATATCTTACTGCACCTACTATTTTTTCCCTGGGGGACAAACCTGGTTTAATATCAGCTATTTCTTTACCAGTTGAGGCAGAGTTTGAAGTTCTATGATAAAAGATGTCAGCTATAAAACAGCAACTATGAAAGAAGAAAAGTAACTTTCTGTGGCCTGAAGACAGCATCAAAAGGCCCATACAAATCAGAAATTACGGCAACCCGAAAATGGGTAACTTTACTTTTTTCAGGTACCGCTTTTCTGATCATTTATTAAGCAAGAGAAAGGCCAAAAAAGCACTGACATATTTATTCATTTATTGGGGTTTAATGACACTTTTGACAGCAAGTATTGCCTTATGTCAGACAGTTTGGCCAGTTATTGGAAGTGAGAGTACTCAGAGCAAACAACCGAGCAGCAGTAAGCAGCTGTCACTCCTCAAAACTCTAACAAGCAGGTTTAACATTGATTGAAGGCAAGTGCATCATCGACATACAGTACACCTCAGTACACAACTCCACTGTGCCATCACATGGGCAATCAAGACAAAGTGCCTTGCTCAAGGCCATAATGCAGTTACTGCTGGTCAGGATGGAAGCTCTAACCACTGAGCCACCATGCTCCCATAGACTTTTTTCCCAGCGTTATATAATTATTTATTTATTTATTTATTGGTGTTTATGGTCACATATTTCTGCATGATGGCTAAATGTGATAGCATCATGGAAATAAAGTCAAGTCCAGCCAATCGTTTCTACCATGTTGCCCATTTAAGAGGACTTCCACTCCAGGCATTGGTGACGGGTCTTACTTTACCAGTAAAACATAGCTTGTGCACCACAGTAAACAAGTACTGCTTCACTTCCCAGGGTTCCCAAGAAGATTTTTTTTATTTAGCAGTGTTAGAAAATAATATCGCAATGTGAAACAAATCGCAAAGTCTTAGATGTACTATGACATAAGCAGAAGTATAATGAACTTAATATTACTGAAATCTGATATTTACTGCTCAAGTTATCACAAAATTTCTAATAAAATAGAAAGAAGAGGCCTCTCAGCCTGGACAGGTCCTCCAGGGGCACTGCTTTTAGGGGAAGCTAAATATAAGACAATAATCCAAGTGTTACTGCTTGTGACCTTAACCTTCAAGATATTACAATGTGTCAAGGTCATGACACATTTGGTTATGGGTAACAATTGTGTGAAGTGTGAGCAAGATCTGTCACAGATTCAAATATAGAACTTTAGTGAGCACGCTCACATACCCCACACGCCCCGATATTTCAGGCTCGGAAATCTGTAATTTTTAGGAAAATGACCCGGAAATCTGTTACTTGTATTTTTCAGAGTTCAGGGCCCGTAATTTCCACAAAAATCAGCCTAGCAGAACGAAACGCAAACCTGATCTGTAAGAAATTGTGGTAGACTCACATACTAAAATGGCTGTAAGTTTGATAATATCTGAAAGCATGTAGAAAAAAAGTCCAGAAAACTGTAATTTTGATGAACTTTTCCAAGTCGAAGGACAGTAATTTTGGTAAAAATCAGTGTAGCAGAACAAAATGCAAACTTGATCTGTAGGCCACCATGTTAGACAAACATACCAAAAATCAGCTCAATATCTGGAAGCATGTAGAGAAAAAGCCCGGAAAACTGTAATTTTGATGAATTTTTCAAAGTCTATGGGGCCGTAATTTTGGTAAAAATCAGCGGAGCGGAACAAAACCCAAACTTGTTCTGTAGGCCACCATGTTAGACTAACATACCAAAAATCAGCTCAATATCTGGAAGTGTGTAGAAAAAAAGTCCGGAAAACTGTAATTTTGATGAATTTTTCAAAGTCCAAGGGCCGTAATTTCGGTAAAAATCAGTGGAGCGGAACAAAACCCAAACTTGTTCTGTAGGCCACCATGTTAGACTAACATACCAAAAATCAGCTCAATATCTGGAAGTGTGTAGGAAAAATGTCCGCAAAACTGTAATTTTGATGAATTTTTCAAAGTTCACGGTCCGTAATTTCGGTAAAAATCAGTGGAGCGGAACAAAATGCAAACTTGATCTGTAGGCCACCATGTCAGACTAACATACCAAAAATCAGCTCAATATCTGGAAGCGTGCAGAAAAAAAGTCAGGAAAACTGTAATTTTGATGAATTTTTCCGAGTCCAAGGGCCATAATTTGGGTAAAAATCAGTGGAGCGGAACAAAATGCAAACTTGATTTGTAGGCCACCATGTTAGACTCACATACCAAAAATCAGCTCAAAATCTGGAAGCGTGTAGAAAAAAAGTCCGGAAAACAAGTAGGCAGGGCTTGATTTAATCTGAAAATTTTGAATAGCAATTTACTATTCACCCTGGAAAATTGATTAGCAGTTGATCCAAAAGCACTTGAAACTAATAATTCTTGAATAGCAAAATTCAGAAATTGGAGAGCAAAGTGCTATGCTAATCCAGTTAAATCGAGCCCTGCAAGTAGGACAGGCTGACAGACGGACAAGTCAAAAACATTATACCCCCACAACTTCGTTGTGTGGGGTATAATTATAAAGAACTGACAAGGGCTGTATAATAGTTTTGCTGTCTGTGACCTTAAATTTTCAAGAAGACATCACATTTTTTTTTAACTTATTAAAGATATTATTAATACAAGGAAAAGTATCAAAATTTGTTAAATTTCAGATGATTACTATCAACAATGAAATTTTTAGTGAAATTCAACAAAGGGCAATAACTGCATCAATTTCTGGGAAATCTCCATGGATTTTGAATTTCCCCACGAACAATCTTAATTTAAAGTGATCTATCAAATTTTCTTGAAATTTACAGTCTGCTGTTCATGTTCTTGCAGAAAATGAAATTTCAGGCAATTTCAGGCAAAATTCAACAAAAAGAATTTTCATCAAATGACGCTAGCTATCGAACATGTGCAAGAAGACATTGTTAATATACATGTAAAGCAGCACACCAAAATTAATTAAAATCTGATAACTGTTGTTAAAAATTATCGCATAAACAAACTTTTAGACGAATATCCTTTCCAGCATCAAGTTAAGTTTTATCATCATAATAAAGTAGATGCCAGTTCGGGATAATTTCAAGGATAATTCCTGTAAATGTGCATTCTTGTTTATTTGAGGTTCAGTGATGTGTGAAAATGTGACAGGGATTTTTTGCCCTTTTTGAGAAAGGTTCCGGGCCAATGGCATAGGGAAAATTTGGTTCATGGGGGCTCCAATTGGGAATTTGTTTTTGAGGGGAAAAAAACAACAAGACTAAGCCATTTTACACTTGAATCAAGCAGAGAACATTAAAGACTGATACCTAAGCAACTATATGTATACTACAAGTAAGTTTTATAACACACAGTCACATGGAATTATGTTCACAGTCTCTGTAGTCTCTATTCAACTGTTTGTATACTATTATCATTTAGCTTTGAATTAAGATAAGAGACTTCGTTAGGCAAGCAAGAAATTTAAATTTAATGTAAAATTGGTGTCCTGAACTCAGGGCCGGACAGAGGGTGGGGGAGGGGAGGGGGGGGGGGTAGTAACTCTAGGGCCCCAGGCTTGGGTTTGGAGTCCAGAATTCTTGGGTCAGGCCTGGGCCTCCCAAAGTTCTGACTCCAGTGCCAAGCCCGAGCCTCCCGAACAAGAACCAGCAAGATAAGTTTCCCTGTCGTATTGGTACACTAGTCGCCACTCATGTAAAGGAGGAATGGCAGTGTCCCAAGATGCTCAATCTGTTAATAATGTCACGATACCTGTATTTTATTTTGTTTTATTGTATAAAGAAATGTTTGGGAATGTCGGTGTTCAGTGTTGGGGGTTAATAAAATTACTGGACCACTGCAGGAAGATGTATTTTCTTGGTCAAGGTGTCGACATTGAGGATAATTTAGAGCAAGTGTTATTGCATGAAAACGGTGCTGTCCAGTGTAATGCTGCGTGGAAGGGAATGTAGCATGTACTTTGTGCAGTTGAAGCGGGTAATATGTATTAACGAGCTAGGTTTTGTGTATTAATCGGATTGTCTCTGAATTGTGCAATGAAGGAGGATGGTGGGTTTGTTGGCTGTCCGTGATATATGAGTCTGATGATTTTACATCGAGATTAGAGGTTTCTACAAGTTTCTACAATTCACAGTTGTTGTACTGTCATCCTGTGAGTTTGGTGGATGGTCTGTTTTACATTAGCGGTGGCCAAAATGTAAATGGTGTTTGGCGTGGGCCTGTTTAGTGTTGGAATGTCATGTCAAGAGGTGAAGCTTAACACTAGGGAGTATCTGTGCTATAGTGCCTGCCAAAAGCAATAAACTGGAATGTATTGTAGTTTAAATACTTATAGGCCAAAGAGAACCCTTGTACTCAATTTACTGACATTACTTACCCACCTGATTTGCTGTATCAATTCAACGCCAGTATAATGTGAAACTGTGCCAAAAATGACTTTACTATAACTGCAACATGCAAGATTCATATAAAGTTTACAATGGGATACTAGATCATGCATTTAACAGAAGCTGTATGTGTATCATTAAGCATAACCGTGTGTAGTATTTAACAGAAACTGTACTTGTATCATTTAGCACAACCGTGTGTAGTATTCAACCAAAACTGTATGTGTATCATTTAGCAAAACCGTGTGTAGTATTCAACAGAAACTGTACATGCATCAGTTTGCAGAACTGCGTGTGTGGCATTTCATGTGTTTAACTGTTATTCAGCAAAATGGTGTTTTTAAGAAACTGAACTGTCTTTGCCACATGAACGATGATTGCTAATGAAAGTGTCAATGACACTGTAGCTCAACTTGTCAAGACATGTACATGTATAGTATGTGACACAGCAATGACAAACATCTAGGTAATGACCTGATAACAAAGGTACATATAAAGTGTTGTAACAGTCTGTACATAAATACTGACCGTAGCCTGTAACAAATGTATAGGTAAAGTATTGTATAGGTGGGTGGAAGTCAAATGCTAAACTAGAAAAGAAATCTTTGAGTCCCAGAGTGGGTCTGACTGAACCCCAAAATATTTGTTCTCATAGCACAGTGATAACAAAGGCACCCCAAAACACACTCATTCCTGTCCCAAGGTGAAAACAAAGGTACCCAAGAAGTTTCGTGAAGATCAGTTCATAAATATGAGCTGTATAGAAGTTGTGACAAAAACTGATTGGACCTAATTTCGGTACAAAATGGCCACTGGCAGCCATCTTGAATTTTGGACCGCAATCAGAAACACTTGTTCTTGCCCCAAGGTGATAACAAAGGTACCCAAGACGTTTCGTGAAGATCGGTTGATAAATACAGCCTCTAGTCCGAGCCGTATTGACATGTGCACTTACAGTGGATAAGTAGCACTAAATAAATCAAAATTCATCTAATTTGCATAATTTCAGCACGAGAAAAAACCTGTACTGTATGTGATGTATTCCATTTTACTAAACATTCATACAAAAATTTATTCAAATCAGAACTTTCATACAGAAGTTCAGTACAAAAGACAGATTGCATTAATTTTGGTACAAAATGGCTGCTGGTGGCTATCTTGAATTTCGGACCACACCCAAAAACACTCATTCTCATCCCACGGTGATAACAAAGGTACCCAAGAAGTTTCGTAAAGATCGGTTCATAAATAAGGCCTCTAGCCTGAGCCGTATAGAAGTTGTGTACAAAAAACTGAGTAGACCTAATTTTGGTACAAAATGGCCACTGGCAGCCATCTTGAATTTTGGACCGCACTCAGAAACACTCGTTCTCGTGCCAAGGTGATAACAGAGGTACCCAAGAAGTTTCGTGAAGATCGGTTGATAAATACACCCTCTAGCCCGAGCCGTATTGTAGGGCTGGGCGGTTTTGAAATTTGCATTTCGGTTCGGTTTCGGTTTCGGTTTTGTACAAAAACTCGGTTTTCGGTTCGGTTTTCGGTTTTTTCATAATATATTGTAGAAATCCACATTTTAGAGGGTAATGTACACATAAAATCTGTCTGTATTTGTCATCCAAATCATGAGGCTCATATAGCGAGTTGAGTCATTCGGGTTAATCAGTGTTCACCACTCTTCTCAGCAAATGGACATAATGTGTTGGGCTGCTGTAGTGGGCAACAGTGGTGGAGCGGTGGAGCCATGAGGTATCTACTATCTAGGGAGACCAGCCCCCCCCCCCCCCCCCCCCACCCTCCACTCAAAATCCCACTTGCTTCTCCCATCCCCAAATTTGAAAAAAATATTTTTGATTTCCTGCCCTCAGTACAAGTACAGTACCCTCAGTCCTGAGATTCCCCCCCCCCCCCCCCCAAAAAAAAAATCTCCACTAGCATGGTCCACAGGATTTCAAACCATGGCTCCACCACTGGTGGGAGCTGCCTTGTTCTGTCAGTGAGATTTGGGACCTTGTCAAGACAAGATGCAGATATTCACAAGAAAAGCTACATTTTAGCAAAAATCAACATTTCCTTATTTTTTATGGAGTCGCAATGCTCTCACCCTGGTTTTGGTGGATAATGTGCAATTGTTGTGCTTATTTCGGTAATTATCACATCGCTTGAAAATAGACGTGCCCCGTGTTTCTTGATGGTTCCTGCTTCAAATGACAGTGGAATAAGAGGAACACAAATCATATTTTTTCTGATTTTGATAACTATTGTTGAAGTAAGTCGTGATATACGAATCACTTTTATTGGTAACTCACTCCAATGCTTTCACAATATCTCTCTTAATTTCGACTGTAGATGTTCGTTTTTTACTTTGATTCTGCCCAAACATAGAAATTGGGCGAAATGGGCGGTGCCAAGGCAAAGATATTACCAACTTTACTTTGCCCTCTTGGCTTATCCCTGCGTTGATTTCATCTTATTCAAGACAGACGATTGATGATTTTGAAGGGAGGGGAGACTGCTGCATAATGGGGGTTGAAAGAAAGTTTGCAATATTGCATCTTGCGATTTGTTGTGTTTACAAAATACACATGGTCATGACACGTGTTGATTATAACATCTTCGTATTGGGAATGCAGCGTGTGTACCTGACAGACCTGCAGTACTGCGCGATTCCTTAAAGTAAGTTCAAATAGTATACAAACAATTCCCAATAAGTTTTAAAAAAACTTTCAATAGTTACCTGCCATCCATTTAATTGGATGTGTTCTATTTTAATTTAACCATTTTATTGTTGACAAAAAACATAACTGCCAATGCGCAGCGTTATCTCTGAGCATGTGACTTCAGAGAACGTGCCAGTGGTCGGTTAATTAACATAATTTACTCGTCATTTTTCCCATGTGAACTTTGAGGTTTTAAAACTCAATAAATTTTATGTTTACCACCAATCTAATTTACAACGTGCTGTACGCAGATGATTTTAGGTCAAAGGTAATTTATAATACTTTTACACCACATATTGTCAGGTAACTTGCAATACCTCTTTGGTCGAATATGCCCGGTTCAGTAAATTTACTTAACAATTCTTGAATTGCATGTGTGGATTTTTACGTACGACTTTTTAATTTTTCATATTCCATCTGCTGGTGGTTCTGTAGATATTGTTTAAGATACAAGAAATTTGCTACCACTATTTGTGGGGGGAGGGTGGGGGGATTTGTTGTCAGTCCTCTCGAAGTAAGCATAAATGGCACAGCATTTACCTTTGCCTGACATTTAAGCCTTTGGCGTGCGGAAAGCAAGTGATTGAGTGGTCATAAACTTAACCAATTCTGGGAAATTTGTTGAAACCGAAAGTCTCGGTTTTTTGTTAAGGCGGCGGTTCGGTTTCGGTTTAAAAAAAAAAACCGAACCGAACCGAAAAACCGATAAACCGCCCAGCCCTACCGTATTGACATGTGTACTTACTGTGTGTAAGTAGCACTGAAAAAATCAAAGTTCATCTAATTTGGATAATTTCTGCACGAGAAAAAACCTGTATTATGTGATGTATCCCATGGTACTAAACATTCACACAAAAAATTCTTCAAATCAGCACTTTCATATGGAAGTTCTGTGCAAAAATCTGATTGCACCTAATTTTGTACAAAATGGCTGCCATCGGCCATCTTGAATTTCGGACCGCATCCAAAAACGCTCGTTCTCGTCCCATGGTGATACCAAAGGTACCCAAGAAGTTTTGTAAAGATCGGTTTATAAATACGGCCTCTAGCCCAAGCCGTATTGGCATTTGCACTTACAGTGCTGAAAGTAACACAAAATACATCAAAGTTAGTCTAATTTGCATAATTTACATAGGAGAAAAAAACCCGTATTATATGTGATGTATCCCAAGCTACTAAACATTCATACAAAAAATTATTCAAATCAGCGCTTTCCTATGGAAGTTCTGCGCAAAAATCTGATTTCACCTAAGTCTGTACAAAATGGCTGCCAACGGCGAGCTTGAATTTCAGATCAGACCCAAAAACACTCGTTCTCGTCCCACGTTCATAAAAAAGGTACCCAAGAAGTTTCGTAAAGATCGGTTCATAAATACAGCCTCTAGCCCGAGCCGAATAGAATTGTTGACGGACAGATAGACAGACGGCCAGACGAACGACTGGCCATGGCATAAGCTCAAATTTGGCTTCGCCAAAGTTGAGCTAAAAATGGTGATGTTAAAAATATGTCTTGCAGACTTTGTGAAGGACAAGGGAACAGGTTGCAAGTGTTTTGCAATTTATTACATATGCATCTGCACATGAATCTCTAGCTCTTTAACAATACTGACATTATCTCCATTTATTTGCATACTCCAAATGAATGGTGTTGGTTGACAAATGAGTTATGAAGTTAAACAGCCCAAATATCAGCCCAGGGATCCAATTTGACCAAACTTGAATCTGACCCCCCCCCCCCCCCCCCCACCCCCAGCAATGTTGTATTCCAAATATCAAAAGATCTCATGGTGGATCTAAAAAAGAAGGTTTTTAAAGATTATTCCCCATATTGCACTTCCATAAGGAGCCCAAATATTAACCAAGGGACTCAATTTGAACAAACTTGAATCTGCCCCCCCCCCCCCCCCCCCCCCTACAGATGTTGTATACCAAATATCAGACTGTTGGATCCGAAGAAGTTTGTTAAGCTTATTCCCCATATTGCCCTAAGTTAATTACCGAGGGGCTTAATTTGAAAACACTTGTATCTGCCCCCCCCCCCCCCTCCCCCCCATGGATGCTGTACCCCAATTATCAAATGATTCTGATCTGTGGTTCTGAAGAAAAAAAGTTTTTCAATTTTTGCAAATATTCAGCATTTTTTCAATGCCACTATACAGAACACCCTGACACAACCAATAGGATTTTTTTTTTTTACAAATCCATTCTATTGGTCCTAAGGATGCTTCATACCAAATAACGTTTTAATTTTTTTCTATTTTTAGCCCTGGGGTTACCACAGGGCTGTATAAAAATGTTTTTCTGGCATCAATCAATTACTTACGACCCACTTATACTGCATGCCAAATTTGGTTCAAATCGGCCCACCGGTTCTTGAAATACAAATTGTGGACGGAGCCCAAAATGGATATGCTCCCACAAAGAGCCCATATATTGACCTATCAACTTCCTTTGAACAAACTTTAATCTTCAACACCAAAGGATGTTCCATACCAAATATCAAGGCATTCTCTCTGGTGGTTCATGAGAAGATTTTTAAAGATTTTCAGGCTTTTGGGGCATTAACCAGAGCCCAGAGATGACAGCTGCTTCATTTGAACAAAATAAAAAGGGTATACTCCATAGACGGCCTGTGCAATATATGTTTGAATTTGGCTTAATGGTTGTGAAGAAGACAAGTTTCCAAAAGTTAACGGACGCCGGATGCCAAGTGATGGCAATAGCTCACACTGACTTTCAGTCAGGTGACCTAAAAAAGCATTTGATTGGTTCTATTTATGAGACGTGTGACATAAAAGAGGGTTGCTAACAAATTTATCTGTTATTTGATACAATATACGTAATGTATTTTTTATGTAGAACAATAAATGAGATATTTGGGATTTGAATATTTTTCATTTTCACATGAACCGTATTTTCTAACTAATGCAGAAATTTGATTTTATAGATATTATTTAAGACTTTCAAATATATTACGTGGGTTTGGATAACTGATTTGGGGAGGGGGGCTCAGTAGTTAGGTATGCAGGCTGCAAGCTGCGAGGTCCTCAGTTCGAGTCCCACCTGTGGCAACCGCGCTGTGTCCTTGGGCAAGACACTTAACCCCAAATTTCCACGTGGGGGCACAGTGGTGTTGTGTACTAAGGCGTACTGCACGTCGATGGTGCTCTTGTCTTCAACAAATGCTAACCCTGCTTGTGTGAAGTTAGTACGTTGGGAAGTCTGACACTTACTCACTGTTGCTCTTTGGTTCTCTACAGGTACTCCGGCTTCCTCCACCCGTAAAACTGTCCGACACGAGGTGATCTTAGCTGTCGAAAGTGTCATTTAACCCCAAAAAATAAATAAATCGACTTTGTTGGCATGGGATATGGGGAGCAAGTAAATGAAAGTGTCAATGTCACTGTAGCTCAACTTGACAAACTTGAACTTGGTCAGTTATTAGTAAAATGGCAAAATTGAAGATCATTGGTACCAATGTTATTTGGTGAAATTTCAACACAACAGCATTGTGTGTGCACAACGTCAAGAGTAATCCTTGAATTTATAAATGTAAACTGTACGACTGGCTTATGAAAGAATGTTGATACACAAATGCAGTCAGTTCAGAGGTTATTGTAAATGGCAACTTTTTTCACAGGAATGAATGCTAATCAATAGCTCTTATCTAAAGGTCTTGCCCAATGAGCACACCAAGTTGAAGAAAAAAATCCTGATAAATGTGGCCTGTAGGCCATGTTTGTTTGTTTGTTTGTTGGTGGTTAACGTCACATATTTATGCACCATGGCTAATCGTGACACAACATGGAGATGAAGTCAAGTTTAGTCAATCGTTGATCAACATGTTGCCCATTTTAGAGGACTTTCACCCCAAGCATTGGTGACTGGGTCCTATTTTACTAGTAAAGCGGAAATGGTTTACCACAGTAAACAAGTGCTGCTTACTTCCCGGGGTTCCCACGGGGACTGTAGGCCATGTCAAAGAGGAATGTTGATGCACAAATGCAATAAATTCAAAGACTGTTGCTAACAGCAACAGTTTTTGATGAAAATGAAAAGAAAATCGATAGCTCCTATCTTTGTCATTCTGCATAAGCATACAAAGTTTCAAAACAACCTGATAATGAATGCACCCTCTGAGGCGTGCCAAAAGATGTTAATGCACAAATGCACTAAGTTTGAATGTCATTGCTTGTGGCAATGTTTTTTTCTCTTTTTTATGGAAATTCATAAATATACCCTGCAGAGAGTGCAAAAGGGATAAGTTGCTACACAAATGCAGTAAGTTCAAAGGCTGGTGAAAACGACAAAGATTTTTTAAAGGAAATGAAAATAAATGTGACCTGTGAGGTGTGCCAAAGAAAATTGTGGACGCATGTACTAACGTACGTACATATGTATGTACGCCGATGGCAATAGCTCAGCTTGACTTTGTCAAGTTGAGCTAATAAATGTGCCCTGTAGGGTGTGCCAAAGGGAAATATTGAGGGCTGACTAAACTAAGTTCTAAGAACATTGGCAGCGGCAACATTTTTTGACGGAAATTGAAGAAAATAGCTCCCATCTAGAAGTCTCCCCAAACAAGCATACCAGATTTCAAAGCAATCTGATCATAAATGTGCCCTGTAGGATGTGCCAAAGGGAAATATTGAGGTCTGAGTAAACTAAGTTCTAAGAACGTTGGCCATGGCAACATTTTTTGACGGAAATGGAAGAAAATCGATAGCTCCCATCTAGAGGTCACCCCAAACAAGCATGCCAGGTTTCAAAGCAATATGATCATAAATGTGCTCTGTAGGTTGTGCTAAAGGGAAATATTGTGGTCTTCTGAGTAAACTAAGTTCTAAGAGCGTTGGCCGCGGCAACATTTTTTTATGGAAATTGAAGAAAATCGAAAGCTCCTATCTAGAGGTCTCCCCAAACAAGCATACCAGGTTTCAAAGCAATCCGATCATAAATGTGCCTTGTAGGGTGTGCCAAAGGAAAATATTGAGGTCTGACTAAACTAAGTTCTAAGAACGTTGGCCGTGGCAACTTTTTTTGACAGAAATTGAAGAAAATCGATAGCTCCCATCTAGAGGCCACCCTAAACAAGCATACTAGGTTTCAAAGCAATCCAATCATAAATGTGCCCTATAGGGTGTGTCAAAGGGAAATAATGAGGTCTGACTAAACTAAGTTCTAAGAACGTTGGATGCGGCAACATTTTTTTACGGAAATTGAAGAAAATCGATAGCTCCCATCTAGAGGTCACTCCAAACAAACATACCAAGTTTCAAAGTGATCTGATCATAAATGCGACCTGTGAGGTGTGCCAAAGGAAATTGCGGACATATGTACTGACGTACGAATGCCAAGGGACGAGAAGTGATGGCAATAGCACAGCTTGACTTTGTCAAGTTGAGCTAAAAATCATTCTTGCTGAAACTGCTTCATTTGCAAGACACTACATGGTTTAACCCAATGCTTCCGTGACCTGACTCTCACTTCACTTTAGGATAAGAATGGATCACCACTATAACGGGCACGATTATGAAATTTCATAATCGACTTTTGAAGAAAAATAATCGATTAAAAGTCAACTTTAATGATAATCTGTGACCTCTAGAAACAACAATTAGGAAAATGTTTTTCATGATTAGTGCCTAAAGTTGTATCTTTATATTGATGTTTCACGGCACCAATTACAATGAATTGAATTTGGGATATTATTTTGCTCCAGCGACTTGTTATGAGGCTCCAAGGCCTAGGGATGGGCGTGTGATAGATATGCATCTCATTTACAAACCTACTCTAAAACGGGTAATTTGGTGTTTCCTGTCGCCTTTGTGATTTCTATATGCATTAGGCCGGATAAACTTAAATGTGTTGAAAGAGACAATAAGTTGTTTTTAACTTCAAGAGATCAGTGGCATGGGAAACAGGCGGACATCGCAAATTTTTATTCAATTAAGTAAGACAAGGCAAAATCGAACAGCAATAGGTTGTCTAATAAACCTGAATCAAGATGTAAAACAGGGCGGACCTATTATGCAGATACAGCAAAGAAACTATGCAGAAATTTATAATTGAGGACAGAGGAAGTGGGAGATATGGGGGCAAGGAATATGATGGGGTGTGATTTTGTCCGATTCTACCAGTGGAAACAAAACAGGGAACTGAAGGTTTATTTTTAAATGAAAATGTCAATGACACTGTAGCTTAACTTGTGTGTTGTGTTTTATGAAAAGGATAATGTTCAATGTTTATGAAAGGATTATGAAATAAGACAAGAATTGTGATAATTGGGAATATGTTCATTTCTGTTCCCTGTATGCTATGTTTTTGATAAAAATAATGAGGTGTGCACTATACTGAAGAGCTGAGGGGTGGGTTAATATGACCTCACAGTTAATGTATGTGGCCCTCACATTTAACGTATATCAACGAAAGTTACCAAGTAACAGTGAAATTATTCCAAAACGAGTCATCCTATCAAGTTACATTGAAATCCCTTCATAAATATGGCCTGTAGACTGTGCTAAAGGTTTTCGGCTTCAGGCCCCTGTAGCCGTCAGTTTCCCAATTGCGACCAAAGGGGACGTTCTCATCTAGACATTATATGATGTCAACCTACCAAGTTACAATGAAATCCCTTCATAAATATGACCTGTAGACTGTGCTAAAGGTTTCTGGGCTTTGGGCTCAGGCAGCCATCATGGTTGAATGATCGCGACCAAAAGGGGATGTTCTCATCTAGATATTATTTGGAGTCATCCTACCATGCTACAATGAAATCCCTTCATAATTATGACCTGTAGACTGTTCTCAAGGTTTTCGGGTTTTGGGCCCCTGTAGCCATCACAGTTGCCCCATCATGTCCAAAAGGGGACGTTCTCATCTAGACATTATATGAAGTCAACCTACCAAGTTACAATGAAATCCCTTCAGAAATATGACCTGTAGACTGTGCTAAAGGTTTTTGGGCTTCAGGCAGCCATCATGGTTGAATGATCGCAACCAAAGGGGACAATCTCATCTGGGCATCATCTGGAGTGATCCTACGAAGTTACAATGAAATCTCTTCATAAATATGACCTGTAGACTGTGCTCAAGGTTTTTGGGCTTCAGGCACCTGTAGCCATCACAGTTGACCAATCATGACCAAAAGGGGATGTCATCATCTTGGCATTATATGGAGTCAACCTAACAGGTTACAATGAAATCCTTCCATAAATATGATCTTTTGCCTATGCTAAAGGTTTGTGGGCTCGGACACCCATCAAGGCTGAATGATCGCGATCAAAATAGGAGGTTCTCGTCTAGACATTATTTGGAGTCATCCTACCAAGTTACGATGAAATCCCTTCATAAATATGACCTGTAAACTGTGCTAAAGGTTTTCGGGCCCCTGTAGCCGTCACAGTTGCCCAATCACGTCCAAAAGGGGACTTTCTCATCTCGACATTATATGAAGTCAACCTACCAAGTTAAATGAAATTCCTCAATAAATATGACCTGTAGACTGTGCTAAAGGTTTTCGGGTTTTGGGCTCGGGCGGCCATCACGGTTGGCAGATCATGCCCAAAATTTTCATCTAGCCATTATAAGGAGTCATCCTACCAAGTTACAATGAAATCCCTCCATATTAAACATGACCTGCAGACTGCGCTAAAAGTTTTGGGGTTTCGGGCTTGGGCAGCCATCACGGTTGACAGATCATGCCCAAAAGGGGACGTTCTCATCTAGGCATTATACAGAGTCATCCTACCAAGTTATAATGAAATCCCTTCATAAATATGACCTGTAGACTGTGCTAATGGTTTTTGGGCTCGGGCAGCCATACCAGTTGACCGATCGCGACCAAAAGGGGACGTTATCCAGACATGACCCCAAACCTGAATATGAAATTTCATGACGATCAGACAAGAACTGCGGGGTGTAGCCTGTGTTAAAGGGAAATGTGAACAGACTCACAGACTTCCACACACGTGATGGCAATAGCTTATCTTGACTTTGTCAAGTTAAGCTAAAAATTTGTTTGTGGATTATTGACCAAAAGGCATATCTGGAACGACTTCCCACAGGTATGGTGCATAGACTCCTTGTTATATTAATTATAATTAATAGCAGTATTTGAACACACACCTTTTTGACACCCACAGCCTGTTGGCTTGCCCTAATTTTCCCCAAAAGCCTCAAAACAACTTGCATACAAACCAACCTGTCTGGATTATCATCAACCGATATATCCCATGCTCTTGATCATCTCTGTATGCATGATTGCAGATGCATTGTACCTATGATATCTGCATCAAGGTAATGTAAACTTTTTAGAGGGTCGCAAGCAAAAGTACAGTTGGTTGGGTATCTGAAAACACAGTGGTGCTGAAACAATTATTCGGTTAACCGGGAATGCAATGGTTATGGGTGTATTCTGGTTACAATTTTCCAAACTGGTTTACCGCTTAGAGAAAGCAACAACGTCACAAATGCAGCACAAACTTTCCTGTGGGTTTTGGATGACAGAGAAATGAACATCAAGCAATAAAATGTCCTTATTATCACTTTTTGTTATGTTTTATCTTTTATCCCACAACTATTTCTGTTAGATGTAGCTTTGATGGTTGATCACAAACATAAAGTGACAAAAGTGTTCATTTCAATTGGTAAGGGGAAGGGTCAAAATTTGTTACCATTGGCTGCCTTTCTCTTTTGATGTTCTGCTGTTTCTCGTGATTTTTTTGTTGTGGAATCAGCAAGTCCGTTTTAGTGTGATACTAGCCAGTCGTGAACCCACGCCTAATTTATCTGCCATTAAAGAACCTCAGTGAGCACGCTCACATACTCCACGCGCCCCGTTATTTCAAGCTCTAATCATTTTTTAAAAATAAACATAGATTCTAGGAATACTGCAGAAAACAGTGTTCTGTAGTTTCAACGGTATTGAAAGAATTCAAGCAGAGAAAAAGCCCGGAAAACTGTAATTTTGATGAACTTTTCAAAGTCTATGGGGCCGTAATTTTGGTAAAAATCAGTGGAGCGGAACAAAACCCAAACTTGTTCTGTAGGCCACCATGTTAGACTAACATATCATAAATCAGCTCAATATCTGGAAGCGTGTAGGAAAAAAGTCCGGAAAACTGTAATTTTGATTAACTTTTCAAAGTTCAAGGGCCGTAATTTTGGTAAAAATCAGTGGAGCGGAATAAAATGCAAACTTGATCTGTAGGCCACCATGTCAGACTAACATACCAAACATCAGCTCAATATCTGGAAGCGTGTAGAAAAAAAGTCCGGAAAACTGTAATTTTAATGCATTTTTCAGAGTCCAAGGGTCGTAATTTCGGTAAAAATCAGTGGAGCGGAACAAAACGCAAACTGGTTCTGTAGGCCACCATGTTAGACTAACATACCAAAAATCAGCTCAATATCTGGAAGCGTGTAGGAAAAAAGTCTGCAAAACTGTAATTTTGATGAACTTTTCAAAGTTCAAGGGCCGTAATTTCGGTAAAAATCAGTGGAGCGGAACAAAATGCAAACTTGATCTGTAAGCCACCATGTTAGACTAACATACCAAAAATCAGCTCAATATAGAAAAATAGTCCGGAAAACTAATTTTGATGAATTTTTCAGAGTCCAAGGGCCATAATTTCGGTAAAAATCAGTGGAGCGGAAAAAAATGCAAACTTGATCTGTAGGCCACCATGTTAGACTCACATACCAAAAATCAGCTCAATATCTGGAAGCATGTAGAAAAAAAGTCCGGAAAACTGTAATTTTGATGAATTTTTCAGAGTCCAAGGGCCGTAATTTCGGTAAAAATCAGTGGAGCGGAAAAAAATGCAAACTTGATCTGTAGGCCACCATGTTAGACTCACATACCAAACATCAGCTCAATATCTGGAAGCGTGTAGAAAAAAAGTCCGGAAAACAAGTAGGACTGACTGACGGACTGACGGACGGACCAGTCAAAAACATTATACCCCAGCAACTTTGTTGTATAATAAAACAATCACCTCATTCGGAGCAGTGCGGGAATCAGAATTTAGAAAAGCAAAATGACATCTAAACCAAAATGATCGGAAGAGTGGACATTTTTCAAGCTGATAGAAGCAGATGGGCATAAATTTACTGTATGGAACTTGTGTAAGTTGCACATTAAGTAGTGGCTCAACATCGGGTATGAAAAAACAGTTACACAACAAATATCCAGCTGCGAAGAGTGAAGCAAGTACATCACAAGCAACCTATGTACAAACTCAAATTGATCATTTGCCCCATCCCCCCCTCCCCCCCCCCCCCCCCCCCCCCCCCACTGCCTTTTCCCACGAGGTGCCCTTCAAATGGCTGCAGTAGTCCCATATAATACATGGTAACTGTGGTCACCCTGCACTGCCCAGCCCCAAAACTCAATAGAGGGATGTCAGATTTCCATTGTCAGGATATCCATATCTTGAGTTGTTAATGATCATTTACACATTAGTAAATCCCATAGTTCATAATTTTTGACATGTTTGTTAATGGACAGAATGGTAACTCGGCCCTTACTTGGGTTTATACAATATACATGTAGTTTACGATCAGAACAAGGTTATTTTATGAATTTAATTTCAACAAACACGTGACTCATTATAACTCTTTGAAAATAAACTTCTTTGAAAATAAATTTCTCTCTTGATTCGACCTCACTATACTACCATAGTAATATGCAGGGGTGGCGCCAAGGGAAGGTCAGCCCCCTTGTTGGCAAAGCTTAGCCAGCCCCCCACCTTTCCCCCCCCCTCCCCCCCCCCCCAGATCGAGAAGGACATCACACGACTTTCAAATAAACACTTCACATCAGACAGTCACGTGACACAGACAATGTATTTTTGCCTGCCTATAACTGATCTGTAGCATACAGCCTTTCACGCATCAACAGTAGAGTACACATCATGGTAAACTGACAAATTTTTGGTAGCTTTACACGATGTTTGTATCAGCAAATGAATTCTAACATCCTGCGGTCACATACTATTTATTTTCCTGATGGTATCCAGTAAACTATAGGTATAGTGTTTATCTGGTTGACAGCTTTTCCAACCAGTTGTGCCAATATCCGGTTTCAAACCAGTTATCTAGCTAACCATTTCAATACTACTGACTTAATGACCCAGCTAAGGCTAGTAAATGAAGTATCTAATAGGACCATCTCCTCATTCTCATGCGACCTGAAATATTTTGGAATTTCTTTTGTAACTTTGTACTTGAAGTGTGTCTATCACAGCCTATCTTATTAAAAATAGAATAATTTCATTCATGTCGAACGTCATGACACAAACAGATTTATTTAATTGGTAAAAAACAAAGCAGAAAGTACTTTGAGGGGATCCCTCGGAAGATGACATAAAACAGTAAACGCAATAACGGCAGGTCTTTTGTTCTTACAAAATTATGACTGAATGATCACTTTATTAATTATGATCAACTATACAGCGAGAATTAAAATATTTCAAGAGGGAAATGTTCGACTGATAACCAATGCAGAGTACAGTGACAGTTTCAGCACAATCCAAGATTATTCCAGGTATTTTTTTTACACTTTCATCAATGCACACCCAACTTCATGTCTCGCCATGCATCACTGTATGGTTAACCAGTAACCAAATGATTACAATTGAATGATTAACCGGTTACAAAATTTACTAACCATTTCAGCACTACACAGAAGTGGTTTTAATTTTGACAGTGCGGTTCAATAATTTTGCATGTGCACCTGTGATTATTATGTATTTGCTGTCGACAGACAAAACAGTGTCACTTTCTTTCATTAAGAATTTGCAATCTATGATTGGATGTCACTTCTCCTCATTATGTTGACCATTTTTGTGAAGTTTCATGAAAATGGGGCTAAAACTGTGGAAAGAGTTTGCTCCACAAGTTTACATAAAAAAAAATGCCGATAGAATCACCGATCCAATGTCAAGTTGTGAAAGCACGAAGTGGGTTTAATCATTATCAACTTATCGTCCGGAAATTAGTTGTTTACAATTTACTATGTGAAGGGACACACAAGTGATTCCAAAATAAATAGGGCTCTTTCTTGCACCAATGCCAACCTACCTATGAAGTTTCATGAACGTGGGTGGAACCATTGTCAAATTATCATCTGGAGACCATTTGTTTATGGTTTATTATATTCAAGGTCACTGTGACCTTGACCTTTGACCTAGCGAGTCCAAAATAAATACTGGTCTCCCACTCACCTAGCCAACCTACCTATGATGTTTCATAAATGTGGGTAAAACCATTATCAAGTTATCATCCGGAAACCAATTGTTTACGATTTACTATGTTGAAGGTCACTGTGACCTTGACCTTTCACCTAGCAAGTACAAAATGAATAGGGTTCTTCCTCTCACTGATGCCAACCTACCTATGAAGTTTCATGAAAGTGGGCCGAACCATTATCAAGTTATCGTCCGGAAACCAATTGTTTACGGATTTACTATGGTGAAGGCAACTGTGACCTTGACCTTTCACTAGTGAGTCCAAAATAAATAGGGTTCTTCCTCTCACTGATGCCAACCTACCTATGAAATTTGATGAATGTGGGTCGAACCATTATCAAGTCATCATCCGGAAACCAATTGTTTTGATTTACTCTGTTCAGGGTCACTGTGACCATGACCTTGGGAGTCCAAAATAAATAAGGTTCTTCCTCTCACGAAGTCCAACCTACATATGGAGTTTCATGAATGTGGATTCAACCATAGTCAAGTTATCATCCGGAAACCAATTATTTATGATTTAGTATGTTCAAGGTCACTGTGACCTTGACCTTTGACCTAGTGAGTTCAAAATAAATAGGGTTCTTCCTCTCACCGAGGCCAACCTACCTATGAAGTTTCATGAATGTGGGTCAAACCATTATCAAGTTACCATCCGGAAACCAATTGTTTACGCCTGCCCAACCACCCTTCATTAAACTGAACGACGAGTTTGACTTTGTCACAACTCGACTAAAAATTCAATATGGCCACCAGTTGGCCATCTAGAAACCGAGCGTGAAAAAAATTATGTTACGCACTTCCCCTCACCATGTTGATCATTTTTGTGAAGTTTCATGAAAATGCGGCTAAAACAAGGAAATATTTTGCTCCACAAGTTTACATGTGCAACGGACAGACGACAGGCAGACCAAGGGACAAGTTGACTCCTATATACCCCCCCCCCCCCCCCCTCCACTTCCGTTTTGTGGGGGTATAATAACTTATTTGAAAAAAAGTGATGGGAACACATAAACACTCTTTACTGTTGTTGACAGAGAATGATTACCATCCGGAAACTGAAGTCGAATATGTGTGCTGTCGACGATTTGTCGACTTCTTGATCAATCGTGCCAACCTTAATAACAACACTTTAATAATACATTACCTTAATTTGTTTGTTCATTCTAAATTATGGAATCAATCAGTATGACAAATACTTTGCCTATAAAAGAAACTGCAGCATGTGACAGGTTATACTTTTATTTGCCAATTCCTCGACAAAAAGTACCTGTCAGTGACAGGTGGACAGAACATTTTGAGGGCTGGCTTGAGAACAGAAATTGGTGCTGCCATTAATAATTGTGCAAGATAAAGAATTTATCATTGCAAAACAGAGGAATTTAACTATAAGTGGAGAGGCTTTTCATAATTTGTTGTTAAAAGATGCAAAGATATTAAGTTCCAGGTTTACACTAATTTTGTACCTACCATTCAAATGACCAGCAGGAAAGGGATTGTAACCTTAAAGAAAAAAAGTAATCATAATTTTAGTCATTAAAGTTGAAAAAAAACTGTCATCAAGATTGATGTACATGTTCATATGCAGTAATTACACAAACTAAATGTTTGCGGATATGGATTTTATATATACAATTGCTTATAGTATCAAATAAAACATGTTTACAGATTCTTTACAAGGAATTTCAATCATAATCTTATTCTAAGCCTGAACAAGCTTAAAATTTTACTCAATGCACACAATATCAAAATTTACTATTTCAATTGAGTATTTTTTCAAATTTTTCCAAAACTTTCAACAAAACCATATGTGGCCCCTTCATTGAAACAAACTCATACCAATGAGGGGTCACATATGGTTTGGTCGCAACTTTTGGAAAAATAATTTTTTCTGAATTGCTAAATTTGTAAATTACGAAGGCGGATGAGGCATATCCATTAGGTAAAGGGTTACCCTTTTCCCAACATGAACTGAAGATGACAATTGCAAAAACAATTTTGGGAATAAATGGAATTTTTCCTTTTTTTTTTTTTATTTTTCAAATGACCCCTCCTCCATTGAAGAAGCATGATGAGCTATGTTGAGAAAAAAAAAAATTGGAAAATAATTAATCTGAAAGGTGACTTTTGTATATCCACCATTGACTGGATATGACCATTACATTACATGAAAGGGTTAATGGTTATTGGACAACTTTGATAGCCTTCAAAGTGAAGAGAATACCAAATAACTTTCACAATACAGAATAAATAAAAGCTTGATCAGAAATAGTATAGTGAAATACATGTAAATTCCTTCAAAAATATGTAGCATTTCCATCACAAGAAATACATTTGAATACTTCTGGTGTTTCCTGACAATTAGTCAAATTGGTACAACAAACGTTAATTAAAACCAACACTATTCAACCCTGCATTAGCGCCAAATAAATGACCACCGTCAAATTTGTTTTTAAATTTTTTTCTAAACCACTGCTTACAACCTCTGAACAGAACAAAATAAGTCAAACCTATACTGAGAAGGGAGAGTTTACTAATAAGCTATGGTACAGTAGAAATAGTAAAATTTAAATCATTTAAAAAAAACACTTTTCTATTGTTATCCTGATTTATTCTTGGGCAAAATGATCAGGACATACGAATTTCAGGAAATAGAATTTTCAAAGCATACTGTTTTGTTCCATTGTCTAAACATAACTGAACTTGTAGCATTTAGAAACACACAAAAGTGAAGAAAAAAAAGAGACGATGAAGTTCTCAATATGAAAAAAACACCAATATTGAGTGCACAAGTGGCCAACTAAGTGAGAGGACTAAAATTTTTGTAATAATTGGGGCTGCTTAAGATTGATAACCATTTCTTTTCCTTTCATGCAACACATTACAGTACAGCCGCCGTGGACTAGTCACTTTTCACAGCTGGACAATATTTCCCCATATGCAATATTAGATTCCAAACACTAATTCAGTCTTTTGATTTTGGGGTGTGCCATCACACTTCGCGCCATCACACACACAATTTTGAAAAGCTCTGCGCCACTAAAAAGCAGCGCACTATATGATCGTCTGTTTGAATGTTCGAATTACTTTAACACAAGTGGGGTTAATGATCATCAAGCATCGATTGCACGTGCACATGGCCTTATGCAGTAATATACAACTACATGGTAGTTTTGGGGTAGGTTTCACTTTCTTAAGTCCGGAAACAATGTCGGAACTTCAAACAAGCCGACACATCAACAGTTGATGCCACAGAGCGTCCCAATTTAAACATGATGAAATTAGTTCATCAGAAAAACTGAAGACGTACTGGTACTTCAGTAAACGCTCATTTCACTGTCGCAGAGTTATTTAACAGGTTAAAATAAAATGCCTCCGTCTGATACCGATCCTGAGGATACAAAACAGCCAACATCACGCAAAGATGTGCAGTTGTCAACATTTCGCAATTGGAATGTCGAATATGTCATTGGCTATAAAACATCCAAGGACAAGAAAGGGAATGATATAGTTACCAACGTGTGGTTTAAGACGTCTGCCAAGCACATAGCAGAGATACGAAGATCTGACAAGCTACAGGGACAGGCTATTAAAGAAGCTGACAAATATGTGCAAGGAGCAAACTTTGTTACTAAGCACACCGTACGTCGACACTTAGCATCTAATGCACACGATATTGGAATAAAACATGAAAAGCAATGTACAGACTCACCTATAAACTTATCACAACATGTAAAGGGTGCCACTGTTGAGACCTAGTACTAGCTTTTCCAAACAAGCTGCCAGAGTTTCTCAACAAAAGATTAACTTTGCATTGGAACATCAATCCAAAGATGCCTATCTCAAGTTATTTCGCACAGCATATCTCCTCGCCAAGGACAGGCAAAGACTTTCGTCTTTTGTGACAATGGTAAAAGGTTCAGAAAGCAAATGGTGTGAACCTTATTCAAGGAGCATGCAACTCTGACAGAGTTCCGAGACATTCTGACATTTACAGAAAATACCATATTCGAGAAACCCGCGATGATTCTTTGTAGTGTTAATGCTTTCTCACTATTGACTGATGGATCCCATGCACAGAAGACTGCTTATGAGAAGGAACTAGTGCTGGCTAGGGCAGTGGTTGATGGGGTTCCTAATTATCATATCCTGACACTTCAGGATATTGATTCTTTTGGTAATGCTACTTATCTCAAAACTGCGATTGATGATGTATTGAAGGACAAAATAAAACTATCAGACGAGAGATATATATACCGATTCACGATTCAGATGGCGCAGCAATTAATTTTGGTGAGCGTTCAGGTCTTATGGTGAGAATGTAAAATGACGACTGACCATGACTAATAAGCATCCATTGTGTTGTGCAAACTTGAACTGACCATAAAAGATTCTCTCTTAAAGTAAAAACAATTTGAGGAAGTTGAAGACTTTTTGAGGACACTATCTAAATTTTTCAAACAGGCAGGGAAGTTTAGTCGGCTCTTCAAGGAAACAGCATACATGTTGGGTGTGACAGTGTATAACTTCCTAAAGGTGACATCTACAAGATTTGTGAATTACCACAAAAGGGCGAGTAATGAAAACACAGCATTCCCTATCCGGACTCCTTGCAGATTGCACAGACCTTAGAAAATTAACTGAAAAGCTTGGCAAAAAATTGCAACACGATTAGCTTGAGAGTGTTTCAGTGGAGGTTACAATGCCAAAACGTGGAACAATGAAACACAAGAAGGACAAACGGGAGTATGTTACCCAGATATTTGATGGACTGAAATGTTCAAAAACGATGTTTGACTCATTTCTATGTGAAACCTCGAGCTTAGCTAAGTTAGCTGTCAACAAAATTCAGGCATGTTTGAATAACAGGTTTGATTCGTTCAAAAGCAATTCGATTTCATCATTTCAAAAGTCTGCTTGAATTCACAGGATTCAATTTTGACGCAGAGCACATTAAAAATGAGAGGAAAGACGTAAAAGTTACACCCAAACATTATTATCCAAAGATGAAATGTTGAGAACTGTGGCAAAAACTCATGGTTTTTTGGAAAGATCAATTCCCAAATATCTGCAAAGTTGCTGAAATAATTATGTCAATTGCAGTGAGCAATAGCGTCACCGAGTGTGGCTTTAGACATCTTACAGCTATGCTTTCAGATCGCTGGCTTAGAATGAAACATAGTACAATGGAAAACTTGTTAATCATTCGTGCTAATGACCTAGTGTTGATGCAGACAGAGAAGGATTCCTTTCTGCAAACAACTGTTGATAAGTATCTATCAACTCGTCAAAAAACGTAAACTTGAATCTATCAAGTCTGAAAAGGGTGACTGCTTAAGTCTGGCAAAAGACTCGAAAAAAAATCAACCAGTGAGGACATCGACGATTCCTCTGAGTCTGATACTGAGTCAAGTTGTTCCGACTCCAATTCCTCGAATGATTGACAATTCCATATTCTAGTTATTGTTTTCTGTTCCGGTTTTTCCTTATTCAAACTGTGTATTTTACTTTCAATTCTGTGTGTGCATTTCAGTTTAGTTTACGGATCAATTTTTTGGAGAAAGAATGTTCGAAATAATCAACATGTATTGTGAGTATGTGATCTTTATTTTATTGTTGCGACCCAATAAACATGACTTAATATCAGTATGAAAACGGGGATGTTTTTTAATAGAATACAGCGTGTGTATGATAGATGGTCTGTCACTATCATACACACGCTGTATGCTATTAAAACATCGCCATTTCCATAACTTTTTCACAATAGCTTAACGATTCGTAAGTAGCGAAAATGGTGCTTGCGAATTAGAAATGGCTGCACCACACTTGGCGCACCTGCATTTTACAAAATCGAAAGACTGCACTAATAATAGGAATAATCATCAAAAATTTAAATAATGAAGCACCGAGTACAACCCATTGCTTCATTAATCAAAATTTTGCTGCTGATTATTTATATTACCTGGCACATGCATACTTGGACATCACTGCCCATGCATGGATTACAACCAATCCACGAACTGTACTTTATACTTCTCTATGTGGCTGCATGGTGAAGTAAAGGATAAGAATAATTACTGAATTGCAAGGTTATCATTCCTTCTTCAAAACATCTGTGCACTTAACTCATGAACAAAGGATCAAATGTACATGCATAAAGGTAATCTAACTTCATCTCAAAACCATTATATTTTTTTCCAACCAGTACACATTTTTAAAACCAAGATCTGCCATTTTGAAGTGTTAGGCAACAAGTGTAAGACAATTCAGGAACTTCTTCAGCGGCAAGTTAAAGCTGGATAGGAAAATCTATTCACGCCTTTCCATGGTGACCTTCTATATAGGTATGTATGGATACAAGGATATCATGTCAGTTTAATGTCAATACCTATGTCATGACGGACATCTCAAGAACAAATTCAGCCAACGGGCCATGTACATTATATTCAACAATATTGCTTGTTGCAGAGAACCACAATAAAGGCATTGGTTAACATGTTCAATTTTGCAGTGATCGAATCTAGTCGGCCACAGTAAACAAGCACTAATCTTCTTTGTCAAGTTCACGTATCACTTCTCCTACTCAGATATCAAACTGACTTTTTATTAACAGTTCTAAACGTCCACTATAAACCTATATTCTTACTACCTGCCACATTATGTATTGTGCTGAAAATATGCATACTGTGAGTTTCAACAGTTGAAGAGCTTGTCAGAGACATTTATTTATTTATTTATTGGTGTTTAAGGTCACATATTTTTGCACAATGGCTAATCATGACTACAACATGAGTATCAACTCAAAACCAGGGGTGAGCGTTAATAACCCATGTTGCCCATTTTAGAGAGGGCTTGAACCTCCCAAGCATTGGTGACTGGGTCCTATTTTACCAGTAAAACAGAGCCTGTTTACCATAGTGAACAGGCAGTGTTTCACTTCCCGGGGTTCCCGCGGGGGTCAGAGACATTAAACTTTGAATCAAAATCATTTGGAAGATAAAATTCTGTTTGTACCCAGGTTCTGCCATTATTTCTTCATTGGGGTTTAATGACACTTTTGACAGCCAGGGTCACCTCATTTCAGACAGTTTTACAGGTGGTAGAAGCCGGAGAGCCCGGAGAGGACCACCGAGCAATGGCGAGCAACTGTCAGATGCCCCAACATACCTCTCTCTACAAACAGGGTTAGCATTGGTTGAAGACAAGTGCACCATCGACATGCAGTATGCCTTAGCACACAAAGCCACCATGCCCCCAAGTGGGCAATTGGGATGAAGTGAATTGTCGAAGGACACAACATAGTTAACCCTGGTGGGGATCAAACCATGTACCTTTTGGTTTGAAGTCAAATGCCATTCCACTGAGCCACCGCGCCCTGATTCTGCTGTTACTGAACTACTGAGTTGTCAAAGATAAGTGTACCAGGCCTGCCCAAATTGTGCGAGTGATCACTCAGGTTATGCACCGCTTGCGCAAACTTCCTGCTGCGGGTCCGATTTTTCGGTCAGGCAAAAAATTCTTCGAATTTCAAACTGAGGGCTGAATAAAAAATGTCAGACAATATCACAAAATTCAAACAAGAATCTCTCACTAAAATAAAACTTTCAGAAGTTGGTCAATGTCGCACCATTTTAGTTATTAAGTCGACGATGAAGGGTGTGTTGAATGCATGAGTGACAACACACCCAAAAAGACACCCCCAGTCACGGACTGCGAGGAACAGTAAAATCAATGTGGTGAAACAAAAAAGAGATGGCATAAAACCGCATAAAAGTATGGCTTGCAGTGCCCTTCAGTATTTGGTTGATGATTTAAAACACGCTCATAGATCAAATATTTAAGGGCATGACAAGCCATCTTCGTTGCACCAGTTCGTACTGAATTCAAGCAAATCTAACCAGCAATAAATTCTGCTGCGAACGGTATTTTCTTCACAAACTCGAACACTAAAACCCTGATCATCTGGTACAAATAAATTATAAAGCAAATCGACCAATGACGTAAGGCTCTGCCAAAAATAAAACAGTGACGACGTCGTGTGAATGAGGTTCATTATGTAGAGTGAATCACAAGTGCTCTTTGTAACACGTGCTCGTCACCTACACATGGTAATGTTGTGAAGGTTTTTACAACTCAAATTCATGGCAAAAGTTTCGGGGAATGTTTTAAAATGTCAGACCAGAGAGCACTTTTTAAAAAGTCGGACCCAGAATCCGTAATGGAGAAAACCTTTAGAAAGTGGCCAATGTTACAGCACTTTACCTTTTAGGTCGACGAGGAGAGGAAAGTCTTTGATGTGAAATGCCTAACATGTTCAACAAAGTGGGACGCCATAGTAAACGCGGCATCTAAACGTGTGCTGCGTGGGGCAGTCATCAACAGCTTTAAGCAGTACATTGATGGTGTGAAACACACCCACCGGTCCAATATTGAAAGACAATGTAAACTGGGCTCCCTTCATGAATTTGCCTAGAATTTGTGTAAATTGGACAAGGCTAGCAATGTACCACAGCCAGTAAACGACCCCACACCCTCACTCAACTCTCAGTTAACAGTAAACAAGATGTTTGTTGACTCAAGTCACCAGTCATATGTCAAGCTATTCAAAACTGCATTATACATAGGAATACAACAATGTAAATTGTTTATTTGAAAAACATCAGAATGAGCTTAGTACCGATCAAGGTATAATTCAGCCAACAATAAGCCAGGAGCATTATATTCAATAAAATCCATTTCCTGCTCAATATGATGCCCCTGGCTTCTTTTTGGCACATAATTTTCATTATTGTACCAACAGGTTATGCAAAGCAAAATGGGTTACGCAAAAAAAATTTGCGGGACCCATTTTTGAGTTATGCAAAATTTAAATTTTGGCAGGCCTGGTTTACAGTTAACCCTTTAACATGAATGCAACAATACTAAAATTTTTTTTTTTAAATTTAAGTATCATTTTTTCTCATAATGCAACGTGGAGTTTAGCCCTTCAAGCTCTGTCAAACAACACTAACTGCTGTACTGTGATCACAAAAGCAGAATGAGAATTCTGACCTGATCTTAACTAGTTTGCAATCAGATCGTCAGAAAAGAAATGTGAGAACATTGAATCTGAAATGCTATTTTTGTTTGTTTTTCTCAAGTTGGTCTTGATTTTGAAGCAAATCGTGATCTGATCACTGTTGAGAATGTAAAATTTTTATTTCCTTTAACTCTTAACCCGCTGAGTATTTTTAAGATATTTGTTAGCAAATTGACTCATGGTTGCTGTGAACCAGCCATGACTAGATTGTATGAAATATTCATCTAAATTTAGCTTAAGTGATCATTGGTGAAAAAATCCATTCAATTTACAGAGAGAAAATTTGATTAAATATGCCCCAATTATACCTATTTCAGTGGCAGCAGCATGCAAGCAGTTATGGGGAAAATTTGCAGGTTGGGATTTTGATATTTCAACTTCAGACTGCAGTGGGTTAAAAGACGTTGATGGAAATGAATTGGAATTGGAATCTCCAATGACCTCAACAAGCAATCAATTACTGTGGAAGATGAAAGCAATCCACACTACAATTTAGCTTCTGAAGTATTGCTTGATAGAACTTGCTGAACTTTGTCAAGAAAGATATAATGAAGCAAAATATAATAAACTGAACAACCTAGCACTGTACGTGGTAAGGTGATAAGTCAGTAACCACGTTTGGCAGTCAACAGAATAGTATGTTGTTGGTGAGGAC
Organism: Pictodentalium vernedei; assembly: GCA_031216915.1. Lineage (NCBI taxonomy): Eukaryota > Metazoa > Mollusca > Scaphopoda > Dentaliida > Dentaliidae > Pictodentalium > Pictodentalium vernedei. Next base: position 264,602,867 of record CM062293.1, read on the forward strand.
TTAACAGAATACAGTAGAGCCTAATTAATTGGACCCCACTCATCAGATTTATTTATTTATTAATTTGTGTGTAAGGCAACATATTTCTGCAAGGTTTAATCTATGAGAATTGGAAAGGGCCTTTTTCTGTGAATTTGCAATTTCGTAGATCAAGGATCCAACAGGTGACTATGTTTGGGAGAAAAATTTGAAAAATTAGGCCTGAAAGATTGAACTTCCTGGCATTCCTGGAATCTGCAACAGATTAGAAGACTTGATTCGTAATTTGCAGGAATACGATGTGCCGTGACGACGACATGTGGGGTAATATGGAGCTAGTCTGTTACTGAGGAAAACTGATATCAAGTTCTTAATGCATGTAGAGACTGAGATCTAAATAATTGATCAAATAGACTTTTGGAAATTTTTTTGATCAGCTGCTACCATCAGTTTGCGAAAAGACTTGGACTTTTTGATAAATCTGATATATTTCTGTGAATCTTAGCTTCTTCCAGTTTCATGTATTACCTGGAGAGTAAAATTTATAGAAAGTATCAAACTGTTATGCAGAAATACAGTAATTAAAGCTCCAACTGACCACCTTATGAACTTCAGTGTATGCCGTTTACTACTACCTAGTAATTATGCAGATGCAAGCTTAAATATTTTATGGTAACGATCAATCTGTTGACGGTATTGATTTTCAGTTTCCCACATTTTCATTGTAGAATTTTTCTAACTACAAACATTGTAGAATTTTTCTAACTACAAACATAAAATGCATAAATCATTAGAAGACCCGTATATAACCATGTATAAGTCACTCAACAAAACTCACAAGATTATCTTCTCTACGACTAAAACCTCTGTGTAAGTCGAACCCCTAATTTGGGCTTAAAAAAAGAGGAAAGATACAAGAAAGGCGAAAGCCGAAACCCGGAATTAAGTGAGTACATGCAGTTTGAAATTTGGAGGTTTTTTTTTTTAGAAATTCCATTCTCATGTTAAAAAGAAGAAATAAAAAAAATATATGCTGTTGTCTACTTTGTTCATTTATTCTCTGGTGTTGAATGATGCAGTACATGTAAATCCATTTCATATTGCACAAAAGTCAGTCAAGCTGCAATGGTGGTCAAACAACACTTCACACGTAGTTCGAGGGGTCCAATACAGGTGGAAGTAAAACTTTGTAGGACAGTGAATAAAGTCATCTTATTTGGCTTGGGTGACACACGAATAAGTTCAAAATTACATTAATTATTCATTTCTTATGAATTCATCAACACAAAACAAAGCTCTGTATGTGTAAACCCTCATTCAAACAGAAATTAAAACAAGAGGCCCCAAGGGGCCTGAGGGCGCTCACCTGACATGGTAGCCAAAATATCAACCCAGAGAATTGATTTCAACAAGTTGCATCTCCTCCTAAGAAAAGCTTATACCAAATATCCAAAGATTCTGACCAGTGGATCTAAAAAAAAAAAGAAGATTTTTAAAGAATATTCCTCATATTGAACTAAGTTATAATTCGGGCTCCCACAGGGAGCCCATATATGAACCCAGGGACTTGGCTTTAACAAACTTGAATCTCACCCCCCTAAGGATGCTGCACACCAAATATCAAAACATTCCGACTGCTGGATCTGAAGAAGAAGATATTTAAAGAAAATTCCTCATTTTGAACTAAGTTACAATTCAAGCTCCCACAGTGAGTCCAAATATGGACCTAGGGACATGGCTTGAACAAACTTGAATCTCACCCCCATAATGATGCTGCATATCAAATATCAAAACATTCCAACTGCTGGATCTGAAGAAGATTTTTAAAGAAAATTCCTCATTTTGAACTAAGTTATAATTCGGGCTACCACAGTGAGTCCAAATATGAACCCAGGGACTTGGCTTGAACAAACTTGAATCCCCCCCCCCCACCCCCCAAGCATGGTGCATACCCAATATCAAAAGATTCTGCCTGCTGGATCTTGAGAAGAAGATTTTCAAAGAAATTTGCCTGAAATGCACTAAGTTTGAATTCAAGCTTCTATAGTGAGCCCAAATATGAATCTAGGGAGCCGATTTGAACGAACTTGAATCAGATCCACCCCACAGTGTTGCATACCAAATATCAAAAGATTTTGCCTGCTGAATCTGGAGAAGAAGATTTTTTAAGAAATTTGCCTGAAAAGCACTAAGTTCGAATTCGGGCTTCTATAGTGAGCCCAAATATGAATCCGGGAGGGCCGAATTGAACAAACTTGAATCAGATCCACCCCACAGTGTTGCATACCAAATATCAAAAGATTTTGCCTGCTGAATCTGGAGAAGAAGATTTTTTAAGAAATTTGCCTGAAAAGCACTAAGTTCGAATTCGGGCTTCTATAGTGAGCCCAAATATGAATCTAGGGAGCCGATTTGAACAAACTTGAATCAGATCCACCCCACAGTGTTGCATACCAAATATCAAAAGATTTTGCCTGCTGAATCTGGAGAAGAAGATTTTTTAAGAAATTTGCCTGAAAAGCACTAAGTTTGAATTCAAGCTTCTATAGTGAGCCCAAATATGAATCTAGGGAGCCGATTTGAACGAACTTGAATCAGATCCACCCCACAGTGTTGCATACCAAATATCAAAAGATTTTGCCTGCTGAATCTGGAGAAGAAGATTTTTTAAGAAATTTGCCTGAAAAGCACTAAGTTCGAATTCGGGCTTCTATAGTGAGCCCAAATATGAATCCGGGAGGGCCGAATTGAACAAACTTGAATCAGATCCACCCCACAATGTTGCATACCAAATATCAAAAGATTCTGCCTGCTGGATCTGGAGAAGATTTTTGAAGAAATTTGCCTGAAATGTACTAAGTTCGAATTCGAGCTTATATACTGAGCCCAAATATAAACCCAGGAGGCCGATTTGAACAAACTTGAATCAGATCCACCCCATAATGTTGCATACCAAATATCAAGAGATTCTGCCTGCTGGATCTGGAGAAGAAGATTTTTGAAGAAGTTTGCCAGAAATGCATTAAGTTCGAATTCGGGCTTCTATAGTGGGCCCAAATATTAAACCAGGGAGCCGATTTGAACAAACTTGAATCAGATCCACCCCACAATGTTGCATATCAAATATCAAAAGATTCTGCCTGCTGGATCAGGAGAAGAAGATTTTTTAAAAAATTTGCCTGAAATGCACTAAGTTCGAATTCAAGCTTCTATACTGAGCCCAAATATAAACCCAGGAGGCCAATTTGAACAAACTTGAATCAGATCCACACCACAATGTTGCATACCAAATATCAAAAGATTCTGCCTGCTAGATCTGGAGAAAAAGATTTTTTAAGAAATTTGCCTGAAATGCACTAAGTTCGAATTCGAGCTTCTATACTGAGCCCAAATATAAACCCAGGGGGCCGATTTGAACAAACTTGAATTAGATCCACCCCACAAGGTTGCATGCCAAATATCAAAAGATTCTGCCTGCTCGATCTGGAGAAGAAGATTTTTGAAGAAATTTGTCTAAAATGCACTAAGTTCGAATTCGGGCTTCTTTTGTTATTTATTTATTTATTGTTGTTTAAGGTCACATACTTCTGCACAATGGCTAATCATGACCACAACATGGAGATAAAGTCAAGGTCAGTCAATCGTTTATACCCCATGTTGCCTATTTTAGAGGACTCGCACCCCAAGCATTAGAGACTGGGTCCTGTTTTACCAGTGAAACAGAGCTTATTTACCACAGTAAACAAGCACTGCTTCACTTCCTGGGGTTCCCACAGGGGAGGCTTCTATAGTGAGCCCAAATATGAATCCTGGGAGCCGATTTGAACTAACGTCAATCAGATCCACCCCACAATGTTGCATACCAAATATCAAAAGATTCTGCCTGCTAGATCTGGAGAAGAAGATTTTTGAAGAAATTTGCCTGAAATGCACTAAGTTCGAATTCAAGCTTCTATACTGAGCCCAAATATACACCCAGGGGGCCGATTTGAACAAACCTGAATCAGATCCACCCCACAATGTAGCATGCCAAATATCAAAAGATTCTGCCTGCTCGATCTGGAGAAGAAGATTTTTGAAGAAATTTGCCTGAAATGCACTAAGTTCGAATTCGGGCTTCTATAGTGAGCCCAAATATGAATCCAGGGAGCCGATTTGAACAAACTTCAATCAGATCTACCCCACAATGTTGCATACCAAATATCAAAAGATTCTGCCTGCTCGATCCGGAGAAGATTTTTTAGGAAATTTGCCTGAAATGCACTATGTTCGAAATCAGGCTCCTATACTGAGCCCAAATATGAACCCAGGGGGCCGATGTGAACAAACTTGAATCAGATCCACCCTACAATGTTGCATACCAAATATCAAAAGATTCTGCCTGCTGGATCTGGAGAAGAAGATTTTTTAAGAAATTTGCCTGAAATGCTCTAAGTTCGAAATCGGGCTCCTATACTGAGCCCAAATATGAACCCAGGGGGCGGATTTGAACAAATTTGAATCAGATCCACCCTACAATGTTGCATACCAAATATCAAAAGATTCTGCCTGCTGGATCTGGAGAAGAAGATTTTTTAAGAAATTAGCCTGAAATGCACTAAGTTCGAAATCGGGCTCCTATACTGAGCCCAAATATGAACCCAGGGGGCCGATTTGAACAAACTTGAATCAGATCCACCCTACAATGCTGCATACCAAATATCAAAAGATTCTGCCTGCTGGATCTGGAGAGGAATATTTTTTAATCGTTTTCCCATTGCCTACAGTGTTAAAAAGTGCTGACTCAGCACTTTTTCAAAGTCCTGAAAAAAGTTCCTTGTGATCAAACCGACAGGGAGATTTTTAACCATTCTATTCTACTGGATAAAAGTAAGCTTTATACAAAATAAAAATTCTCTGTGACATGTAGTTTTGGAGATACGGCAGTTTTAAGGTTTTTCCTATTTTTAGCTCCCGAGGTTCCCACGGGGCAATGAGAACATTTTTTTTGGCATCAATCAACTACTTATGATCAATTATCATCTCATATCAAATTTGGTTCAAATCGACCTCACGGTTCTGAAAATAGAAATTTTAGGCGTGGCCAAAATTTTTGCCCCTCCCATAACGGAGGCAAATAATGCCTGACAAACTTCTCTTGAACAAACTTGATTCTAAACCTCAAAAGGACTCTGTATACCACATATCAAGTCTCTGCTACTGGTGGTTTATTAGAAGAAGATGTTCAAAAAATTTGGCCATTTTTTCCCCACACCTCTGCTCAATATGAGCCGAAACCTATTTTGGATAAAAATCAAAATGCCCCTATATAACCACTACTTACATGAAATTTAATTAAAATGTGGCCAGTGGTTTAGGAGAAAGAGGCTCAAACACCACCTTCACGCAGGACGACGGACGACAGACGACGGACGAAGAGTGATAAGAAAAGCTCACCCTGACTTTCAGTCAGGTGAGCTAAAAAACAAAAAAACAAGAAGGGTCTGAACTAAATAACTGTCTGTCTGTAGGATGTGCTATAGGAATAGACAATTCAAATGCAAAATCCAAGATGACCAATGGCAACTATGTTTTTTAATGAAATTAAAAAAAAAACATAATTGCTCCCCTGTAGACATCAGTCGAAAGCCACAATTAGAGTTGAAAAAGATTGAATGAGAGATGCACCTCATAGGGTGTGTGTGTGTGAGAAAGGAATTGACAATTTATATGTCAAATCAATCCAAGATAGCCACTGGCAGCCATGTTTTTCAACGAAATTCAGACACTGACAATTTGATAGTTCCCATCTGGACATCACACAAAAGCTACACATTATATTTGAAAAAAATTGGGTGATAAGTGTGGCCTGTAGGATGTGCTAATGGAATTGTTGACAATTTATATGCCAAATCAAAGATGGCACCTGGTAGCCATGTTTTTCAATAAAATTCATAAAAATTTGATAGCTCCCATTTAGTTCTAAACATCACACCAAAGCTACATATAAAATTTGAAAAACATCAGGTTTGAGATGTGGCCTGTAGGGTGTGCAAATGGAATTGTTGACAATTTATATGCAAATCCAAGATGGCCACTAGCAGTCATGTTTTTCAACAAAATTTGGAAAAAATCGATAGCTCCCATCTAGACATTACGGAAAAGCCATGTATAAAATTTTTAACTGAATTTGTGGATGGACATAGGGACAGACATATAGAGACACAGATGTACGGACAGATGCACGACGGATCACAGCCTATCCCAATAGCTGGGGGGAATGGTGGCTTAGTAGGTAGAGGTGCAGGCTGCAATCTGAGAAATCCTCAGTTCAAATCCCACCTGCAGCAACCACGTTGTAGCCTTGGGTAAGACACCTCACCCCCATTGCCCACGTGGGGGCACGATGACGTTGTCTACAAAGGCACACTGCATGTCAATGGTGTACATGTCTTCAACCAATGCTAACCCTGCTTTATAAGGAGATAGTATCTTGGGAAACCTGACAGTTGCTTGCCATTGCTCGGTGGTTCTCTCTGGGTACTTCTGCTTCCTCCACCGTAAAACTGTCCGACACGAGGTGAGCCTGGCTGTCAAAAGTGTCATTAAACCCCAACAAATAGATAAATATATAAATAAATCCCAATAGCTCATACTTGACACTGTCAAGTTGAACTAAATATGATGTCATGCACATTGTTTCACTATTAGTGCTCCTTTTGTCCAAATTGATGAAAGGGTAACTCTTATTGGTAGTTTTGGAGGATAACTTTTTTTTCACTTTTGAAAAGTACTGTTTTCATTTCCCTGTATGGCAGCCCACAATGCAACATTGAGAATTTCGGGGTCCCTTCGATTCAAGGATGTTCTTTATACCAAATAATTCTTTGTTCTGTGCTGTTTGGGAAATGGGAACATTTTAATTTTTTTTTTTTGTTAGCACCTGGGGTCCCATGGGAAATTTTCAATCATAAATCAAGTACAGGGAATAAATAGATACTTAATATACAGTCTGCACATACACTTTATGATCATGATTAAATATAATAATGGCTAACAAACATTGGCAGCATTAATTACCGTAGCCTCTTTTCCGATGAAAAGAAACATCAAGACATTTTCTCGCGATGCAGTAATTGGCCCCAATAAAAAAAAAGTTTAGTAGTCGGAACATAATGGTCAACATGTACTGTACTAATATAGGTAGTGATTACTACTTTCAGATACCTAAAACAGTCTATGATATTCAAGTGTATTGCTGTATTTTTTTAATACCTATACCAGTATTCAATTTCAAACACCAGGCAGTCCTATGATCAAGGGATGCATTTGACAAAGGCATACCTTGATGACGTAGTCAGAATATTAATCAGTCTGGACAAATCAGGTTTACAATCCCCTTCCAATCAGTCATCTTTGCGATGCCCCTGTCTATGGCTATATTTATTTATTGGTGTTTAGGGTCACATATTTCCGCACAATGGCTAATCGTGACTGCAACATGGGAGATAAAGTTAAGTTTAGTCAATTGTTTATATCCAAGTTGTCCATTTTGGACGGCTTCCGCCCCAAGCATTGGTAACTGGATCCTATTTTAACAGTAAAACAGACCTTGCTTACCGTGGTAAACAAGTACTGCTCCACTTTCTGGGGTTCCCACGGGGGCTATGCCTATATCATGACCATAACACAAATATAAAATAAAGTTTAGTCAATCATTTATACCTACTCAAGAGGACTTCCACCTCAGACAGACCGGGTTCAATATTTTCAGTAAAACAGACTTGTTCCCACAGGGGAATGAATTAAGATTATAATGACAAAAAATCTGACCTCTGCGAATGTTACAAAGTACCACATAAGTAAATAAAGAAATTTGAAATTTAGTGATGAGCCAAATGTGACAATAATAACAATTCATCAATATTCATGCAATAAATCAATTCCTTGACTTCAATTCCATCTTTTTGGGTGTATTTGAACATTTTACTTCATGTGATCAAGTTTTGTGAAACCTGATCAAGCCAGAAAATAAGCAGACAGTCATTTGCACAATTAGGCCCCCCAGAGGGTGAATTTAGTGATGCTGGCCTGCACAGCAGGGTAGCATCACTAAATTTACCCTCTGTGAACCTCAATCTGAATCAGGGTCTCAAAACTAAACAGAAAGAGGTACCTAGAGGATAAATTGGCCCATTCTATGGGATAGCATCATCAAATTCACCCTCTGGGGACCTCATGCTGCAAATGTCAGACTGCTTATTTTCAGGCCTGAACCTGATACTGGGGGTACATTTGTCTAGAAACCTACAAGTATGAAAATATAATGAAATGAAACATGATGTGACTCAAACATGGGTATGACTTGTACACAAGCCAGAAAAACTATGTGCCATTCAAAAACTCATGACCAGATTACGCAAACGAAGGTTCAGAATGATATTAGGTCACTTTTTACTAATTCTGATTGTCTACCCACTGGCTGACAATTAACCAGAACTAACTGACTCATCACAACTTCAGTTGGCAAGTGGTTAAAACTATAGAACAGATCATTTTTTTGGTATTTTGGATCATAGAATTTTTTCTACTGCGATGAAACCTGTTTGTCATAGCAGTAAGCACTTACCCTGGACATGTTGTTTGCTGTGGCAGACTTTGAGGACAAAAGACTGCCAAAAAAGAAAACTTTTCCAATCAACTTAGTTATTTTAGAATAATGAAACTTTACCAACTTGGGAGATATTATAAATTACCATTAGCACTGATGGAGTTGAACTGCACACAAAAACAAACAATAAGACAATACGCAATGCATGGTCATGCTCTCATGAGTAAATGTAATAGAATGTTTATAGGTATCATCAACCACACTTAATTTCAAACAAGAGATTTGTAATTTAATGGTATACATTAATTAAATAAGGCATGCCTTGATGATGTAGCTGGAATTTTTGTCAGTTGCCCCCCCCCCCCCCCCCTCTCCCCAATCGGTAATCTGTTGGACTTCCTGTGAGTAAATATAACAGAACGTTTACGCAATACGCACGTAGGAATATCAATCATACAGAATTTTGTTTCAAATGAGAGATTTGTATTGACAACTTGTTATATTTATTTATTGATGTTTAGGTTAACTTACAGCATCTATGACTATATCTTGTCCCTAATTTAAGTATAAAATTAAATTTAGCCGATCATTTATACCTCTATTATCAATATATATCCATTTATTTTATCGAGGACAAAGACATTTATTACTTTCAACCATTAGATACAATATAAGATTATTCCCCTATTGCCACAGTGCTTCCTCAAGATCAGCTCATGTAAAATATCATGAGATTGCCAACATAAATGTGTCAAAGGCTCAAAGTATACAATCCCTGAATTTGATGCCCAAAATATTCAACTTTTAGTTTCAGTTTCAAATTGCTGGTACAGGAATACTTATTTGTAACTTACGCAGCTCAACTACGCTGCAAACTGTGTTTTCATTGGTCAAATGAAGATCAACTGACATGGACTTCATAACAGGAATTGTCAGTCTGGGACGAGTTTCAAAATGTATTCATCTGTTTTCTATGACTGACATTTGGGGAATGACAGACATGATAAAATAGTTTTTTTCACCAATAACATATCGACTTTCAACCTCGATAAATTGATACAGTACCATTTCTTATGATATATCAGTACTTTTAAAACAATACCGGTATTCATTCGATATTCTCAATACCGGTAATTACCAGTTTACCGGTATACCGTACAGCCCTAAACATGACCTGAAATATCCGGACACTTTGTCAATTAAATTGTACAAATATGGCTGTCATTGGAAGCGGCTCAATGACATCCGTATCTGTAAGGTTTTATTTGGAAATATTGTTTATTTTTTTTAAAAATTATCAAATTCAGTTTGTTTTAAAAATTAAAAAGCTGTGATTTGTAAAGGGTTAATGTGTTATCGGTATACAACTGGCATTTAACCTTGATGTTTTAAAGGGATCCTGGGACACTCATAGTAGGTATGGATTCTTGCAACCATTTTTACGAGAATCCAAATGGATTCTCTCAAATTTGGATGAAGTATAGGCCCTGATGAAAACAAATTATCATTCACCGACTACCATGAAGACTAAGGGTCGAAAAGACTGGTATCAAAGTTAATGTGATGTCACTGAAGAATGGCATCACCTGCCGGCTCTGTACACTGTTTAATCAAATTTATATTTGTTCACTTGAACTTAAATTTTGTGAGAGGTTTTACAAATATGCCATATTAGAAGATTTCCAAATGTTCAAACTTTATATGATAGTTCAGCATGTGAATGTAACGACCATCTACAAATAGATGGTTACTACACTTTGATTGCTCAACTGTTAATTAATTTACCTAAAATACACGAATAGATAAAACTAATTCACAAAGGTGCACATCGTCCCTTGAATGCAACAAGGCACCATGTGCAATGCTAAAGCTAAAACTTAACTATTGGTAAATTGACGATTTTTCATTATACGTTGCATGACTTCAAACTTTAATGGATTTTTCATCAATTTTAGTCATGGCTGCTCCTCAGCAGCCATTACTAGATTTTATGAAAAATATTTAAAAAATACTCAGCAGGTTAATTAAGAGTTAATACATGCAGATAATGCTAGAGGTACATATTACCACGGAGAAAGATTCAGAGAAAACGTTTTGATGATGAGCGTCAACGTTTGGAACCATCAGCAGGAAAAAAAACATTAAGTACTGTGATCACAAAACTGATCTCTTTGTCCATCAGACCATGATCACACTGCAACTTACACCAGAGGGTTGAGATTTCATAAATCAAATATATTTTTAAATCAAGATTGTATGATGAAAGCAAACAGAAAAAGATATGAGCATTTCAGTACAGTAGAACCGGTCTCGAGAAACCACTCTTTTTGCCAGCCAAAAGGGGTCTCTTCATACAGGTCCATTACAGAGAAAACAACCAATCCATACAATATGACAGTGGTCTCTCAAGACAGGTTTTAATGTATTCTTGCATTTCTTTTATCGACAAGTGAGTTTTTATAGTGTTGTTGGTCACAATCTTGTTGAACCATCCTACTTTTGTAATCACAGTACTGCAGGACTAAAATTTTTGTGTGGTTAACTAAAACTTATTTCACATTTTACTGTACATGTAGCTCATCAGTCATGGATTCTTTGTAAGTAGCAGCTCAGGAACTATACTTTCACAGTGCAGAGCCATACAGCCATAAAGTAACCCTGTACCTAACAACATCAATTCCCAGAAAAAAAGTAAAATTGTGTTAATTCTTTCTCTAAAGCATACTTTATGACAACTCCTTGACCTTCATGAGAATTGTCATAAGCTATGTTATGATAGGAAAACAACACAAAATGAGCAGCAATTTTGTGTACATACATGTAGCCAGATAGATTTGGCAAATCTGTTAGGTGAAGAGTTATGGTTCAGCAGAACTGAAGCAAGCAAAGCCAAGCTTGTCAGACTTGACAAACATGTATGATTGAGATGAAGCTGATTACGTTAAAACATGTACCAGAGCAGACATTTTTTGTACATAGATAAGTCATTGCCATATCACAAATAGTGCAGATAAACATTTTAAACTCCTACACAAATATTAATCTGCAGAAAATACTCACCTAAATGAAATCATATGAAGCATTGTTCATAACAGTCTAGAACTGTGTATAGTCGGTCGCATAATACCTACACCGTTTACACATTATCAACTCATACAGTTGATCCACTTGAACTGATTGTCATTTAACCACTTATCATTATACAACTGGATTGCTGAAACATCATTTAACCCTTTAGTGGCTTTAACCAATGTAATGTCCAAAACTGACCAGCACTATTCACAAAAATCACCATTCAATTTTTATTTTTTTTACATTTTTTGTCTCAAAAACATAATTTATGACCCCTCATTGGAACGCGCACATTCCAATGAGGGGTCAAAAGTCTATGTATTCGACGCAAAAAATGAAAAAAATGAGTTACTCAAGAATTTTGTTTGCAAGTGTCGTCTGCCATCTCGTGTAAGGTAAAGGGTTAAAAATGCCATAACTCAAGATGGTGTCAAGTCAATCAATGCAATAAAATCTCCCATCAATACTATTTGATCATGATGCCATGAAAACTTATGCTGTGACTGTAGTCACAGCTTTACAGTTTTCGCTTCAACAAACATCATGTTGTTTACCTATAACATGTTACACAATATCAACTTTCCAATCTGAACACTTGCTTTTTATCATTAACTAAAATATGTCGTAAATATTCAATTTGTAATGCCGCAAAAAGTGTGCACATCATCAACATATTAATTTTTCACAGACTTCAAAGTATATTCTTTAAAAACGATTGGAGATTGAGATGCATCAGGAAAATGAAAACCTTTGAGAAAATGTTTTTGAGTAACTTTTATTCATAACATCCCCCACTCGTAAGATGGAGGAAGTTGAGATACTTTTCAATATATGACTGTTAAAGTCCCCATATTATATCGAGATTGATATAGCCTTAGTTGATAATTCTGCGAGATTGATATTTTTCTGCATATTCTGGCTGGTCTGACTCATTTGCACTAAGTGACCTTTAAGTGCATGTTGACATCTTTGTTACACATAATCTATACTACTCAAAGTTTGCTAAGCACCAAATATCATTGTGAAATTTGCTTGTGACATATTTGCGATATTTTTGATGGATATGATTGAGGAATGTATTGAGATGGTCCCCAGTGTTTACATTAGCTCTCTTGACAGGCAGACTTTTCATGGCAGTCATGGAAAGCATGTACCCCTTGATTTTCATGATGTTTTCGTGTACTGTCTACATGTACATGACATGTGTAGGGCATTCAATCTTCATTTCAACACAAACCCCTGTGATTTAATGATTGAATATGGCAAATGCAAAAAGACATTTGTCTGAAGCAGAAATGTGGCAGGCTGTAGGGATGGTGGAGCAATGGGCTACCCATCGTCAGGTTGGTGAAGCCTTTGGTGTGCACCATACGGCAATCACCAGTGCCTGGGCAAGATTTCAGCAGTATGGCACACCAGTAAGATGGCATCATGGTGGCAGAGACAGGGCAACATCTGCAGCTGAAGTCAGGTTTTTGATCATTCAGGCCCGTAGGAACCGCTTTGACACAGCAACCCAGCTTCGCAGTGACCTTCAGAATGCATCCAGGGTAAATGTTTCGACGTAGACTATACGGGCAAGGTTGCAAGAAGGTGGTCTCCGATCAAGAAGACCATGTATTCGCATTCCGCTGTTCCAGAACCACCGCCAGGCATGATATGGACCACGTTGGATGGACCAGAGAAGATTGACGACCTGTCCTTTTTACAGAGGAGTCAAGGTACTGCCTAGACCACACAGATAGGCAGTCTTGGGTATGGAGAAGACCAGGAGAGTGATTCCATGCAGCCAACATTGCTGAGCATGACTGCTATGGTGGAGGGTCAATCATGGTCTGGGGCTGCATCAGCAGGGATGGACGTACAGAGCTCTGTGTCCTTGAACGTGGTACAATGATGAGATCCTGGATGTCCACGTCAGATTGTATGCATGTGCAGTGGGTGATAGATTCATTCTGATGGACGATATTGGTTAACCACTTAACTGCAGACCAAGATCACAGTGAAGCTTATATTGATGATGCTATTATACAACACACAGATACAAATTGGGCTGATCATCTAAAGCACATTCAAGAATTCTTTGACAAAGTGACCCAAGCCAACTTTACTATTAACTTGGTAAAATCAGAATTTGGCAAAGCAACTGTAAATTATTTAGGCCATGTTGTGGGTCAGGGCAGGGACCAGCCATGAGGGTGACTAGGGCGATTATGTCGCCCTTCTAAGCCCAAAGTCACCTAGAAAAATAGTTGGGGCAATTACAAGACACCCTCTAAAAATTGGCCAAAATGAGGAAAGGCTGAACTGAGTGATGCGAAGTTTACATGAAAACGATTATTTTCAAAAATCGAATGTGCTCGAGTGTGATAAATGGGCATTTTAATTCGTCAAATAAACGTCCATTTATTTGAAATCCCACGACAATCAATTGTTCATTGTCGCTTTTGGCAGATTTTTTTATTTCTATTTTGTTGCGTTTCAGTCGGAGCTTCAAGTGTCGAAACGAAAATAGGTGACTTAACGCGACTCAACAAAATAACCTAGTTTGAAAGTAGGGGCGATTACAAGTCACCCTCTAAATATTGGCCAAAATGAGGAAAGGCTGAAATGAGTGAAGCGAGGTTTACATGAAAACGATTATTTTCAAAAATCGAATGTGCTCGAGTGTGATAAATGGGCATTTTAATTAGTCAAACAAACGTCCATTTATTTGAAATCCCATGACAATCAATTGTCCATTGTCGCTTTTGGCAGATTTTTTTATTTCTATTTTGTTGCGTTTCAGTCGGAACTTCAAGTGTCGAAACGAAAATAGGTGACTTACGCAACTCAACAAAATAACCCAGTTTGAAAGTAGGTTACGTCGCTTAGGATGCTGAAAATGCATACACAACGGACGTATTTTATATTACAGTATTTTTATTTCGTTTTGCTGACGACTGTTAACTGTTGGGCCGTCTATTCCCAGAAAAACCACGAATGGAATTGAAACACATACAAAAAAAGCTTTGTACTGGACACAAGTGAGCATGTGGACGATCTTGAAAAAGGGTCCTCCTAAACACCAGAATGACACGAAATGACGCGAAATGACACAGGAATACCATAAAAATGATGCGGAATGACATTTCTTTTACAAAATACTTGCCCCCCAGAATGTATTTTGTTTATTAACTAACAAAGTACCTCCCAAGCAACCTTCTTACACCTGGTCCTGTTCACACTTTCAGACTTAGGAAATTATCAGCTTTATAGACTTTGGTGAAAGGCAACCACAGGAGTGTGCTAGGGGATTGGCACAAATAAGAGGGGAGGGGTCATGAAAGAGAGGTAGCAATGAAGGATTTTCAGTCAATAATTACTTTGTGATTATTTAACCTGGTATAGATGCATCGTAGACAACTGGACCTGAATTATTTGGACGTTAATGGAGGACCACAAATTGGAAATATGAAGGTGGGGGAGGGGGGGTGGTACATGAATATTCTTAATTTTCACCACTTGCCTATGAAGTCGCCCTAAATGACTCTGCAGTCTCCCTATTTTTTCTGGAGGGAGACATGAAGTCTCCCTAAAATTTCCCCCTAGGCTGGTCCCTGGGTTAGGGGCAGGTGAGGCCAATTGAGGCAAAAGTTGATTCCATTGTAAATTTTCCAGTACCAAGCTCTAAAAAAGAGCTCATGAGATTCTTGGGCATGGCTGGATATTACAGAACATTTTGTTTAAATTTCTCAGATGTTGTCTCCCCTCTGACCAGAGTATTGAGCAAAAGGGTTAAGTTTGTTTGGACTGAGGAGTGCCAGAAATCCTTTGACAGAATAAAAACATTAAACAATTTCCCTGTTCTGCAATAAAACAAATTCTGATTAACAAATTCAGACCACCAAAAATAATGTAGAGCTTGGCCAGTTGAAAAAGATACAGAAATGATACAAGTCCTGTTTAAATTACGTTGTATATTCCATAGAATGGAGTTCAATAAACTCTAGTTTACTATTTTAAACACCACTCTTTAGTACCGAACACATGAACACTAGTTTTAGTAAAAATAGTACTCATAAATCAGTGCTAAATGGTAGCATTAAAGACTTAATCCTTGGTTACCAAAATCCCATCTTGATCACTTATTGCAGAAAAAAAATTGGTGTCACAACATTTGGTCTTTAGGTAAACTTGCAAGGTACATTCCAAGTACCTTGGCAGACTGGCAGTTGTCTCTAGGCAAGTTTTGGCTGCCTATACAGAAACAACTGCAAAGTCATCGAATGTAGACTTTCTAGTGAGACCAAAATGTATAAAAAAAAATTCTCCATCCTTAAAAAGTTAAAGTGTTATGTGTGTATAATTCAGTTTCAGAAATTATTACAAAGAAAACAAGATCCTTGATCATGTACACTCCAATTGACCATAACAGAAAAGGAAAATTCCAATCCAGACATCACACCAAGCCTACATATGAAAATGTGAAAAGTGATCAGTTGATGGTTGCGACCTGTAGGAGTGTTAATGGAATTGTTTACTATTTATATGCCAAATCCACGATGTCTACTGACAGACAAGTTTTTCAACGAACTTGAGAATGAAAGTGTCAATGATACTGTAGCTTAACTTTACTGTTGTGTTTGATGAAAAGAATAATGTTCAATGTTTATGAAAGGATTATGAAATAAGACAAGAATTGTGATAATTGAGAATATGTTAATTTCTGTTCCCTGTATGTTATGTTTTCAATAAAAACAATATGAGGTGTAGACTGTACTAAAGAATTGAGGGGTGGGTTAATGTGGCCCTCACAGTTAATGGATGTAGCCCACACAGTTAATGTATGTCAACGAAAGTTACCAAGTTACAGTGAAATTATTCCAAAATGAGTCATCCTGTCAAGGTACAATGAAATCCCTTCATAAATACGGCCTGCAGACTGTGCTAAAGATTCTTGGGCTTCGGGCCTGTGTAGCCATCACAGTTGACCAATCACAACTAAAAGGGGACGTCCTCATCTAGACATTATACTGAGTCATCCTACCAAGTTACAATGAAATCCCTTCATAAATACAACCTGTAGTCTGTGCTAAAGGTTTTCGGGTTTTGCTAGCACAGCCATCAAGGCTGAATGATCGTGACCAAAAGGGGACATTCTCATCTAGACATTATCTGGAGTCATCCTACCAAGTTACAATGAATTCCCTTCATAAATATGACAGGTGTAGACTGTGCTAAAGGTTTTCGGGCTAGAGATGAGACGGTTAATAGGTGTAACATCGGCACTCGGCCGATAAGCGCCCATCAGTTCACCATCGGCACTCGATGGTTCAACATCGGCCCTCGCCGATTATCTGAAACTCAGTGAAAGTGAAATGGATGATCTGTAATGAACTTTCTTCCCTTTCGTGGGACAAGCAGTGGCGAGCAACGGTACGTCACTCATCTGTTAGTGATATCAGGTAAGTGATGGTTTGTGAAAGAAAATGCAGAATATTATATTAAAGACTGATTGTGTAACTGTGTACCAAGTTGTTTTTTATCCATCATGTGAATACGGATGCTCTTCACTGCCCAAACCATACTGCATTCTGCAAAATGTCGCAATATTTCTTTCAACCACGCTCATCGTCTCATTAAATATATAATGGCATTCTTTATTCCCATATTGGACAGATAATTCCTCCATATTAGTAATCCGTGTTAACTGTAAGAGGTTTGGGTGCAATAAGTTTAATATTGGGCCATTCGGGGTGGGATTTATCAACACGAAGCCACTGAATTTGGCTGAACATGGCTCAAGTGACACAATCCCATATATGGGTTTACTGAAAAGAAACTCCCACTTTAAAACGTGTGGTTCCAACGACGGCTTTTGATTTTCACAAAACATTTTCTTCTAAATATATTTATATACATTCAGGGTGAAAAACCGCTATCATGTAAATATCAATTGACCGTCTGCCTATTTGTCAATTTTAGGCACACGGTAAATGTGGTACTGGCATTAATTTGGAAAAAACAAAAACACGCTTGTGTTCTTTGTTCTCTGATATTTTTTTTTTCAGCTGCATTTTGAATGACTTTGATAGTTAACTTCGACTGTGTGTATGTGATAGTTGACTACAAAGCATGGGTAGGGGGCGATACGGCAAAGACCCAGCTTTGAAATGAATTGTTGCCAGTGTTGATGTAAACCGCATCAAAAGTTCAGAACACAATTTACCATGACGATGCATGTGATGAGTTCTCGACTCAGTTGTTAGCTGTTTATTTTAAATCAAAAATATACTGCCCTGATGGTGCTTCATGGACATAAAATTAACCCTTTGATGTCTGTTATTTAACTTATTTAAGTGAGTATTAAAAGTGTGTTATCTTTCGGGCTGATGGGGATTTATGGCACGTAAATTAAAGTCTGATTACTGTAAATCAGCCAGCTTCTGTAGTAAGCTTGAATAATAAAGAAACCCTTTGACATCGGCATTCGGTATCGGCCGATTGTTGTCTAAAATAATCAGCATTCATCTGATGTCCGATACATTTATTTCCACATGTAATTTTGAAAGCTTGAACATCAAAATCGGTTTTAAATTCTCAGCTGTTGAAGACGAATGGAAATTTAGGGTTACAACGACCTACATGAACGACTTTTACTTGATAAAACTTTGAGGCACTGCAGTACAGGCAGGGTTAGATTGGTTGAAGACATGCGCACCATCCAAGTACATGGAAGAAAATCGATAGCTCCCATCTATAGGTCACCTCAAATGGGCACACCAAGTTTCAAAGTGATCCGATCATAAATGTGCACTGCAGGGTGTGCTAAAGGGAAATATTGATGCATAACTGAACTAGGTTCATCGAAAGCTATTGCCAGCGGCAACATTTTTTGATGGAAATCGAAGAAAATCAATAGCACACATCTAGAGATAATCCCAAACAAGCATACCAAATTTCAAACCGATCTGATCATAAATGTGCCCTGTAGGGCGTGCCAAAGGAATATATTGATGTCTGAATTAACTAAGTTCAAAGGTCATTGCTGGTGGCAACATTTTTGACAGAAATGGAAAAAAATTGATAGCTCCCATCTGGAGGTCACCCCCAAAAAGCATACCAGGTTTCAATGCAATCCGATCATAAATGTCCCATGTAGGGGGTGCCAAAGGGAAATATTGAGGTCTGACTCAAAGGTCGTTGCCAGCTGCAATATTTTTTGACAGGAAGACAAGAGGCCCCAGGGGGCCTGACGGCGCTCACCTGACATGGTAGTCTAAATATCAAACCAGGGATTTGACTTGAATAAGCTGCACACGCCCCTCCTAAGAAAAGCATATACCAACTAGATGAAGCGATTGTGCCCACACAATACACAGGATTTTCCTTCTATTTTCATTTCCTGCACTTTAACGTCCCAAAATTGAGATAAATACATAAAAAACAGATTTTTTTTCCAAACAAAATACTTTCAGCCTAAATTTTTTTCTTCTTCTTAAAACGCATAAAAAACGCTAAAACTAATTTCCGGATTTTGGTCCAAAATTTTCTAAGTCCCACCGGACTCCAAATTTTCAGGGTAAAAAAAAAAAAAATTTTTTTGTCTTAAAATTGACAGAAACGCATAAAAAACAAAAATTCCAGATTTTGGTCCCAAATTTTCTAAGTCCCACCCGGACCACAAATTTTCAGGGTAAAAAAAAATTTTTGTTTTTTTTGTCTTAAAATTGACAGAAATGCATAAAAAACCAACAAAAAAAAAATTTCCGGATTTTGGTCCAAAATTTTCTAAGTCCCACCTGGACCCCAAATTTTCAGGGGAAAAATTTTTTTTTTTTTTTTTTTTTGTCTTAAAATTGACAGAAATAAATGAAAAACAAAAAAAAAAAAAATTCCTGATTTTGGTCCAAAATTTTCCAAGTCCCACCCGGACCCAAAATTTTCAGGGGGAAAATTTTTTTTTTTTTTTTTTTGTCTTAAAATTGACAGAAGCGCATAAACCCCCCCCCAAAAAAAAATTCCGGATTTTGGTCCAAAAATTTTCAAGTCCCACCCAGACCCCAAATTTTCAGGGTAAAAAAAAAAAAAAATTTTTTTTTGTCTTAAACTTGACCAAAACACAGGAAAAACAAAAAAAAATTTTTTTTCGGATTTTGGTCCAAAATTTTCTAAATCCCACCCGGATCCAAAATTTTCAGGGGAAAATTTTTAAAAATTTTTTTTTTGTCTTAAAATTGACCAAAACGCAGAAAAAACAAAAAAAAATTTTTTTTGGATTTTGGTCCAAAATTTCGAAGTCCGCAACGGGACCCCAAATTTTCAGCCTAAATATGAACCCAGGGATTTGGCTTCAACAAACTTGAATCTCACCCCCCTAAGGATGCTGCATACCAAATATCAAAACATTCTTATTGGTAGATCTGAAGAAGATTTTTCAAAAATACTCCTCATACTGCACTAATTTAAACATTTGGGCTCCCATAGAGAGCCCAAATATCCACCCAGGCAATAGATTTCAATAAACATGTGAAACAATCTTCCAAAGATGTTATATGTGAAATTTGAAAGCTTTTGGAGCAGTGCTTTCGGAGAAAAGTAGTCTTATGTTTTTCCCATTACCCACAGTGTTAAAAAATGCTGACTCAGCACTTTTTCAAACTCCCCAAAAAGTACCCCATCATAAAACCGCTGGCAATTTTTTTTTTATCATTCCATTCTGTTGGTCCTAAGGAAGCTTCACAACAAATAAGAATTCTCAGTGCCGGGTAGTTTTGGAGATATGGGCGTTTTCATTTTTTTCTATTTTTAGCTCCTGTGGTTCCCACGGGGCTACGGGAAAAAAAATTTCGGCATAAATTAGGTACTTATGACCCAATAAGCACTCATGTAAAATTTGGTTCAAATCGGCCTCGCGGTTTGGAAAATAGAAATTTGGGGCGGGGCCAAAATTTTTGACCCTCCTTTAACATCGTCAAATATAGCCCCGCCAACTTCTCTTGAACAAACTTCAGTCTACACCTCAAAAGGACGCTGCATACCAAATATCAAGTCTCTGCTATTGCTGGTTCTTGAGAAGAAGATTTTTTAAGAATTGCAGCATTTTTGCCCCATCCCTCTGCTCAATGTGAGCCGAAACCTAATTTGACAAAAAATCAAAGTCTGCAGACACAACCCCTTCTCACATGAAATTTCATTAATATGCAGCCAGTGGTTTGGGAGAAAAAGCCCAAACACCACCTTCACGCCGGACGACGGACGAAAAGTGATCAGAATAGCTCACCCTGACTTTTAGTCAGGTGAGCTAAAAATTGATAGCTCCCATCTGGAGGTAATCCCAAATAAGCATACCAAGTTTCAAACCGATCTGATCATAAAGGTGTCCTGTATGGCATGCCAAAGTAATATATTGATGCATGACTAAACTAAGTTCAAAGGTTGTTGCCAGCGGCAACATTTCTTGCCGGAAATGGAAAATCGATAGCTCCCATCTAGAGGTCACCCAAACAAGCATGCCAGATTTCAAGGCAATCCAATCATAAATGTGCCCTGGAGGGTGTGCCAAAGGGAAATATTGAGGTTTGACTAAACTGAGTTCTAAGAACGTTGCCAGCGGCAACATTTTTTTATGGAAATGGAAGAAAATCGATAGCTCCCATCTAGAGGTCACCCCCAAACAAGCATACCAAGTCCTAAAGCGATCCGGTCAAAAATGTGCACTGCTGGGTGTGCCAGATGAAAATATTGATGCATAACTGCACTTCGTTCATCGAAGGTCGTTGCCAGCGGCAACATTTTTTGACGGAAATCGAAGAAAATCGATAGCTCCCACCTAGAGGTCACCCCAAACAAGCATACCAGGTTTCAAAGCAATCTGATCATAAATGTGCCCTGTATGGTGTGCCAAAGGGAAATATTGAGGTATGATTAAACAAAATTAAAAAAACGTTGCCAGAGTCAACATTTTTTGACGGAAATGGAAAACTTAGATGCGAGTCTTCCATGGAAGACGTGTGTAGGAGGTGCACAATGCCCTTATGTGATAAAGAATCACTGAAAGTTTCAGCAAAATCCATTCATAGGTTAAAGAGTGGCGGATAAGAGAAAGTGTGACGCGGACGACGCAAGACGACAGGGCATAACTCTGGAAAAAATACAGCGGATCAAAAAATAAAATAGGAGGTGCACAATGCCATTATGTGATAAAGAATCTTTGAAAGTTTCATCAAAATCCATTCATAGGTTAAAGAGGAGTGGCGGATAAGAGAAAGTACGACGTGGACGACGCAAGACGACAAAAGTAATCCCTATATGTTGCTCCCCACTTCGTGGGGCGGCGACACAAAAATTGATAGCTTCCATCTAGAGGTCACCCCAAACAAGCATACCATGTTTCAAAGCGATCTGATCATAAATGCAACCTGTGTAGTGTGCCAAAGGAAATTGTGGACGTTCGTACGTACGTCCGGATGTACGAATGCCGGCGGACGAGAAGTGACGGCAATAGCTCAGCTTGACTTTGTCAAGTTAAGCTAAAAAATAATTTACTGTCTTACTGACCAGATTTTGACATTACCTTCCCATGCCGTTTGTCCCCAATTCGAGTATTACTGACAGCAGTATTTCAATTTTGAAAAATGGGAGGTGTTTTGTATACTGCTCAATAGCATTTGTAGTGAGACAAACTATTGTTGAGTTTTGGCATTGCGAAAATGTTTTGAGACATGGATTAATGTTCAATGTTAGCTGGGTCAAAATTTATACCCCCCCCCCCCCCCCCCCCCCAGCCCCCAAGCCATATATGTAGTTTATTCACTGCTAAAGAGGGCAATGCAACTAAGCTGCGGCATGGTTCACAAGTTTTTTTAACTTGTTCTAAGAAACATTCTCATTTGTGAACCCTAAACACACCTTACCTTGACCTTGATAGCCGAAGTATTCGTTAAGTATTTACTTATATCATTAGATATGATTTTGTAAATTGGTTAGGCGAACAAAACATGCTTTTATGTCCTGTGTTCAACATTACAAATTGACTGCCATTTTAGTATTTATGTACATAAAATCGAGAATACTTGCGATGCACATCATGTGGGACTGTCGCGATTATCAATTTTCATAGTTGACTAATTGCTAGCATTAGTCGACGGTCAGTTGATTAATCGTCGTTTCCAGTGAATTCAACAATCTCCAATATACTTACAAAATGAATCTAAAACACACGATGTTTGAATGTGTACCTTTCTGCATCGAGATAAAATAGAAACACCGGAATATCTCCGGCAGATTTGAAGAATTCAAACAGAGGCACATTTGTGCATATGTTTCTATTCTGTAACTAATATTCAGAAATGTTGAATATAAAACCCCCTCCAATCCAACACAAGTTACAACTTAGAACTACAAGTGAAGTTACTGCTGTGGGTCTTGTGACAATTTTCTCACTTTCGTGGTTCCAATTATTCCAAAGAGGGTTGCTCGAGTGTGCAAGACCTTCAAGATTCTATTTACTCTGCAGTGACTTCCCAAACTGCAATTATTAAAAGATACACCATTTGAACGATACTCTTTAGTACTGATCAATGGGCGCTGGTTAATACTATAGAGAACAGGGATTGATCAAATGGCAAGGCTCAGTGTTTTCAAAATTACATAGTTGCACAATAATGCGGAAAACAAAGGCCATGGGACATTACAAGTAACTATGGCGAGACATTTCAAGGGTTAACAATCTGTTAATTTATCTCATTACACAGCACAATTTTAATCCAATTTTTACCACTTTAACAAGACCAATACCATGTCTGGACCTGCGTCGCTGCATGCAATTGATTGAGATACATGTATTAATCTCTTTCGACTCTTTTTGCATGTAGATAAAAATCAATTCCTTGCATAGAAGCTGAGAAAAGTTTGACGACAAATTTCAATGTTCAGTGGGTACAGTCAAATTTCAAAGTATCGTCAAACAGGAAGTGGCTGCACAGCAGATCTGAAAATTGCATACACGATACAACTCAACATTATCAAGCTCCAGATGAAATACTGAATCAATCCCTCATATAGAAGCCGAGAAAAGTTTGACGAAAAATTTCAATGTTCAGTGGGTACAGTAAAATTTCAAAGTATCGTCAAGCAGGAAGTGGCTGCACGGCAGATCTGAAAATTGCATACATGAAACAACTCAACATTATCAAGCTCCAGATGAAATATAAAATCAATCCCTTGCATAGAAGCCGAGAAAAGTTTGACGAAAAATTTCAATGTTCAGTGGGAACAATAAAATTTCAAAGTATCGGCAAACAGGAAGTGGCTGCACGGCAGATCTGAAAACTGCTTACATGATACAACTCATCATTATGAAGCAGCAGACCAAATATAAAATCATTCCGTTTCATAGAAGCCAAGATAACCTTGACGTAAAAAGTGTTTCGGACGGACTGACTGACAGAGTCGAGTGGTTACTAGACCTGCTCTGCCACTGGCGACGTAGGTACATTTAAAACCAGAAGTCCTGTCATGAAATGCGCACAAATAGCATGTTGATATGCGCGTTAATGTACGCGTTATGACCCAAGTAAAGCTATCAAATTATATACATATGGCCTGTGCACAAGCAATGTTTCAGCCAATGGACCTCCGGGTAACCCGGAGGGCCATTGGCAGAAACATTGCATGTGTTTGCTATGAGTAACCAGGAGAACCTGCGGTGCTCTGGATGCCATTCGATATGACAATTGCACGCAATTAAAACGCGCAATTAAGCTGAGATAAGCGCACTATTCGTGACAGGACTTCTAGTTTTAACTGTAAAATGAACGACGATTGACTAAAAATAAAAACCGTTGACTTAGTACCGCAAGTCGACGGTTAGTCAATTAATCAAATAATCATGACGGCACTAATATCATGTATGATGTATCCCTGCATTATTATTATCAGCATTGGAAATTTGAAGTTTGCTGAATTGGTTTGTCTGTATAACAATTTTCAAAAAGCAAAATTTAATTAGTTTTAAGTAATTTCTGTGTACGCGTTATGTATTGACCATTTTCCCATGAACAGACTTTAATAATGTTTCGCCAGGCAGTGCCGAGGTGCGCTGTTGAGTACTCAAAAAAAATAAAAATTGTATGCACAATGATGCAAGAGAGAGACATCACGTCTCAAAATCTTGTGATGAAGGGATGGAAACTCCCCTCTACTAGTACCAGACCTTACATTTGGAATATGATGTCAGGCCTACCAATGGGCCTTGTAGACTAGACTCAGAGGCCTAATTTAGTGTGCTTGCCTCTACTGGGTTTGTTTTCATTAAACTTAATGAAAGTTAATGGTACGGTAAAATGAAGTTCAGCGATCGCCGATCTGAACGTAGTGGCTACCTCTCTACGTTAGTTTCCTCCCATTCAAATCTGTGGTAAAATTCCCCAACAAGTTTTATTGGGAACTCAAAACTCGAAAATAGGAATATATATCAAGCTTTTGCCCTTATCACTGGCTGCATTTGATAGTACACATATTTCCTTACATTTGTTCAGGGTAAATTGATCCAAACTACATGTTATCCTTTATTTATCGAGATTTGAACACGGCAAAGCGTCAACCATCGCTTCGATATCGTCAATTTTTTTTTGTCAACCCGGAGTTGCTGCCGAAACGAATGTCGATGTGGAAACAGTAATTCCTAATAAAATGCCCCCATGCAACGATCATAATCGACCTCCTCTGCATGAATATGATCATATTTCCATTTTCGCATCGATATTTGTTTTGGCGCAACTCTGGGTTATTACTTTATAGCCGATAAAGACGAAAAGTAACATGGACAACATCGAAGCGATTGTTGATGCTTCACCAGTGTTCAAATCTTGATAAATAAAGGATAACATCTAGTTTGGATCAAGTGACTCTGCACAAATGCAGGCCAGCACAAATTGGGCGAACGATCGTTTCGTTCGCATAAAGGTTGCCCTAATTTTTTTTATGGCGAGCTGTTTCCCATTTGCCCAAATTTTCAGCTGTGGTTCTGTCATATCCGACTGAAGACAAAACTTGAAAGTCAGTCGACTTTTAACACATGGGAACAGATCGACACTATTTTACTAACTTAATTACTTGCAAAAATACGGTTATACGTGTGTTGAAATCCCCAGCAAATGTTTGAGATCAAATGTGTGACATATTTACTATTGATAGAGCTTACTTGTTGTATAAATAAATAGAGATGGACGGTTATGATTTTTTTTTTTTTTTCTCAAATCCCCAGAAGCAACCAAACAAATCACATTATTCACTTGGCGATTGTTTTTTCATATTTATTTTTATCAAATCCTGGTGCACCAAAAGCCGTAAATGGTATCTACATCGAAAACAAACAGATACTGTACAGATAGAGTTTGAAGCATGCTATTTCGGAACGTGGGTACAGCACGATCATAATGTGAATAATACCTTTGCGGGGCATGTTTTGATTCCATTTCCTCGTGTTCACTGAACTGTAGTTTGTGCTTAGCCTTGAGATTAGTGCTGAAACGGTAAGCCAAATAACTGGTTTGCAACCGGTTATCAACGAAATCGGTTGAAAAAGCTGTCAAGCGGATAACCGCTATACCAATACTATAGTTGACGGGATGTCGTCGGGAAAATAAACAGTATTTGGCCGCTAGACGTTATAATACTTTTGTCGACACAAGCATTGTCAAAGCTACCAAA
Organism: Pictodentalium vernedei; assembly: GCA_031216915.1. NCBI lineage: Eukaryota > Metazoa > Mollusca > Scaphopoda > Dentaliida > Dentaliidae > Pictodentalium > Pictodentalium vernedei. Next base: position 264,629,205 of record CM062293.1, read on the forward strand.
CATTTGGCGATTTACAGGGATGTGTAGTCGATGTAACATGAAAGGGTTAAAATGTTGGAATGTTGAAAGAACACTTATTTCAGTAGCTCAGGTTGCAGATAAATGTCTGTTACTTTCTATCAAACTGCCAACAGTCCAGTGCACTGAAGGTCGTTTTCTGCGTGGGCTGCAGTGAGCATGTGCTTGTCAGTGTAGCATTGTCTTCTACAGACAAATTGGACATTCTTCTCTTTGATGAAGTGTTGTTGATTGCAGATTATAATGCTGAAAAAATCCCTCAGTGTGTGTGTGTAATGGTGCGTTCAAAATAAATTGACTGTTCGATACTTTACAAACATACTTCAGAAAAAAACATGTTTTGATTTTATTGAACAGTTTAAAAGTATGAACGTATGTCATAAAAAACCTCTTTTAAAATCTAGCACTGTAAAATTCATTTTTCAATTGTCAATGTCAGACGAGGTGCTCTTGGTCAATGGGGCATATAATAATTTTTTACCACACCCCTTTCCTGACTCGCAACATACATGTATTCCTGCCAGAAATTTCAGTTCGAGGAATAGGCAAATGTAATTTGTAAATGTGGAACTGTTTGTGACTTTTGTCTTAGCAGTGAACAGAAGATATTCAAAAAATTAGGATTATATATTCACTCTTTTATCATATCAACTTCAAGCCACACAAGATAAGAGGCTCTTTGCCAATACAGTTAACTAATAAATATGGCTAACTACAATTTACTAACTGGTTGGAAAATTCTTAATTAATATCAATGACATTTGTTCCTCACTTCAAATGCGTGCCCGTGGGAACAAATTGCATATTATGCGATTTTTGTTTCAGGTGTGCTGCATGCCGTGCGCTCGTGATTTTCAAACGGCAAGGCCTGTTTTTATGGCCAGGCAATGCAGGGTGACCACAGTTACGATGTATCGTCACTATTATGTGGGACCATTGCAGTCATATAGATTGTTGACCAGGCCTGGCATTCTGAAAAATGCAGGAGGGCAAAAAATCGCTCTCCTCAATCAGTTTAGGAGAGCAATTAGCTTTACACAGCATTTTAAGTATCCAGTTAAACAAACTCATTGAAACCGAAACCAACAGACTACATCAGTGATTTTATTAACTTTACTAAGGTAAAGCGAAATCTCCTAGACATCTAGATGTCTCACTCAGCAACCGAACACACACTTGACAAGACCTGTGTGTGTACCCAGACCTGTTGTCCTAGAAAGTCATATGCCTACCACTACCACCTTCAACCCCAAGCGGGGTTGAAGGTGGTAGTGGTAGGCGTATGACTTTCTTGGACAACAGATCTGCTTGAGTCTACAACCACATCCTGGTGCAAGTGCTTCAAGTGACAGGATAGTAGTAATGGTAGTATTTTATAGTGTCAATATTCCTTGAATAATTACCCCTCAAACTGTGATGTCAGTTGTTGAACTTGAAACTGACAGAAAAAAAAAATATTGCTGTGACCCATTTTGCTTCAAATGATTGCAACTGTGTTTGGGTATGGTTGCAGCCATTACCTTTCACCACTAAACCACTTTCAAAATGAAATTACGTGATTTTATGTGACTTCGAAGTTAAATTACATTTTTGCTTTACAACAAAAATTTAATGTGACCATAATACATGTAATCTCAATCATCCCAGACCAATATTTAGGAGGGCAATTTTTCGCTCTCCTTAATTCTTTCAGGAGGGCAATAAGGAGAGCTAAAAAATCGCTCTCCTGAAATTGCCAAGCCTGGTTGACGATCGTTTGCTCATTGACGATTCCCGTTTGCACTCGATGGTGTTCGTTTGCATACGTTTTGCTAAAGTCAGGTGGCAGTGTTTTCAACTGTTTTCTCGCCATTCCTTTCTGATTTTGCATCATAGACAATGCAATAATACCAGCGGTTAAAATTAATGGTTATCCGGTTGAAATCCGGTTATGCCTGAGGGTTATCTGGTTACAAAAATGGGCCAACCGTTTCAGCACTACTTGAGATGTCTTCTCAGGTTGGAGGTGTTGCAGTCTTCAGCAGAATACGAATTGTTACAGGTGTTGCACTGAGAATGGAACGCGTCTTTGCAAAATATTTCCAAATATCGGCCTCATCTTTCGACAACACCATGAAACTGTACATATGGGTATTCTGCAAATTCTATTCGCACATATAATTTGCGTGGGAATCGATCAGTTGGTGGGATTGTGGATGTTCGGAACTGTCAAATAGATAGCATTTATGAAACAGTATGCCCAAAACTGGTAAGTTATTTAGTCCTTACATTGACTGAATGGAAAGAAATTACTGAGAGATAAAATTACAAGAGTTTTTCAAGAAATTTTGATGAAACTTTTAGAAAACCGTGCCGCCGTTTTTTTTACAACGAGCGGGTCAGTTATTCAGTGTGTTTTTTTAAAACCGAAACCGGATGGTTTCCGGTTATACCATCCATCTCCAATAAATAACTTTAGTGAATGCACATTCATCATTGAATCTTATAGTTTTGTCGCAATTTACCTTCACCTAGTTCTCCATATGATCACACATGACAACACTGATTCTTCCCAAGTAGCGGGCCAAACTAATTGATAATGTTACCAAAATAAAACAGTGCAAGTGATGATTTCTGGTTATTGAGGCCATGTTGTAAATATATTTATTTAAAAGAATTACTTCAGCTGAAAAGAAAACTTTTCATGCTGCACACAGTTGCAGTCCTTAAATTTTCAAGTTCTCAAGTGGTACAGTATCATTAATGAGGAAATCGTCTTGTGGTGGCGACTCAGGATTGTAAACAAAGTGAACAGCAAAACAGCCGACTGAAAGTTAGCATGTGTGCACCGATGTGATCTTAAATCAACCTCTTTCTTTTCAAAACTGTTAATAAACCATGTTTAGCAAACTATTCTTATTATTATTTATTGGTGTTTAGGGTCACATATTTTGACATAATGGCTAATCATGACCACAACATGAGTACCAACTCAAGACCAGAGATGAGCGTTAATAAGCCATGTTGCCCTTTTTAGAGAGGGTTTGCACCTCCCAAGCATTGGTGACTGGGTCCTATTTTACCAGTAAAACAGAGCCTGTTTACTGCAGTGAACAGGCACTGCTTCACTTCCCGGGGTTCCTGCGGGGAGTTTATCAAACCCAGAGCAAATGAAGTGGCAGAGTCTCAGTAAAAAAAAAACCTTTCAAAAAATGGCCCAACTTGAGTGATTTCAGTTATATGGTTGATGCGAATGGAAAGCTGACCAATTCACAGTGCCTAATATGTAGGGTTACCTTAAAAAAAAATAGGGTAACCCACAAATAGGTTGCTTTAATTTTCAGTTTGTGCAGGCCTGCAAATGGAAGGAAATATGTGTACTATCGAATGCAGCCAGTGATAAGGGCGAAAGCTTGATATATATTACTATTTTTGAGTTTTGAGTTCCCAATAAAACTTTGCTGGGGAATTTTACCAGATTTGAATGGGAGGAATCTGAATGTAGAGGGGTAGCCACTACGTTCTGATCAGTGAATTAGGTAAAATGCTATTTTGGGGGAGCCTACTGTCAGGCTTTTGTTGGACTTATTCGGGGACTTTCAGGATCTGCCCTGACATAATGCAAGGCCTGCTCTGCAGATGTTTTCCCCAAAAGAACAAGTGACCGTGTTGACAAACCTGTAGTTCAGCAATCTGAACGTAGTGGCTACCCCTCTATGTTCAGATTCTTCCCATTGAATCCTACAGAAAAAGTTCCCATCAAGTTTTTATGGGAACTCAAAACTTGAAAATAGCAATATATATCAAGCTTTCGCCCTTATTACCGGCTGCATTCGATAGTACACGTATTTCTTTACATTTGGGCAGAGTTTATTGATCCAAACTATGTTTTATCCTTAAATTATCATTATTTGAATTCTCGCGAAGCTTCAACAAATGTTTTGATATCGTCCATGTTTTTGTTTAAATATAAAACAGTAAAAACAATAACCTGGTAATGGCGCCGAAACGAATAGACATTTTCATCGATGTGGAATCGGAATCTCGATCGCATTCGCGCAGAGGAGGTTGATAACATACTGAATACTACTCACGAAGAGAAGAAGAAAATTTTCTACTCAGAACTGTTTATAAGTATTTTTTTAATATTAGTTTTATTTCAGGGAAGTTTTTATATATTTAGTTTTGCAATTGTGTTTGGGGAGGACTGTAGGGTGTAATAAGGACGTTTAGTTGATAGGTTTTTCCAGTTTTGCTGTTTGTTTACCTTAGTTACCTTTTTTCGTGTGTGTTTGTTGCCCTGGTGTTTTTATCGTTTTCGGTCATTGGATTCTGTATAATATTTGTAATCATGAATGGTAAGTGCATGACGGGTGTTCAGACGGAGGTAAGTATGGGTATTAAGGGAGGTCTGGGGGAGGTGAGTCGAGGGGTGCAGGTGGGGGAGAGTGAGGATACGGAGGCGTGCAGACAGTGTAATATGAGGTATGGTGGTGGTCGGTCAATGAAGAGTAGTGGGGTATGTGCAAATTGCAGGGATATTTTACAGTTGTTAGAGAAGTGTGTTAGATTCGAGCGGGAGATTGCAGAGCTGAGAGGGAGGTTGGGGAGGGCTGGTGTATCTGGAGTTGCCCCATTGAAGGTTACCTACGATTGTGAGGTGGAAGGTGGGTGGAAGGTCATTGTGGACTCAAGGAGTAAACTGGGAAGCAGGAAACGTGGGGGAATAATGCTTGATGTGAGGGGTGTAACCGAGGAGGGGGTTCTAGTAGGAAAATTCGGAAGGTGGCGTCAGGTCAGGGCTGTGTCGAGTCCGGAAGCCAGAGTCGGCGTAAGGCTGCCAAGGTTGCTAGGCGGTGTTTAGAAAACAGGTTTAGTGTTTTAGACTCTGATACCCCTGGGGACGAGAGTGAGGGGGAAAGTGTGGGGGGGTGAGATGGTTGTTGATGATGATAGGCCAGACGGGGTAAGGAGGGCAGTCAAGAAAAAGAGGGGGCCAGGAGCTTGCAAAAGGAGAGGAGGTGCAGATGATATAGGAACTGGGGCCAGAAGAAGAAAATTAGTTGTAGTGGGGAGCAGCATTGTACGTGGGATTGACAATGTAATTTGTGGTCCTGATAGTTCCAATCGAACAGTCTTGTGCTTTCCGGGGGCGAAGGTGGAGGATCTCAGGGACTGGGTAGATGGCATTGTGGCTGGGTCAGGACCAGAACCGGTAGTGGTGGTCCATGTGGGAACCAACAATATCAGGGAGAGAAGGTCAGTAAGTTTGGTGGAGTCGTATAGAGGCTTAGTCGGCAAACTGCTAAGTAGGAATGCAAGGGTAGTAGTATCCGGGGTCCTTCCTGTCCTTGGAGGTGGGGACGAACGGAACTCAAGGATTTCGGCGCTAAATGAAGAGTTGGAGGAGTACTGTGTTGATCTGGGAATACTCTTTATCGACCATTGGGACACGTTTTGGGGCAATCGGAGCATGTACGGGCATGATGGGCTGCATCTTAGCAGGGTTGGGAAACGGGTATTGGGGGATGAAATTCTACGGGTAGCAGAGCCTTTTTTGGAGAGGAGCGGGGTGGGAGGTCAGAGGCAAGTATAACTCGAGTGGACATAGGTGGGGTGAACAAGAGTGAGGGGGACAGAATAAGTTTACCAAGACTAGCGCCAGAAAACAATGGGCCCAGTAGGCGGAAGCCAATGAACCTCGGTACCCTGAAAGTGGGTTATAGCAACATCCAGGGTCTCCACCGGAAAGTAAGTAAAATTGCTACATTGATCGAGGCAGGAGAGTTTGATGTCATGGGGTTAAGCGAGACGTGGGTAAGACACGAAGAACGGGTAGACCAAGTAAGCGGTGTGTGTGGATAGGTGTAGGTCGAACGGAAGGCCAGAAAAAGGGGGGAGGGGTAGGCATGTTCATTAAAGAGGATTTAAAACCGTCGCTGATCACAGATCTGGAAAATATCATCACCTCGGCTGAGGTGTCAAAAGAAATTGGATGGGTAAAGATCAGTCTGAGAAACAAAAGTATTGCCCTTAGGATTGTGTACTGTGCGGTGGAGGGAAGTAAACCCGAGTGGAATGACTCGATATACTCAACTCTAAGGTCCAATATCACTGAACTAGAAAACAGGGGGCTCGGTATAACTCTGATGGGCGACTTTAATGGGCACACAGGTGATAAGGAAGAAGGCACAGAGGGTGGGGACAAGAAGGTCAACAGGAACGGAAGTAAGCTGTTGAACTTCACAAATGAGCTTGGTCTGCAGATTCTGAACAAGGACGCTAGATGTAAGGGGAAATGGACCTGGGAGAGAAACGACAGAAAGTTAAAAAATTTATAGTAATTTATATATTTTTTATACTTACCAATGACCCAGACATAGCTGGTGCTAACTCTTAAAATATAGGGCCAAACACAAATTTTGCCCCCCAATCCCCAAAATTTGCATCTAAAACCAAAGAAAACATGTCCTGAATGGCCCTCCACACTTCACCTCTACTGCGCATGCGCAGTGTCAAGGACGTTCCGAAATTGGCGCCATTAATCATTCTTATAACCAGTGCCTGGTAAGCGCTATGTACTCAGCGGGGAGGTATGAGTTCCCAACTCCTGGGAGGGCCATCCCCGTCTGGGTCATTGGTAAGTATAAAAAATATAGAAATTACTATAAATTTTTTAACATTTTTATACTGTACCAATGACCCAGACATAGCTGAATAGTAAAAAGGCTGGAGGGCCTAGGACATAGAGCAAGTTGGAATACGCTCAATTATATAAAATAGAGTCATCCCCTCTACAGAAAAAGAAGTATTAGGCCTTACATGTATCTTTCTTATTTATGATAAATTAGAAAGATACAACACCTTCCAAAATTGAGCATCATACATCCATGTACTCTATTAATATCTAGTTTAATCCTTATACTAATAATTTTTAAAGTAAGCCAATAAATAAAGTAAGTCTAGAGAATAGAGACTCTTTATACTCCTTAAAAGTGTCTGAGGATTGTATAATAACGTCCGTTTGACACGTGCTATATTCAAAAGTTATACTTTAAAAACTAAGACCTGAATGAATTTTTAAAACATAAACTTCTCACTAAAAAGCCATCCCAATAACAGCTCAGAATTACTAACTCCGGAGGAGGTATCCCCTTGTTTCATAGTAAAACAGGTGACCCAAGAGAACACCCTCCCCCCCCCCCCCCCTTTTTCTTGCCCTGGGTCAAATAGCCCAGAGTGAAGAGGGCAGCAGAACAGAGTCACTGCCGAAACAGACAGCCTACCTAGCTATAGTAGCAACTGTTAAGTGAATGACATTCTGAGCAGTAGAAAATAGACCTAACAATAGAGGCCTCCAGAAATGGACTCGATATTTCTAAGATAAAAATTCATGAATGTGGATGGCTGAGCGCAATGAGCAGCCTTCAAAAATCTATAATAGCGACACTATTAATGTAAGCCCAAGATGTAGAAGAACTCTTACTTCATGAGCCGAAATCTCAAGCACAACTGCTGAGTCAATGATATACCATAAGCAGCATCGATAGTTAATTGAATCCATTAGCAATAGAATGGAGCGTAACGTCCTTCTATTAGGCATCAAAGATAGAAGAAGCTTACGTCCGTAGTAATAAACAGATATCTGTTTATAAATACGTAAACTCTAACTGGACAGAGTAAAGGCCTATGCCCGTACGAAGACAGAAGGACCTTAATAACAATAGGTTCCGGATATTTATTAGGAGCCTGACTCTTAACCAAAAATCCAACCTAAATAGTAAAGGAAGTAGTGATTCCGAAACTACGAAAGTGAGAATCATCCACCGATAGTGCATGAAGCTCACTGACTCTTCAGTAAAAGAGAAGCCAACAGAATTACTGTCTAAAAGGTCAGAATTTGAAAACTACTGTTTCCAGAGGCTCAAATGATTACTTAGCTAAATAAGAACCGAAGTTAAATTCCGTATAGAAATTTAATCTAATGATTCTAAGTCTATTTATCGAAAAGTATCTAACTGACTTAGATAAAGAGACATAAGACTCAATTGTAAACTATCATAGAGTGCAAAGGTATGAGATAACATAGACCTACAACCTCAATAGTAACAGGCTGCAGTAGATCTTGTCAAACAAGTATACTAGAAAGTTGCAATGACTAGTATGGAGGGATCAACAATATCAACATAGTGATCCCTACACCAACGACGGAAGAGCCTCCACTTTAGCTGCATAGTATAGCGAAGAAGAGGTTCTCCTACAGTAAGAAATCGCGTCCAAAGCTCGTCCAGTACAATGCTTACAATGCAAGAAGGACCACACAATGGAATACGTGAAGGTTGAGACCTTACGGGTTGTGATGAAGATGACACGATTTTCCCCAGCGAAAGAAGATCCTCTCATGGAGGAAGTTTTCACGTTAAGCCCCACAGTAGACATCTGAGTAAATTTACCCACGGTCTCTGTGAAGACAGAGATGCTATCAACAGAAATGTATTGTGGTTGTTTATCTTAGCAATACTTGCTGAAACAACAGCGCAGGAGGATACGCATATCCTATCATTCCGTCCTATTAGATCAATAGAGCGTTAACAACATAAGCTCAGAGATCCGGACATGCAAACACATACGTCTGCAATTGATTAGCAAGTTGTGTCGTAAATAAATTATCATTGGGCACTCCCATTGATAGCAAATCTGATTCAATACTTGTTTGTTGAGAGTCCATTCTGACGGCAACAAGCGACCCAAAAGTGAAAGGGAGTCCGGTAATACAATCAGACGACCCGGAATATGACGGACCGAAGCAGAACTTGGTGTACTATAACAAACAGAAGGATTCTTTCCGTTAAATTGAATAACGGAATCGAATGAGTGCCTCCCTGGTTCCGGAGATACGCAACTACTGTCGTATTATCGGAGAGGATTTGGACATGCGTTTCTGAATAATGTTCATCCAATGACATAAAGCAAGCCTAAAAAACATTATTCCGTGGAAGATAAGTGCTTGCCTAGAGACTGCGGAACCCAAAGACCCTGGCACTTCGAATCCGTTGGGATCAATATTGTATCCCAACCTGTTTGACTGGCAACCGTCATAATTATAAAACTCGGATCCGGCAACTGCAGTGGTACTCTCTGAGTCAACCACCGAATGTTTGCCCCAGTCTGAATCTCTTGCTACACTAGATAGACAAGAGAACGTGTAAATCGAGCAATTCATGGATTGCTGAAAAGTTGCCGTCGAAGAGAAGCTTCTCCGAGACCAAAGCGACTCTGAGACAGTTCTTCACCTTACTATCCACGCGCGTGGATGTAGCTAGGGCTGCGTCACGTCTAACCAACTTCAGGTTGCCACTGAAGGGCGGAGTTATACGTGGACAAACTACTGCCCTCGAAAGAAATCACATTAAGGATCATATTTCGGAAATCTTTCTCTTGAAGACGTAATGATAACGCCTCAGTAAGGTGGATTACGTATGATAAAGCGTCTGAGTTAAGTCTATTAGACATCATTGTCGTTTTCAACATAGTGGTTGGAAAAGACATAGACGGCGAAAAAGATAATTTCCAGTCTTTAACCCCGCCGTCTAGACGCATATGAACTCTCGGTATGCCCTGTTCTGCCAAAATAAATTATTCCTAGAAATGATAAAAGGCAGAATTGAGCATTGAGGACAAGAAACTAAACTATCATGCTTGGTAGCAGGCTTATATATATATAGCGTCGATAAATAATACAAATGTTCTAATGACATTATTGGACTGTGTCGGTAAGTCAGGGACAATGTCCCTGAACCGATCCAAAATTCCGTGTCCAATGACGCTATAAGTCTCTTATCCAACATCGCAGCAATGTAGTCCGAAGGAACAACCACTGGAAGATAATGCCGGAAGAAATGTATGGCATCTTCCGTTGTTCCGAAAGGGAAAACTCGAAATCGTCCGAATCCCTTTCGCCATCCTGTCGGACCCTATAAAGCGTTCGGTCGTCCAAACCTGATGCAACAGCGAAGCGCACCGACCCAGCGCCGTCGGATAATTCCTAATTCGACCGAGAAACTGTCGATTGCTGGGATGTTGCGAAAAACTGTGCTAACTTGGATAGCACGTCCGTCACTGAGGCCTGTGGAGAAGCGGTCTTACGATGCATTGCCGCTGGAAGCTCCGTGATCGTTACCCCCGTGCATACTTCTATTATGCGAGCGAACGGAGTGTATAGGCCTCGTGTCCCTTGGCTACCGGATGGCGTGATCTGTTCGCCGTGGAATCACTGAATGACGAAACTGGTCAGATACTCGAGGTCACGTAGCCAATGTGCGGTCGTGTGCGCTGCTGTGCGGATGAGGAAGCATTATCGACAGTCTCTCGGACTGTCAAAATAACGGAGTGTCCCGAGCGGCGGACATATGCTCCGAATGCGAAATATCTGAACCACAACATGCGGTCCCCTATGTTGTTGTACGAGAGAGGGACCTCTCTCGTTCACAGCCCGGACGGACCTGGACGAGCCAGGAACCGGACTAACAGGCTTCCTCCGATCTGTCCTCAATCCGTCGTCACTGGGTGAGTACTAAAGTTATTATAGTGCTCGCATCACCCAAATCTCCTTCTTAGACCGCAACGGACAAACCCGGCTGCCAAACCATTCGATGAATGGACGCTACACCGGGTGAGCTAGCGAATGTCACTCAGTCGATCCTACAAGGGACCTCTTAGGCGATAGACATATTCCATGAGCACTTATTGCCGCTAGCTCTTCATTAACTATGACGACAGAGGCACACTTTGAAAGACATCTCCGTAACTTTGCGAACAAGAAACCCGAAATGCTTGGTAATAGCAAGCATATAATAATATATATAGCGTCGTTCAATAATTCGAAAGTTTGTGTGACATTATTGGACTATGTCGGAACTGAGGGACGATGTCCCTGAACCGAACCAAAAATTTCTAAGTCCACCCATGCTATCAGTTTCTTATCCGGCATCGCAGCATACTGGTCCGACGAAAGAACCTGTAGAAGATAAAGTCAGATGACATACACAACAGAATATGTTGTTCCGAAAGGGAAAGCTCGAAATCCTCTGAATCCCTTTCGGTATCCCGTCGGACCGGATGAAATTTTTCGGACGTCCGTACCTGCTTCCGCGGAGCGTCCCGACCGATTCAGTTGTTGCTGGGATTCTGCAATAAGCTGTGCTATTTGCGATAGCACGTCCGTCACCGAGGCCTGTGCAGTAGCGGTCTTACGATGCATTGCCGCCGGAAGCTCCGAGTACGTTGACTCCCGCACATTTTCTTATGCGAACGTCCGGAGTCTGCAGGCCTCGTGTCCCTGGCTACCGGATGGTGTGACCTGGTCGCCGATGATTCTCTGATTGGCGAAGCTGACTGGATATCCGAGGTCACGTAGCCAAGAGCGGTCGTGTGCGCTACCATGAGAATGAGGAAGCCTTATTGACAGTCTCTCCGGACTGACTATATGTCGGAGCGTCCCGAGCGGCGGACGTATGCTCCGAATGCTAAACATTTTGTACCACAACATCTGGGGCCAGATGTTGTTGTACGAGAGAGGGGCCTCTCTCGCTCGCCGTCCGGATGGACCTGGACAAGCTAGGAACCGGACTAAAAGGCTTCCTCCATTCTCCCTCTAATACGGCGTCACTGGGTGTGCATTTGGTTGATTTATAGTGCTCGCATCACCCCAAAACTCCTTCTAGACCGCAATGGACGAACCCGGCTGCCGAACCATTCGATGAATGGACGCTACACCGGACGAGCTAGCGGACGTCAAAGGCCGTCGAACCTACTAGGGTCCTCTTAGGCAATTGGCGTATTTACATGAGCACTTTTCCGTTAGCTCTTCATTAATTGTGACGACGGAGGCACACTTTTGGAAGACATCACGGATACATGACCCTAATCTTGATCGTCTGAAATAGAAATTGATAAAGTAGAGTGACCCTGCGGGGAAAGGACCGGAATGTCCAATTCCCCACTAACATACCGTGACACACGCTTCCCATGTTGTCATCGAAATTATCACATACAGAACAGGAGTTAGTGCGAGTACACTGACTACATATAGAATGATTATAAAGTCAGAGGAAGATTTCCTCTTATTACAAATGACCAAAATCCTTTCAATGTGAAAAGAAAACAAAGTCCTAGTACTCGCACCAACCCCTGACAATCAAAATACATAATAATATGATCCAATAACATAGAAAAAATAATTGAAATCAAAAAATTTTGAAAAAAAATATTTTTTCAGAACAGCCCAAGTTTCTGAAAAGTAACGTTGAGCCCCAATGGATCCCAAGACTAAGTGTGGACAAAAATTTTAAAAATATTTTAAACAATTTATGCAACACTTACGAACAATAATAATGTATCTAGTTATGATTAAATAAACATCAAGATATTATTTTCAAGAAATCCCCCCTCACACAGAGGGCTGTTGTAAATGTAAACAATAAGTGTAAAAACACTAGAATAAGACTCCAGGCACCCTGGCCCGAAATCAGTTACCAATAATACACTATCTGATGCAAAACAGAGACTTCCAGGGAAGAAACTGCAGAACATCAGATGGTAGATGCAGAACACAACGCCTAACCACCCATAGGTGAAGACGTAAACATGGGGAAAAGAACAGAATTCATTCTGTTATTCAGCTAAAACTCCCAAGAAATTTTAGTAATAAAATTACAGAAAATATGCCAAAAGCATGGGAGAATAGCAAGAGGGGACTTAAAGGAAAAGGAGAGAGGAAAACACTGAACAAGCAGTGTAACTTGATAACAAAAATGACAACAAAATGGCTGCTGCCTCGAAAATAGGTAACTTAACATAATTTCATTAAAAAATTTTAAGTTACAGCCCTGATAATTTTCTGTCACACATTTTTCCTCTCCTCCTTCTATATCCTCCTTAGAATCACCATTTCACTAATATTTATGTGTCTGGCATCATTTAAACTGAGATTTACAAGCACAAAGATCAGTCAGATGTTAACTGATGAAGGGCCAAACTAAGAATGATTAATGGCGCCAATTTCGGAATGTCCTTGACACTGCGCATGCGCAGTAGAGGTGAAGTTCAGGACATGTTTTCTTTGGTTTTAGATGCAAATTTTGGGGATTGGCAATTTGGGGGGCAAAATTTGTGTTTGGCCCTATATTTTAAGAGTTAGCACCAGCTATGTCTGGGTCATTGGTATAGTATAAAAATATCAATAATTGACTACATTCTCAGATATGAATTTATGGAGGGAGGTGATAGGGGAAGAAGTGGATGATGAGGGCAAAATGGAGTTGGATAGTGATCACAAATTGATTACAGTGACAATCAGGGCCAAAAACCTAGAGAAAAGGAAAGGAAGCTTCAAGGAGGTTTGGGAACTCAAAAAGGATGCCGACTGGGCGAAGTTCGAAGAAAAACTGAAACTAAAGCTTGCAGTCGTACACAAGGGGGGCAGTGTCCAGAAGATGGCCGACGCCATAGTTGCGAGCCTAGTGGAGGCAGGGAAGGAAAGTGTAGGAAAGATTAGGGTGTCAAGACGGGAACTTGGGTACAGAGTGAACGAAGAACTGAAAAGGGCCATAAAGGTTAGAAAAGCTAAATGTGCTGCATATAGGAGAAGTAGAAAACTTAAGGGGGTGGAAAGCAATGAGGCCATGGTAGCAAAGCAAAGGAAGAATACCAACAAGCACGAAATAAAGTAAACAAGATTAAAGACGACAACCGGAGAGTGCGAAATAGCAGTCTTATTAGGACGATAAGAACGACAGGGTGCAGGGAGGGGGATCGAGTTGGAAATGGGTGAACAAACGTAACAAAGGGAATAACCCACAGAGCATTAAAGTAGATGGCAGAGTTACACAAGAGCGAGATCAAATCGCATTAGAACTAGTCAAGCACTGGGAAAAGGTAAACAATAAGCGATGGAGCATGGGGAACCCACCAGAGTGTCCGAACCAGGTCGAGGAAAATCTATCGGACTTTGTGTGCAGCGAAATCAAAACTGAGGAGGTGCGAAGGGTGATCTCAAAATTGAGGAATGGAAAAGCGGGAGGGGTGGACGAAATTCCTAACGAGTTTATCAAAAAAGGGGGAGATGAACTCTTGGAAAGCCTAAATGCCCTATTCAATTTAGCCATAGAAAAACAAGAGGTCCCAAAGGAGTGGAGGGAAAGTAAAGTGACATTTATTCACAAAAAGGGGGGAAAAGACGTCTTTGATAATTATCGAGGGATCTCTGTCAGCAGCAACATTGGAGAAGTCTTTTGTAAAGTCCTGTATGGGAGATTAGAGGTGATTGAAGAGAAGGTTTTTTGGGGAGAAATCCAGAATGGCTTCAGGAAGGGAAGGAGAGTCACTGACCTCCTTCACACGCTATCCCAAATGATAGAATCCGCAAAAGCAAAACAGAAAAAGATGTTCATGGCCTTTTTGGATGTTAAAAAGGCATACGATAGAGTATGGAGGGAGGGTATGTGGCACAAGCTGGAGGCTCTGGGCTTGGGGGACGAGTTTGCTGGGATTGTGAAAGCATTATATAAAGATGTACAGAGTGAACTTAGCCTGGGAAACATTACAACAGAACGTGTGCCTATGGAGATAGGCCTAAAACAGGGGTGTATCCTTTCGGCAATTCTTTTTGCATTGTACATCAAAGGTTTAGGAGATGAACTCCTGCATAGCGACGAGGGGGGTGCAGTTGGTGACTTGAAGATCCCAGGGCTATTTTTTGCAGACAATATGGTGCTAGTGTCAGAAAGTGAAGAGGGACTCAGTCCTTCCCAGGAAGAAAATCCCACGGGAGCAATAAAATGCCCTCGTAAAAATGGAGACGGGGGCATTATGCACTCGTGAATCAATAACAGCATGTTATAATTTTCCAGTGAAAATTTTAACATGCAGGTAGAAAAAAAAATTTGTTCCCACCCAAATTAAAAGTAGATTGACACCCTACAAGCCACCAGAACAAAGAGATTTTCATGGAAAATGCAAGGCGATTTGAAGCTGCGTGGTACAGTCTTTCGATTTTGAAAACCGTAGGTACGTTATAGCCTACATCGCTTGCTACTATTTGAAGTGATGCGCACTATCGTGCATCCAGCCCCGTAATTAGAAAAAAGATTTGCCGGCGGCAATTCTTTGGCGAGAATGCTTGGGAGTGATACCTGATGGTCGTGTTGTTGGCAAGAACAATTAACATGCAATGAAGAATGCAGCCACCAATTGAGAGCACTGTGCATTCAGTACGGTATTTGGGCATATCCGTATCGAACGGTAACATGAAAGCTGGACGATTTTGTGCTTTCGTGGTTTTCATTAAAGGAATCCCAACTTTTGGGTCATGACGATGTGTTAGGCGCCAAGTAACAAAAAAACGCACATTGCGGCTATAATTTATGCGGAGCTGATAAATTTGCTCCATTGGTGAATACTGAATGGTGATTGGACCAGGAAGCATGAACCTCTCAGAGAACATCAGGTTTTTCCAAACAGAAGAAGTGAATAGGATTTGTGCTGAATACATTCACGCTGTTAGTAAAGCCCACTGCCAGATATTCGTCCCTTGATACTGAATTAAAAATAATTGACTGTTCACACAGAAATGATTTCTCAACTGGAATGCATTACCAGATTTTGATAGCTCTCTTAGCAGAGCCGAGGCGCAGTGTTGTTGACTCGCATTTCCGCCAAATCGTCATGTATCCCAATGAGTTTATAGGTGCCCAATCAAAATGCGTATTACACTAAGTGACAGCAATACATGGTATGTTTGATTATCATGATTCCGGACCATAAATGCCGGTCTTTCACTAAATTTCCGGTAATTTTACAGTAAATAATTAAATGAAAGAGTCAATGACTCTGTAGCTCAACTTGGATATGACAGGAATTAGTACTTGCTGTGACCAAGACAACTGAATAATGAATATGACAGGAATTAGTATTTGTTTTGGCCCAGTCAACAATAATAAAAGAATTACAAGGTGACTGTAATGGACTACAGATTAAGACCAATCATTGTAGATTATTATTTTTGTGTGGAAATTTTCAGTCCCAAACAAAATATTTTCAGACTAAAATTTTTTCTTCTTCTTCTTAAAATTGACCAGAATGCATCAAAACACAAAAAACTAATTTCCAGATTTTGGTCCAAAATTTTCTAAGTCCCACCCGGACCCCTACTTTGCATAATTTATTCACGAGAAAAACTCTGTATTATATGTAATGTATCCCATGGTACTAAACATTCATACAAAAATTTATTCAAATCAGATCTTTCATTTGGAAGTTCTGCGCAAAAATCTGATTGCACTTAATTTTGAACAAAATGGCTGCTAGCGGCCATCTTGAATTTCAGACTAGACCCAAAAACACTCCTTCTCGTCCCACAGTGATAACAAAGGTACCCAAGAAGTTTCGTGAAGATCGGTTCATAAATACGGCCTCTAGCCCGAGCCGTATTGGGATTTGCACTCACAGTGCTGAAAGTAACACTAAATAAATCAAAGTTAGCCTAATTTGCCTAATTTTCGCACAAGAAAAAAACCTGTAATATATGTAATGTATCCCATGGTACTAAACATTCATACAAAAAATTATTCAAATCAGAGCTTTCATATGGAAGTTCTGTACAAAAAACAGATTTCGGCATCGTCGGTACAAAATGGCTGCTGGCAGCCATCTGGAATTTGGGACTGCACCCCAAAACACTCGTTCTCGTCCCACGGTCATAACACAGGTACCCAAGAAGTTTCGTAAAGATTGGTTCATAAATACGGCCTCTAGCCCGAGCCATAGCAGCTTGGAACTTACAGCTCTGAAAGTAACACTAAATAAATCAAAGTTAGTCTAATTTGCATAATTTGCACACGAGAAAAAAACCCGTATTATATGTGATGTATCCCATTGTACTACACATTTATACAAAACTTTATTCAAATCAGAACTTTCATACAGAAGTTCTGTACAAAAAACTGATTTTTGCATCATCGGTACAAAATGGCCACTGGCAGCCATCTTGAATTTCGGACCACACCCAAAAACACTCGTTCCCGTCCCAGGGTCATAACAAAGGTACCCAAGAAGTTTCGTAAAGATTGGTTCATAAATACGGCCTCTAGCTCGAGCCATAGCAGCTTGGCACTTACAGCTCTGAAAGTAACACTAAATAAATCAAAGTCAGTCTAATTTGCATAATTTACGCACGAGAAAAAAACCTGTATTATATGTGATGTATCCCATGGTACTAAACATTTATACAAAACTTTTTTCAAATCAGAACTTTCATACAGAAGTTCTGTACAAAAAACTGATTTTTGCATCATCGGTACAAAATGGCCGCTGGCAGCCATCTTGAATTTCGGACCACACCTAAAAACACTCGTTCCCGTCCCAGGGTCATAACAAAGGTATACAAGAAGTTTCGTAAAGATCGGTTCATAAATACGACCTCTAGCCCGAGCCATAGCCAATTGTTGACGTACGGACAGACGGACGACGGGCCATGACAATAGCTCAAATTTGACTTCGTCAAAGTTGAGCTAAAAATTCTAATCACGTCGCTTGAAACCTTTCCCCTTACTTGATAATATATGCCTGGTCAAAATACGAGTGCGTTTTTTTGCACTCTGGAAACGGGAATGACGGGCACGAGCGCTATAGCACCCGTCTCATGGGAAAGACTGGGGGCTAGCGAAGATGCTGGGAATTGTTGGGAAATATGGGAGCAAATGGAGACTCGAACTTAATGAAAGCAAGAGCAAAGTTATACCCGTGGGCCGCAAAGTGGACCTCACTAGAAAGTGGAGAGTGGGGGAGTTCTGCACTCCGGAAGGCAGTAGTAGACTTCTTAGTGTAGGAGAGACTAGTGACTATGAGTACCGGGGGGTAAATATAAACATTACAGGAAGAGGCATCTACCGAAACCACACAAATAAATTGATTCTGAAGGGGAAGCGAATCCTTAACCAAATGAAACTTATTGGGAGAAACAGTTTCAATACAGTTTTCGTGGGGAAAACCATTTGGGAAATGGTGGGTCTGCCAAGTATAACATACGGTACGGAAGTGGTACCCCTAAACCAGACGGCCGTAAAGAGCTTGGAAATCCTGCAGAACAATGCAGGCCGATGGATAACAGGCTCGAGTAATGCCGCAGCGCTAGAAGCAATCAGGGGTGAGCATAGGTGGATGAGGATCAAGGACAGGATAGACCTATTGAAACTCGGTTATCTTAATTATTTGGAAAATCTCCCTGATAGCCGATGGTGTAAAGTAATGTCTCTGAGAACTTTCAACTCAAATATCAAGACGGGGTGGATGGTCCAAGTGAGGGAGCTAGTAGAAAACTACTCATTGGAGATCTCGGACCTTGACGCTGGGGCAAACCTGGGCAAAAAGATCGTCAGAGAAAGGGTCATGGAGGATTGTAACCGTAATTGACGAGAGGGGGTCAAATCTAAGAGATCTTTGGATGGCCTGCGTGATAAAGAGAAGCCTGGTTTTGAAGAGTACCTTGATGGCACCTTCGGGGGGTCACTGTTGTTCAAACTGAGGTCGCGGTCCCTGGAGCTGAGGGAAAAAATTGGGAAAAACAGTGAAAAGGAGTGCCAGATGTGTAACTTGGGCGTGGTGGAGACCCTGGAACACTGAAAGAATGTCCAAAATACCAGTCTAAAAGAACAAGATTCACAGTGAGTATAATGGAGAAGTGGGGTGAGAGAAGGAAGGACATGTGGTTAGGGGGCGACTCAAAGGAGAGGGTTAAAATACTAATCAGAGAGATTGGGAAGAATGCGGCAAGGGATGTCATCAAGCAGTTCGTCTCCGAGTGTTGGGTGGAGAGAAGAAGCGCGGGAATAGGGAGGCAGTTGGTAGAACATGGGTAACCAAGGCCTTCTCATACGAGAACCGCGACAAATCAGCGGCCGGCCGAAGTGTTATTATTATTAACTTGATGAATGTGATAACCCGGGCTCTGCGCGAATGCAATCGCGATTCTGATTCCACATCGATGAAAATGTCTATTCATTTCGGCACCATTACCGGGTTATTGTTTTTACTGTTTTACATTTAGACAAAAACATGGACGATATCGTAACATTTGTTGACACTTCGGGAGTATTCAAATAATGATAATTAAGGGCCTATATAAGTAATGAAATTTTGTTTATTTTGAAAATTCTCACCTCTGATATTCCTTCAATTCAAATTAAATATACACAAAATGTACATCAAAATGAAGGTTGGGATGTATAGAACACGAAACACATGTGTACTCAACTCATAGAGTCGACTGTAGGCACCACTGGTTCCTGGAATTCTGCTGCCGTATTCGCACCAGAACTGATAATTTCACGAAAAAAACTTGTGGCCAAATGTGCTTTACATATCCAAGAACAAAGCTAGGGGATAAAAATTCTTCAAAACACGGCGACAGAGCTGCATTGGGGAAAATTCCAAAGCCTTTGCTTTTGTTTACGTATGAGTATACTTTCGATTTCCGGTCGATGTCATCGGACAGAAAAAGCATGTAAAAACAACGCCGTCTAAAATCAAATAATGAAAAAGATCGCCTTCATACAGTATACTGTTATTAGATTGAGATTGCACAGTTGCCATATTCAATGCAAGGTATCATGATACATGTTCAAATTTCTTAGAATTACGATTTTGTTTTTCGATGGAAATTCGTGGTAACGAGTGATTTGCGCATGTCTGTCGTGCATGGAAACCATCTTCAATAAAAAATGCAGAGTGTTGTCCTTTTCCACAATGCAGTCCTGTCACTGTATTCGAAAGTGTTTTGAATGCCTAGCTTTGTTCTTGGATATATGCAGCACATTTGGCCACAAGTTGTTCTGATGAAATATTACTTTATTATCAGTTCTGGTGCGAATACGGTAGCAGACTTCCAGGAACCAGTGGTGCCTACAGTCGACTCTCTGAGTTGATTACATATGTGTTTCGTGTTCTATACATCCCAACCTTCATTTTGATGTATAATTTGTGTATATTTAATCTGAATTTAAGGGCCTATATAAGTAATGGAATTTTGTTTATTTTGAAATTCGCATCTCTCATATTCCTTAAATTCAGATTAAATATACACAAATTATACATCAAAATGAAGGTAGGGGTGTATAGAACACGAAACACATATTAATCGACTCAGAGACGACTGTAGGCACCACTGCTTCCTGGAAGTCTGCTACCGTATTCGCACCAGAACTGATAATAAAATAATATTTCATCAGAACAACTTGTGGCCAAATGTGCTTCATATATCCAAGAACAAAGCTAGGCATTCAAAACACTTTCGAATACAGCGATAGGACTGCATTTTGGAAAAAGACAACACTGTCTGCATTTTTTATTGAAGATGGTTTCCATGCTCGACAGACATGCGCAAATCATTCGTTACCACGAAGTTTCATCGAAAAACAAAATCATAATTCTAAGAAATTTCAACAGGTATCATGATACCTTGCATTGAATATGGCAACTGTGCAATCTCTATCTAATAACAGTATACTGTATGAAGGTGATCTTTTTCATTATTTGATTTTAGACGGCGTTGTTTTACATGCTTTTTCTGTCCGATGACGTCGACCGGAAGTTGAAAAATTTATAGTAATTTATATATTTTTTATACTTACCAATGACCCAGACTTAGCTGGTGCTAATTTCCTTAATTCAGAGCCAATCACAAATTTTGTCCCCCCAATCCCCAAAATTTGCATCAAAAACTGAAAAATACATGTCCTATATGGCCCTCCATACATCGACTCCTCTGCGCATGCGCAGAGTCAAGGAGGTCCCGAAATTGGCGCCAATTATCATTCTTACAACCAGTGCCTGGTAAGCGTTATGTACTCAGCGGGGAGGTATGAGTTCCCAACTCCTGGGAGGGCCATCCCCGTCTGGGTCATTGGTAAGTATAAAAAATATATAAATTACTATAAATTTTTTGACATTTTTATACTGTACCAATGACCCAGACTTAGCTGAATAGTAAATAGGCTGGAGGGCCTAGGACATAAAGGAAAATCCAATAAGCTCAATTATGTATAATAGAATATCTTCTCCAGGAGAAAAGAAGAGATAGGCTTTACATGTATCTTTCCTATTTATAATAAAGAAGAAAGACACAACACCGATCAGTAATTGAGCATAATAATCAATGATCTCTATTAACATCCAGTATAACCCTTTATACTAATATTTTTAAAGGTAAGCCAATAAATAAAGGAAGTCCAGAGAAATGAGACTCTTTATATTCATTAAAAGTGTCCGAGGATTGTATATTAACGCTCGTTTGACACATGACATATACAAATGCTTCACACCGAGCTACACTTTAAATATATTACATGGATGATTAAACATTATCTTTACACTTTAAAACCATCCCTGTACCGACTCGGAATTACTGACTCTGGGGGAGGTATTCCCTTGCTTTTCACTATAAAGCAGGTGACCTAAGGGAACACCCCCCCCCCCCCTTCCCCTTGCCCTGGGTCAAATACCCCAGAGCGAAGAGGGCAGCAGGACAGAGTCACTGCCGGAACAGAAAGCCTACATAACTATAGTTGCAACTGTTTAGTGGACGATATTCTGAGCAACTGATAACGGACCTAAACAATGGAGGTCTCCAGAAATGGACTTAATATTTCTGAGATAAAAATTAGTGAATGTGGAAGGTTGAGACCAATATGCAGCCTTCATTAGATCAGTAATAGCAATACAATTAGCATAGGCCCAAGAAGTAGAAAGAGCTCTTACTTCATGAGCTGAGGTCTTGAGTGCCGACTGCTGAGAAGAAGATAATTTTTCATAAGCAGTTCGAATAGTTAATTGAATCCATCTAGCAATAGAATGGACCATAATATCCTTTCTATTAGGCATCAAAGACAGAAAGAAACGCTTACGTCCCTTTCTGATGAACTCAGACCAATGTCTGTAAATACGTATTGCTCTAACAGGACACAGTAGAGGCCTACGCCCATCAGATGATGGAAGGGCCTCAATAATAATAGGTTCAGGATACTTATTAGGAGCCTGATTCTTAGCCAAAAATCCAACATTAGTGGTAAAGGTAATAGTATTACCGACACTACGGTAGTGAGAATCCTCCACAGATAGTGCATGAAGCTCACTAACTCTTCTAGCAGAAGAGAAAGCTAAGAGAAAAGCTGTCTTATATGTCAAGAATTTGAAGTCAACCGTGTCAAGAGGCTCAAAAGGCGCTTCTTTTAGCTTAAGAAGAACCCAGGCCAAATTCCACTTCGGAATTAATCTAAGGGTTCTAGGTCTATTTATCGAAAAATTTCTAACTAACTTAGATAAAGAGACATTAGTTCCAATCCTCAAGCTATCATGATGTGCATAGGTATCAGATAGCATAGACCTATAACCATTAATGGCGATAGGCTGCAGATTAATCTCATCAAACAAGTATACTAGAAAGTCTGCTATGTCTGGAATGGAGGGATCATAAATATCTACTGAATGATCCTCACACCACTGACAAAAGACCCTCCACTTAGCAGCATAGTTTAGCGAAGAGGAGGTCCTCCTGCAGTTAGAAATCGCGTCCACTGCTCGTCCTGTAAAATGTTTTCCGTGCAAGAAGGACCGCACAATGGAAATACGTGAAGGTTTAGACCTTGCGGATTGTGATGGAGGATGCGCGATTTCCCTTGCGAAAGAAGATCTTCCCGTTGAGGAAGCTTCCTCGGCATGTCCCACAACAGACACCTGAGTAGATTTATCCACGGTCTCTGTGGAGACAGAGATGCTACCAACAGAATCTTGCATTGCGATTGTTTTATCTTGAGCAATATCTGCTGAATCAACGGCACTGGAGGATACGCATATCCTATCATTCCGTCCCAAGAGATCGAGAGAGCGTCTACTGCAAACGCTCGAGGATCCGGACAAGGTGACACATACGTCTGCAACTGATTGTTGAGATGTGTCGCAAATAAATCTATCATTGGCCGTTCCCATTGGTAGCAAATCTGATTGAATACTTGCTTGTTGAGAGTCCATTCTGATGGCAACAGGCGACCCCTCCGTGAAAGGGAGTCTGCTAAGATGTTCAGACGACCCGGAATATGACGGACGGAGAGAAGAATCTGATGTTCTAGTACAAACAGAAGAATTCTTTCCGTTAGATTGAGCAACGGAATGGAATGAGTGCCACCTTGGTTCCGAATATATGCAACTACTGTCGTATTGTCGGACATAATTTGCACATGTGCATTCTGAATAACGTCTATCCAATGACGTAGAGCAAGCCAAATCGACATCATCTCTTTGATGTTGATGTGCTTGCTTAGAAACTGCGGATCCCAAAGACCCTGGCACTTCAAATCCGATGGGCTCAGTGTCGCGCCCCAGCCTGTTTGACTGGCATCCGTCATAATCGTAAAGCTCGGATCTGGCAACTGCAGTGGAACTCCCTGAGTTAACCACTGTATGTCTGCCCAAGTCTGAATCTCTTGTTTCACTTGGCTTGACAAGAGTACGTCCGTTTCGAGCGAATGAATCTTCACTCTCCAATTCTGAGTCAGATAGACCTGGAGAGGACGAGTGCGTAGCCGCCCCATCGGAATGAGATCCGAGGCAGCTCCGCACAGACCTATTAGTCTCATGAATTCCCTCGCTGACACTTTGTCTGAGTGAAGACAATAGCAAGCATAACAACAGACTAATTTCGCTCTGGTTAACGGCAGACGAACGAGATTGTTGTGCGTCTCGAAGCTCATTCCCAGGTGGGTAAATGACTTGGGCGGCACCAGATCCGACTTCTCTTCGTTTACTATGAAACCGAGACGTCGGAGCAATAGAAGCAGATTGTGCATGTCGTTCTGAAGCGTTAACTCGTTGCCGTATCTCTGAAGAATATCGTCCAGGTAAGCCGACGTTACCGCAGACGAATGAGCTCGGAAAAGAGTCATTACGGAGTTCATTACTCGAGTGAATGCCCAGGGCGCTAGATTCAGACCAAAGCACATCGCTCGGAACTGATAAACAACACCTAGGACAGCGAAGCGAAGATACTTTCTGAACGCCGGATGAACCATGACGTGAAACTATGCATCCTTGAGGTCTATGCTCGCAGCATAGTCGTTCACTCGAATGCTCGCTCTGACCGATCGAATGGTCTCCATATAAAACTTTGGAGTCACGATCAGCTTGTTTATCAGCTTAAGTCGATCACTGGACGAAACGAGCCGTCTGGCTTCAGAACCAGAAAAAGATGGCTGTAGAAACCTGGAGATTCCTGGTTTTCTACGACCTCTATCGCGTTCTTCGTTAAAAGAGACTGGACTTCTGATAGAAGTGCCGTTCTTTTCTGACAATTTGACGGAAGCCGAGTCCATCTTGGACTTCGAGTTAATGGAGGCTTGCCTTTGAAGGACAGTTTTAGTCCTTCTGAAATAACCCCTAGAACCCAAGGGTCCTCCGTAATTGATTCCCAATTGCTTGAGAAACTCGACAGAGGTCTAGACCATCACTTCCTGGATCCGCGAGGCTTGCGGTAGGAGAAACCACGTCCTCCGCGACCCGTACCTCGCCCCGTCGGCCTAGGGGCGTCTGACCGGTTATTTCGGCCAGCATAACGGCCCCTAGTCGAGTCGCTACTCTGCCGGTCTCTAGAGTAAGACCTAGAGGACGCATAGGAACCTCTATAGGAACTTCCCCTGGACGAACTCGTCCCGGAAGTGCCTGGCCTACTCCTGTCTGCTGGTTCTGATTTCTTGGAAGCAGACTTAAACAACAGAGAGTCTGAAGCTTTCTTTGTCAATTTATCATATATATCAGAAAGCTTGCCACTGAAGAGAAACTCTCCAGATACCGGAGTGACTCTAAGAGAGTTTTTCACCTTACTGTCCACGCGTGTGGAAGTAGCCAAGGCCGCGTCACGTCGAGCTAACTCCAGATTTGCCACTGAAAGGGCGGAGTTATAAGTGGAAAACGCTATGGCCCTGGACAGAACTCTTAAAGACGTTTGTACGTCTTGAAATTCAGGTCCTTCAAAGCGTAATGACAACGCTCTAGTAAGGTGATCTGCATAGGAAAGAGCGTCTAAACTAGCTCTGTTAGACGATATCGTCGTTTCCATCGTAGACGACGGAAGTGACATAGACGACGGCATGGATATATCAAGGTCTTCAGCCTGGTCATCTAAACGCAGAGGAACTCTCTGGATGCCCTGACCTGCCGTATCAAACTTGTTCCTTTGATTAATAAACGGCAGCTGTAGAGCAGATGCCAGTAGGAAGGCTGACCTGCCCATCTTGTTGGCAAGTTTATCAATAGCGTCATTCAATAACTCAAAAATCCGAGAGACATTCTTGGATTGTGACGGAAATTCCGGGACAATGTCCCTAAACCGATTAAAAAACTCGGTGTCCAGTGGCGCTATCACCCTCCTATCCGGCTGCGCAGCATTTTGGTCTGGCGGAACAACTTCTGGAAGGTAATACCGGATGAATTCTACGGCTATTTTATGTCGTTCCGAAAGGGAAATATCTAATTCATCAGAATCCCTTTCGCCATCCTGCCGGACCTCATGTAAATCATGTAAATCTCGGTCGTCCGCACCGGATCCAGCAGCGGAACCTACCGACCCAGCATCTTCTGACATTTCATGTTCCGACAGAGGCTCTGACGGTTGCTGGGATGCTGCGATTAACTTTGCTATCTGTGATAGCACATCCGTTACAGAGCCCTGGGGAGCGGCGGTCTTACTAGATTTAGCCGCCGGAAGCTCCCTGGACGTTGCATCCTGCATACATCTCTTATGCGAACGTCCGGATGAAGAAGGCCTCGAATCCCTGGCTACCGGATGGCGTGACCTGATCGCCGAGGAATCCCTGGTCGGCGAAGCTGACTGTAATTCACTGGTCACATAGCCAAGGTGCGGTCGAGTGTGCTGCTGAGAGGATATGGAAGCCTTATAGGTAGCCTCGGCGGACTGCCTATATACCGGAGCATCCCGAGTGGCAGACGTATGCTCCGCCTGCGTAACACTACGGACTACAACATCTGGTCCCAGATGCTGTTGTCTGAGAGAGGGACCTCTCTCGCTTGCAGCCCGTGTCGAACTGGACAAGCTAAACACCGGACTGTCAGGCTTCCTCCGATCCATCCTCCTTTCCGTCATCACTGGGTGTGCACGTGGATGTTTTATAGTGCTCGCAACACCCGACTCTCTCTGCTGGACCGCAACGGATCAACCCGAGTACTGCCCCATTCGGTGAATGGACGCAACCCTGGTCGAGCTAGCGGACGTCAACCCCTTCGGGTTCCTTTCAGGGAATTGACGAATCTCCATGTGCACTTTTGCCACTAGCTCTTCACTTGTATGTCACGACGGAGGCACACTTCTGGACGACATCACGGAAACATCACCCTGTTCTTGTTCCTCTGAAAAAGAGAGTGAAACACTAGAGTGACTCTGAGGAGAAAGAACCGGAATGGATCTTTCTCCAGGAACAACATACCGTGACACACGTTTCCAACGTTTTTCATCCCATTTGAAACACACAGAACAAAGATCAGTGCGAGTACAGAGAGAACAATTAATACAGAGATCATGAGAATCATAGGAAGACTTCCTCCTATTACAATTTGAACAATAATCATTCATAGTGAAATGTAAACAATCAAAGTACTCGCACTAATCCTTGAAAATAAAGATACATAATACAACAATCCATTATATTCATTAATAAATAATGATTTGAAAAGAAAAAATTTAAAAAAAAAAAAAATTTTCAGAAGAGCCCAAGTTCCCAAAGGCAACCCTGAGCCCAATGGATCCCAAAAAAAGCCTAAGTGTGGACAAAAATTTAAATTCATTTTGAAAAAATTAATGAGACACTTACGGACAATAATAATGTATCTTACTATGAATAAGAGATGCAGAAGACAAAAAATCACTATCAGCAGTAACTGTTGTCAACCTAAGCAAAAGTGTCAACAAACCGGAAACATGACTCCAGGCACTGAAACAACATGGCCCGAAATCAGTCACCAATTAAAACACTATCTGATGCAAAACAGAGGCTTCCAGAGAAGAAACTGTAGAACATCAGATGGTAGATGCAGACCAAAACGCCTAAACACCCCTAGGGTGAGGACGTAAATATGGGGAAAAAACAGAAATAAATCTGTTACGAAGCCAAAACTCCCAGTAATAAACATTACACAAAATTAAGCCAAAACATGGGAGAATAGCTAGGGGGGAATAAGGAAGGTAGAGAGGAAACACTGATCAAACAATGGTACTTCATAGCAAGAATGACAACATCAGGGCTATGCCTTGAAAAAAGGCAACTAGAAATAATTTCATAAAATAATTTTAAGTTACAGCCCTGAACATTCTTGCACTAAATATTTTCCTCTCCTCCTAACGTATCCTCTTTATTTCCACCATTTCACTCATGAATATGTGTCTGGCATCATGAAAACTGAGATTTGGAAGCACAAATAACAGAGAAGTGTGACTGTTTTGAGGGCCAAACTAAGAATGATAATTGGCGCCAATTTTGGGACCTCCTTGACTCTGCGCATGCGCAGAGGAGTCGATGTATGGAGGGCCATATAGGACATGTATTTTTCGGTTTTTGATGCAAATTTTGGGGATTGGGGGGGGCAAAATTTGTGTTTGGCCCTGAATTAAGGAGATTAGCACCAGCTAAGTCTGGGTCATTGGTACAGTATAAAAATATCGAAAGTATACTCATACGTAAACAAAAGCAAAGGCTTTGGAATTTTCCCCAATGCAGCTCTGTCGCCGTGTTTTGAAGAATTTTTATCCCCTAGCTTTGTTCTTGGATATATAAAGCACATTTGGCCACAAGTTGTTTTCTTGAAATATTATTAAACTATCAGTTCTGGTGCGAATACGGCAGCAGACTTCCAGGAACCAGTGGTGCCTACAGTCGACTCTATGAGTTGATTACACATGTGTTTCGTGTTCTATACCTCCCAACCTTCATTTTGATGTACATTTTGTGTATATTTAATTTGAATTGAAGGAATATCAGAGGTGAGAATTTTCAAAATAAACAAAATTTCATTACTTATATAGATAGGCCCTTAAGGAATATGAGAGGTGAGATTTTCAAAATAAACAAAATTCCATTACTTATATAGGCCCTTAAAGGATAAAACAGTTTGGATCAATAAACTCGGCCCAAATGTAAGGAAATATGTGTACTATCGAATGCGTCGGTAATATGGGCGAAAGCTTGATATATATCCCTATTTTGGAGTTTTGAGTTCCCATAAAAACTTGATGGGAACTTTTTTCTATAGGAGTGGGATGTATAGAACACGAAACACATATGTAATCAACTCATAGTCGACTGTAGGCATCACTGGTTGCTGGAAGTCTGCTACCGTATTCGCATCAGAACTGATAATAAAATAATATTTCATCAGAACAACTTGTGGCCAAATGTGCTTCATATATCCAAGAACAAAGCTAGGCATTCAAAACACTTTCGAATACAGCGATAGGACTGCATTTTGGAAAAGGACAACACTGTCTGCATTTTTTTCTTGAAGATGGTTTCCATGCTCGACAGACATGCGCAAATCACTTGTTACCACGAATTTCCATCGAAAAACAAAATCGTAATTCTAAGACATTTCAACAGGTATCATGATACCTTGCACTGAATATGGCAACTGTACAATCTCTATCTAATAACAGTATACTGTATGAAGGCGATCTTTTTCAATATTTGATTTTAGACGGCGTTGTTTTTGCATGCTTTTTTCTGTCCGATGATGTCGACCGGAAATCGAAAGTAGACTCATATGTAAACAAAAGCAAAGGCTTTGGAATTTTCCCCAATGCAGCTCTGCTGCCGTGTTTTGAAGAATTTTTATCCCCTAGCTTTGTTCTTGGATATGTAAAGCACATTTGGCCACGAGTTGTGTTCGTGAAATAGTATCAATTTATCAGTTCTGGTGGCGGTGCGAATACGGCAGCAGACTTCCTGGAACCAGTGGTGCCAACAGTCGACTCTATGAGTTGATTACACGTGTTTCGTGTTCTATACATCCCAACCTTCATTTTGATGTACATTTTGTGTATATTTAATTTGAATTGAAGAAATATCAGAGGTGAGTATATTTAAAATAAACAAAATTTCATTACTTATAAGTTATATAGGCTCTTAAATAGGGATTTCTTTGTAGTACTTTGTCCAGTACTAGTAGCAAGAATAGAGCTTGAAATCGGTCTTTTACCACACTAGAAACAAAACTTAGATCTTGCACACGGTTTCCTATCAAGCATGCGGCAGTTTCCTGATTGAAATCTTTACTTTAGACCTATTCAGGCTATTGCCAGTATTGGGTCTCTTTTTTCAACAAAAACCACGATTCTTTACGCAGTTTCAAGTGGAAAGGCATGAATTAATCTATCGCTACCTTGGGTTATTGGGAATGGAATTTTCGAAGGGTCCATTCTTAAAACGTTTCAGAAACGTTTGTCGACCGGCTCTCATGTGTTGTTCACATAAATGTTGGATTTCGGTGCTCAGTGATCATGAAGTGTTTCCACAAATAAACGAAAAATATGGCCGTCGTCTATTTTTGTAAATCGAGCAAGCAGGTGCCCAATCACACTCATTTCCGCCTGACGTCACGGGTTTTATAATTCGAGTAGCCTCCCTTTCATTATATGTTTACGACTGACTCCAAATAATTTTGAGAGGGGTCGAAAAGGACTTGCCCCAAATCGTCCCTGCACGCCTTCGCCGCGCGAAACCATTCATTCGTAATTTAGAGTATGTCCACATGGCTTCCTTACCTCCCTGAAGGATTCGTGGATCACCCTGACATTCAAAAATACTGCAAGAGTTTTCTCTAATCCTATTTTTGTAACCGTTAAGGAATCCCATGGTGGGTCATTCCCCAGCTGGCGTTACTGCGGGGGTTTCTTTTTCTTCTCAATTCGGCCAGCGCCTCTCCCCTATTTGGCTTGTCCCGTCCTGTTGAAGTCAAAAATCACCATCGACGCTCGGCCTACATCACCGAAGGTTCCAGGTAATCCTGAATCATCAACCAGTTTAGGGAGCGTCCAACCTTCGGCACTTATACCTCTCATGTAATATACCATATTTATTTAATAAAATCAAAATTAAATAAATATGGTATATCTCTAAATGTTATCAATTGGATTGGTTCCTTTTTATGGTATAGGAAGCAGTGTGTTACAGTAAGTGGGACAAAATGAGAATGGTCTCCGGTAGTATCCGGGGTATCACAGGGTAGGTCTTAGGACCCATTTTGTTTTCATTACATATAAATTACATCCAGGATAATATTAGCTCAGAAATTCGTTTATTTGCCGATAACTGTGTCTATTATAGAATAATAAATTCAATTAAAGATTCAAAATTGCTTCAGAACGATATAAATTCATTAGGAAATTGGGCCCGTAAATGGGGTATGGGAGTAGGTAATAAATGAGAGTTCGAGCTCACCTGTAGATGTACGTGTACATGTACACCTCCATAGGATTTAGTGTTAAAATCGTGTACGTGTACAAGATTTTAACGGTTTTTTAGGGTGAGCTCGAATTTTTTTAACACTGAACCCTATGGGAGGAATCCGTAGTTTTACACGTACATGTACCGTTTTGATTGAAATCTGCAGATGAGTTTTCCCCATAGGATTCAGTGTTAAATTGCGAGCAAAAAAACATTTTGAGAGTTCGAACTCATCGTCTTGTCGATTCTAACAATCCGCATCCGTACACGATTTTAACACTGAAACCCTATGGATAGTGTTAAATTGCGAGCAAAAAAAACGTTTTGAGAGTTCGAACTCATCATCTTGCCGATTCTAACAATCCGCGTCCGTACACGATTTTAACACTGAATCCTATGGGGGAAACTCGCTTGCGGATTTTAGGTCTGAAATCGACTCGCGTGAAGAGGTGATGTTTGAATCCGAAAACCCACTGTAGCGTTTCTCGAAGTGAGACTGGCGCACGTTATTGCGAGGTGATCTCGATAAGCACTTGATAGAAATGTTTTGAACGAAGAGTGTTGTCGTCGGTGTGTTGGAAATTCGCGAACCCGCTGTCACGTTTTTGATTGATATATATAGGAGAGAAAAAAAATATAAATAATAGTTATTTAGAAAAATAAATATATCAAATCGAATAGATAATAAAAAAAAAATAGGTAAATCATGAGCGATTCTCAGGATATTAGAGTGAGGTTTCTTTTAAAAATGCTGATGAGAGCCTACGCATTCTGCGTGAACGAACAACTAGGTCGTCTCTTGTTAGAACGATGCTTCGGATGTCAGGATCACCTAGACTTCGATCATGAGAATCATTCGTGTCTGTGTATGGAAAGGGAAGATATGGTTGTCAAGTATTTCGAACCGGCGTTCGAACGTGTTCAAATCAATGAAGTGATCGCGTTTTGGAAGAGATTACTCTACTGTAAGAATCGAAGCAAGCCCACAGATTCGAAAGAACAGAAATTGGCACGTAAAAGTCTGACTTTACGAGATAAGGGATGCATCTTTAAATTATTGTTCAACGAAGCATACGTCTAAGTTTTCTCGTTGATATAAAATAAGGGAGAATAGAAAATAAAAATAAATACACACATAAATTTTTTATCTAATATTAGAAAGAAAAAAAATACAAAAATGAGAACCAGAAATAAATTGTATCCAACGTTAGTGGACGACGAGGACAAGAAGCCGATCGACGTTTTGCCGACGGCACTGTCGCTAGAAGAAAGAGAAAGAGGAGAGAGGTATCGCATCGATCAAATCAATAGAATCCAAGAGTATCTAACTCGAGAGAGAGATTCTCGCCGTTCTCTCAAGAAGAAGTATTCGCGTTTCGTGACATTCGTCAACGCGATCGACACGACACTCTTCACGATTTCCATGAGTTTACACACGGCCGGCATAGGATTGTTGACGACCGCGGTCGCCATTCCGATCGTGCTGACCGTTGAAGGAATGGCCCTCGCCGCCGGATTGTTTAGCACACTCGGAAACTTTTTGAGTAGGAAATTATATCTGAAGGCGAGGAAACACGACAAGATTCGCGTCTTGGCCGACTCCAAGATCGACACGATATCCGAAATGATCTCTATGGCGTTGAAAGACGGTAGGATATCGGACGGTGAATACTTCGCGATATTGAGTGAGAAAACGAAATACGATGCCATGAAAGAAGCCGTGAGAATCAAGACTCGTCAGATCATCAAGGAAGAGATGAAGGATTCTCTCGTGGAAAAGGGGAGGAAAGAGGCCAGGGAGGAATTCAGTAAGATGATAGAACTCAAGAGCAGCGATTGAAAAAAAATATATATATAATAAGAACAGAATTTTAAAAAAAAAATATTAAATTTATATATAAAATAAAAAACGAAATTAATTTAAATAACTCTTTAAAAAATGTATTGCGTAAAGTGTAAGAGAGATACCAAGACGAGTAATTCTCGAGAAGTGACAACTAAAAATGACAGACGGATACTTCGCAGAATTTGTGACGTGTGTGGTTCTGTCAAGACGCGATTCGTCAAAAAAAAGAACACAAGCAAAGGTAAAGGCATCGTGAATAAAATGATTAACAATCTACCTTTCGAAATGCATCTGCCCGGTCACAGTTTCGCGGGACCCAGAACGAAATTGAACAAGAGACTCAATGCCGATCTGACACCCAAATCTTGGAGCAAACCTGTGAATAGGGTGGACGCGGCCGCGTATGATCACGATCTGTACTACGCCGGACATCCCGACACCAAGACTCGCAACGACGTCTGCGACAAAAACATGTTGGGGAAATTGAGAGGCATATCGAATCTGACCAGGAGAGAGAAGATGGAACGTTCACTGGTCGGCAATCTGATCGGTGCGAAACGTCGATTCGGATGGGGCGTTCAAAAAAAAAAAGCGCATCTGAAAAGAAGAAGAAACAATTATTGACGAGCGAATTGGCCGAGGAGTTACACAAACCCATAGTGCATACATTTCGAAAGAGAAGGGTGTTCGTAAAGGGTCTGGATGATATTTGGTCTGCCGACTTGGTCGACATGAGATCATTTTCGAGGTGGAACGAGGGCATCAAATATCTATTGACGGTCATCGACATGTTTTCCAAATACGGTTGGATCAGAGCTTTGAAGGATAAATCGGGACCTTGCGTCGCCGAGGCTCTGAAGAGCGTGTTCGACTCGTCTTCTTGAAAACCGAGTAAATTGTGGTGGATAAGGGAAAGGAATTCTACAACAAGCACGTTCGTCCATTGGTAGACCTCTACTCGATCAAAAACGAAGAGAAAGCCAGCGTGGTGGAACGTTGGAATCGAACGATGAAGGAAAAGATGCACAGATACTTCACGGCGAATTTGACTAAGAAATACATATACGCTCTGAATGGTCTGGTCAAAGATTACAACAACACGCGACACAGATCGATCAAGATGACTCCTGCGGAAGCTAGCGATCTTCGAAACGAAAAACGGGTCTACGCGAATCTATATCCCGAGAGATCTAAGATCAGGAAGAAGTCTAGAACGCCGAAATTTGTGGTCGGCGATCGAGTGAGAATTTACGCTTATAAGTAGCACTTCGAAAAGGGTTATACTCCTCGATGGACCTTGGAAATCTTCGTGATAATCAAAATATTTCACACCGATCCGGTGACTTACGAAATCGAAGCTTTGGATGGAGAAGAGATCATCGGAAAGTTTTACGAATAACAATTACAGAAGACGAAGTTTTGATGAAGAAAACAAAATTTTTTTCATTTACTCTCTTTAACATTTTCTTGTTTACACATATATATAAGAGAGAGAAAAAAAATAATAAAAAATAATTAAAAACTATTTTTTAGATAAAGAAAGCAAGTTAATTAATAAACAAAAAACTAAAAATCCTTTAAAATGACAAATATACTAGATATAGCACAAAGCATAGTGAAAGATGAAAGTATTCAAGAATATGAGGTTCACGAATACGAACCGGTAACCGGAACGAGTTTGAACAATGCGGGAGAGATAAGAATCAACGTCGAAACTCAAGATCTATTCGTACATCCTAGCGAGAGTTACATAGTGGTGCAGGGACGTCTCACCAAGGAAGATGGGAGCAACTACGCCAACGATGACACGGTTACTCTTGCCAATAATGGCATCATGCATCTATTCAGTAACATAAAATACATGCTATCCGGACAAGAGATAGAATCTGTTTTTCATCCCGGTCAGGCCACCACGATGTTCGGACTCTTGACGTATCCTGATGATTTTTCGAAATCCAGAGGACTTAATCAGTTGTGGGTGAAAGACACCGTAGGCCCTGCTAGCGCAGACGCCGCCTTGATATTCGACTACGTCGTCAAGACGTCCAGACCTAAAGGAACGTTTTCGTTCAGGATACTTTTGAAACACATCTTCGGATTTGCGGACGATTACAACAAGATCATGTACGGATTCAAACACAATCTGACGTTGATTCGAAAAGGAAACGACGACGCAATAGTGAGACTCACTGCGACCGATGCGGGTAAGATAACTCTACACAAGATATCGTGGTTTCTTCCGCATGTGGAGCCTTCGATCGTGGAGAAAGCGCGTCTCTACAAGATCATAGAATCCAAGAGTAAATTACCCGTGGGATTTAGAATGAGACAGTGCGACACGGCTAGCATTCCTCCCTCCATGAATCACTTCGATTGGAGATTGACGGTGAAATCCGCTTCCGAGAGACCGCGTTTCATCGTGGTTGCGTTTCAGACCGATATTCAGAATGCGTCGCTGTTCGATCACTGCCATTTGAGAAACATGCAAGTGTTTCTGAACGCCACGAGATATCCAGCAATCGATTACAACACGTCGTTCGACAAGAACGATTTCTGCAGACTGTACGATGACGCCACTGATTTTAGAAAGAAGTATCACGGTCTAGACGAATTGATGAGCAACCCCATGAGCAACCCCAACATGTCTCCTGGTGAATACAAGTCGATGTATCCCATGTTTGTATTCGACGTCAGTAAACAGAGTGAACGACTCAAGAGTAGCGTGTTAGACATTCAGATCAAGATGCAATTCGATAGGAACGTGCCGAGAAAAACCGAAGCCTTCGCCCTGGTCCTGTCGGACAGAGAATTACAATTTGAATCGGATGGAAATAAGATGTCGATCATTCGATGAGAGACGAGTGTGAATAAAAAAAAAAACGAAAAAAAACTAAAAAGTAATGAGTAATTATTAAAAACAAAAAAAACAACAAAAAAAATAAATAAAGTAATGTGATCTAGAGAGATTGAACATCTTTCTAAATCTCATTACTTTTTTTTTGTTTTTAATAATCACACATTATTTTTTTTTTAATTCATTATTTTCCACGCGTTCACTGTTTGTTCAAAGGAACTAGTTCGATCAGTAGACTCACCACAGAAGTGGCGGCTTCGGGATTATTGGTTTTCGTAACGAAATTAATCCTGTCACCGGCGTTCACTTTTAGAGGCGTGCATTCGCATGTTGATTCTCAGTCTTTTCGACGCTGTATCTCTTATCGCTCTCTACACCATTCACCATGAGATTGACGACCGCTCTGTTATTCAAATCCGAGGAAGCCAGACTCATTCGAAGCATTTCACCTCCCAACGGCATGGGATATCCCACCTGACCATGTTTTGATCCGCTACCTCCATTTCCGAAAGACCACTCAGCTTTTCCCTCATCTAAGGTGCCGGCCTCTTCGGCCCACATGGTGATCAATTGTCTAGCATATTTGACTTTCTCCACCACCGAAATCAGGGTGCAGGCATCCGTCATGTTCACGGGATCCGGTAGATTCGTGAGCGCGTGTCCACCCATGTCTAGTTTACCTTCCATGATGTCACCCTTTCTCCAGACCGAGTTGTCGTCCACGTACTTTCTGCTGACCGCGCTGGAATCGAATTCGGGATCGTGATCGAGACCGAATAAATTGTGACCATTCATGTTGATACCACCCTCCATGGTTCCGCCAGATTGTTTGTTCAGGTAGAGATCGTCCACTTGCGATTCTAGGTATTCTTGTGATTGTATCACGGCAGAATCTACATAGCCCTTGTTGACTGCGGTTGAGTCTGCATCCGTGTCGTTGATCTCTGACAGATTCAATATCTTGTGGAATCCCGCATTCAGATCCGATTTCATTTCTCGTCCGTCAGACTTTCTCTGTTCCAGATCTACGTAGTGTTTGATCGCCACGTCCTTGGGATTCGTGGGAGTGGCCACGTTCATTATCTTGTTATAATTGGCGTTCAATTCCGAGTGCATCGTTTTCGTAACGTATCTATTTCTCAGGTGTTCACTGAATCTCGCGTGAGAGTCGTCCGCGTATTTCTTGGTCGCGGCATCAGTGGGATCTATGGGATTCATGACGTTCACCAAACATTTGGATTTCAGATCCAGATTGTCGGTCATGGTTTTATCCACGTAATTATCTAGCAGGATTCGTTCGAAATCGGCGTTCCCCCTGTCGACGTATTTTTTAGTCGCAGCATCTGTGAGATCTATCGGCTCAGGAAGATTGTAGAGCTTCTTATCATTCATGTTCAAAGGTTCTTCTCGAGGTTCATATCTCCGAACGTAACATTCGTCCAAGTTGGCAACATCGAAACCATCGTCGACTTCGAACGTCTTCCTCTTCTTTCTTGGGTTGACTTTTTCGTCATCACTTCTACCAAATTTATCGACTGGCATGTTGTTGTGGGATTTTTTGTTTTTTAGAAAAATATGTTCAAACGCAGTTTATTAAAAATGAACTATGTTATTTTATTTTTCGTTTTTATTCGATTAAAATTTTTTTTAAAGAATTTTTTATCTTTATATACTATAAAAAAAAAAATCTCTCTCTAATGTAAATCATTGAGAATGTCTTGAAATCGATCTCCTTCAGACCATCTCTTGAGAACGTAGAGACACAGGTGACCGCAAAACACTTGATGTGGTGATTGCACTTGTTCCGTGTTGTAACGAACCATCGATTTGTTGAAATAGTTCTTTATTTCTTTTGGCGGTGAGATTCCGTAGCTGTCGAAATAATAATTTTTCTTCTTCCCATTCTTCATCCACGCCACCCAGTGAGTGCCTTCACCCGATGAATTGTCTAGATTTAAAATTCCACATTCCGATTGTCGAGGTCTTCTCTTCGGCAAGGCATCTCTGGAAAACACTCCTAGAAAATCTTTGATTTTCAAATCTTTTGCCGCATTCAACAGATCGATGTTGGATAGGGGTTCGTTACGTAAGACAACACCTTCTATGGATATCTTTATTTTCTTATTCATAAATGCGTATATATTTTTTTTATTTATTTATTTTATTATAATTCACTAAAAATGACGTTATTTTTTTTTGTTTTTTTCTCTTTTTTTTTAAACTAACATTCTCGATGTCTCTTTCGTTTTCTATAATTTTGATTTCATCTAATTCCTCTTGATTTTCTAGACTCTCGATATCTCTATCATATTCTATAATTTTGAATCCATCTAATTCTTCTTGATTTTCTGGACTCTCGATGTTACTATTGATTTCTATAATTTTGAATCCGTCTAATTCCTCTTGATTTTCTGAAATCTTATCATCCACAATCATATCTGGAATCTTATCATCCACAATCGTATCTAGAATCCAATCATCCATATTCATATCATCTCTAATTAGATCCGCTGTCCAATATCCAAGTGCCAAAGTGCTTATTTTATCGTCTAACATGAATCTCTTATCGTCGTCGGCCGTCAGCGAAATCTTGTTGACTATTTCGGTATACAAGTCGTGATTTTCGCTTCGAATCGATTTCATAGTCTTATACACCGGACCACTTCCTAACAGACAATCTTTATACTCTTGGAGAGAGATGTTTTTCTTCACCACGCACGCTTTAACTCCTTTGCACTTCTTGATCTCTTCATCATCTTCTAGACGATAAGAATACAGTTTGGGTCTCAAGCCCACGAATTCGACGATTTGTTTACCGCCGCTCTCGTCCTTAAATTTACCCAACACCTTCTTGTTGTCGTTCGATTGAATGTTGGATGGGTGATCGATGGGATAATTGCTCGTGTCGAACCACTCGGCCACGTCCTGAGATATATCTTGGTAGACGTCTTTCGTCTCTATCTCGTAAACTAAACTGTCCGTGTCGGTGAACAGTAGTTTGGCTTTATCACCAAATTTTCGTTTGACGTAATCGTAGTGAAACTCGTACATCAATCGCTTGCTGATATCTAAGATGATCGGTCCGAGATAATACGGTTTGTTGAACTTCAGATGCGTCTTTTGCATGTGAACAGCCACTAGATTTTCGTCGAATATGGTTCGGTGTTTGTAATTGGGTTTCACCACTAATGTTTTAGCTCTTTTCTCAGACGTGACGAGTCGAACGTCGGTTCTCTTCCTGATGTTTTCCATTGATTTACCATACACGCAGTTGTTCACGAGTTTGAAGAAATCTTTTTCGAAATCGTTCTCGGCTCGAGTTCTGAGATTCGTGTTGAGATCGATGTATTTTTTCATCCAAGGCTCTTCGTCGAATCGAATGATGCGATGTATGTTGACTAATTTCATCCCGTAATCGACGTACTGTTTCAAATTCTCGCTGTAGATGACGTAGTTACGTTTGTTAAATAAATTGGGAATGAGTTTTTCCTCGTCTCCCTCGTTCAGTTCCATTCGTTCAGGAGCCAGCAGATAATCGTTGTGTAGATCATGTAATTCTTTCGGATAGTTCAAATCGACTTCTAAAATGCAAGGATAGTCTCTCCATTTTTGCATCTCTTCCGGTTCCTTCACCCATTCGAAATTTCCAATCGGTAAAGGATGACTCATAGCCCAACCATACAGATTATTAGCGTCCCAATACTGTATGTATTTAGTCGATCGTTTCGAATCGAAACCTTCTTTCATGTAGGGATTGTTAGCCTCAGAATGTCTGTGGGAGATCATCGAGACGCCACCTCTCGCAGCCCTTTCGAACATGAGCAACATGTCCACGTCGGATAATAATTCCAATTGGACTTTGGTGGTCTTCAACAGAGCGTCCCACGCCAAACCAGGTGCGGTGAAATACCAAGCGGGATCCAGATCGTGATTTCAACAACAGACGTCTCGAAAATTTTCAAACACGTCTGCCAAGAGTAGAACGTCGGTCTTCAGATAGAGATCGTGATAATCTCTCATGGTTTTCATATCGAATGATTTCCACACGTTTTTAGCGTGTTCGTAATTCTCGTCGGAAATGTCGGATTCATATAATTTCGAATAAAAATCTTCTTTCGAAGGTAGTGCGGTGTCTTCGAATCTCTTTAGATCATTCATGTAATTGTAAGGATAGACTCCTTTCCTCAACATGACGTCTACTCGTTCATCGAAATGTTCGCTCATGATTTTAAATTTATCCTTGCTCATGTTATCGACTAATTTTTCCAGAGCGGTCGACATGAATTTAAAACTGTCGATGAAACGTATGCATCTATGAATGAATTTCGTTTTTTCTTCCAACGTCTCTCCGTCGATTACTCTTTTCTCCTCCATGAGCTTCCATTTCATGAAGGAAATGTATCTTTCTTCGCTGTTTGCGATGCAATTTAATTCTTCGTGTGAGGTGCTGAGATTTTTCACGAACAGATGACTGTCATAACCCGAGAGATTGTGAAACATCACCGGATAGAAAGCGGCATCTCGATATTTTAAATTACACTTGCTGTGAGCTGGACCGCGATACAGACCCGTGTAATGATCGTGGTCTCTGACCTTCCTATTTTCCATCGAATTCTCGTCGAACGATTGTCTGCATATGTGACATTCGGTGGCTCTGTTATTTTCGTCCTGCTGCTCTCGCATGATGATCATTTTTGCCGGAGTTTTGAATTTGTCGTATAACATTTGAAGTTTCCATTCTAACTCTTCCACGAACCTTTGAGCCACATCGTCATCTTCATACTGTTTCGTGCAGGTGAAGGGACCCATGTCGTGTTGCGAGTCGAAAGCGCATTTCACGTAAATGCAATAGCCCGAAGGTATGTGTTTTTGATATCTTTCGACGTAACTTTGAAGAGCGTTGGGTTGACAGGAACTCATTTTCGCGGTGAAACATTCGAAATCGGCGTACACGACGAATGGTACTTTTAACCTTCTATTCTGATTTTCAAACTTCACGATGGTGTTGGGTTTGGTCATTTCGACGGCGACACCTTGATTTTCGTTGCAATATTCCTGATGTTTCGCCAACGAGTCTTCGCTGTGAAACACGTTCATGCAATTGTAACATAAAGATATCTTTCTGTTATGATTATTATTTTGTTTCGACAGTAATCGACTCGGATGTTTAACCCAACAATAATGACGATTGTCACCATTCGAAATCAATAATAAAATAATCGGCTTTTCTCTTCCGAGATACGAAGTCAGTCTGAGAGGATGG
The DNA here is from genome assembly GCA_031216915.1 of Pictodentalium vernedei. Classification (NCBI taxonomy): domain Eukaryota; kingdom Metazoa; phylum Mollusca; class Scaphopoda; order Dentaliida; family Dentaliidae; genus Pictodentalium; species Pictodentalium vernedei. Next base: position 264,669,716 of record CM062293.1, read on the forward strand.
ATCTTTCGTTTTTCGTCGTCGTATCCCAAGACGTTCACTGCAATGATGGGATTTTGAGCCTCGAAACATTTGATGTGTTTTAACTGCGTTGGAAAAGTCACTCCGGTCCAATCGAGATTTTTAGAAGTTTCCTCGTACTGAGAAACTCTATCGGAGTTTATTTTGACAGGGTATAAAGCGGATGTGACTGCCCATTTAAAACAATGATCATCGTTATTTTTCACGTTGATCACGGCGTATTTCTTAGCGAGGAAATACGGTAATTTCACGTAGGAAGACCTTTTCAACAAATCGTTTTTAGTTATGTGAATTTCGAGTTTCAACACCTCATCGAGCGTCCAATTACTACCTCCATGTTGATAATTCACGAGAGACATCAACATCTTGTCTTTCATCTTTTCGAAAACGTCTGATAAATCTGAACCTCGAAATACGGGTTCGACATTAGATCTGAAATATGCATTTTTCACGATGCTCTCGCCGGACTTCACGTCGATTTTATTCATCATGCAATGGAGTATCATCTTAATTTTTAGTCCCACGTTCATGTATTTGCGAAACAAATCCAATACCTTTTTCTTCACCCATTCCATGAACAATTTCGGATCGATTTTCTTCAACGAGGGAACCACGTCGAAAGTTTTAAAAATGCCTTTGATCGCACTCTCCCGTTCCACGGACTTCAATTGAAATAGTTCTGCGGCGAGTCATGCTAGATATTCTTCTCCTTTCCCTTCGTCCATTGCTCGCCGAAGTTCGTTCGATATATCTCATTTGCCTAGAATCTGATGTGCATCACTCATTTTCGTTTTTCTTTTCTTTTCTTTGGAAACTTAAAGTTCTTCAATGGCTTTTCATTTAGTCGTCTTCTTATTTTTCACAATCGAAGTGTTTTCGGTTTTTTTCGACGTCGGCATTTCGATTCCTTTTACTATCTTTTTCTTCTTCTCATTTTTCACAACTGATGCATTTTTTGACGTCGTTGCTATCGGCATTTCGATTCCTTTTACTATCTTTTTCTTCTTCTCATTTTTCACAACCGATGCATTTTTTGACGTCATTGCTATCGGCATTTCGTTTACCTTTCCATCATTTCGCAAATGTTTCTGTATGACTTCAATCTTTTTTGATTTAGTTCTATGATTTCTGAAATGTGAAATTTTTAATAGTTTACAAATCTCGTTTAACTGAGGTATGGTTTTCTCATTTAAATTTTCCATTTTATTTTTATCTGTTTGTTTCATTTTGTAAGAATATATTTTTTCGAATTTTGTATTTTAAATAATTTGTTTAAAAAGTTTTGTTTTTTTAATGTGAAAAAAAAAAAAAATTTTTTGATGAAATTAATCGATTTTTTTATATTCCTTAACGTTAAAAAAAAAACGAGAAAAAAAAGGATGTTAAAAATTTAACTTATATATATAAAGAGAAAAAAAACTTTTTAAACAAATTATTTAAAATACAAAAATTTAAAATATACATTATTTGCAAGAATTCGTAAAACAAAAAAAACCAAATAATCGATCATGACAGCAACACCTAAAAGATGTGAGGCAAAGCGTGTACGAAATTAGGTTTTAAAATCTATACATTACAACAACACAATCCCATCGAATTGAACGACGATGGGCTTAGAGCGCTACTATGACAAATATCATATGTGTTTGAAATTGGATGAAGCCATGCTCGATTTGTTTTGCGAGTACCAAAGCGATCTGGTGAATAATATCATCGTCGCCGAAGAGAGAAAATTCGACAAGGACGATTTGTTGTTGTTCTTTAGAAATTACATATATCCAATAACCTCACTCGAACTCTTGGACAAATCGGGTGGTGAGAGCGCATTCACCGATGTAAAAAAACTTAAAAGAGTAAAGATAAACATACAAGACATTTTCGTAAGTGAGAAAATGGCACATGTCAACATGCTAATAACGGACTTGGAAATATAAACAATAGAGAGATTGATTTTAGCAAAGAAGAAGGAAAAAAAGTAATGAGATCTAAAAGTGATCTCATTACTTTTTACAAAAAAAATTTTCACATTAAAGAAATTAAAATTAAAAACAACTTTTTTTTATATATATATATAAAGAGCAAAAAAAACAAAACTTTTTTTTTTAACAAATTATTAAAATACAAAATTTACAATATACATTATTTGCAAGAATTCATAAAAACAAAAAACTAAATAATCGATCATGAGGACAACAACACCTAAAAGATGCGAATTGAAATTCAAACGAGTCGAAACGAATAAGAAATTCGGTCATAAAATGTATAGATTACAACGACACTATCCCATCGAATTGAACGAGGTCGAGACGAAGGGCTTAGAGTACAAATACGATAAATATAAGATGCCTTTGAAATTGGACGAAGCCGCGCTCGATTTGATTTACGAGTACCAAAGCGTTCTGCAGAACATTGTCATCGCCGAAGATAGAGAATTCGACAAGGATGATTTGTCGTTGCCCTATGGAAATTACATATTTCCAAACATCTCATTCGAACTCGTGGAGAAATTGGGTGGTGAGAGCGAGTTGACTGATGTAAAAACACTCAAAAGAGTAAAGATAAACATTCAACACGTTTTCGAAAAAGGAGAAGACACGAGTGTCAACATGCTAATAACGGACTTGGAAATATAAACAATAGAGTGATTGATTTTTAGCGAAGAAAAATGAAAAAAAAACTAATAAGATCATCTTTAGATCTCATTACTTTTTTTTTTTTTTGTTTTCCTTCTTCTTCACTATCACCATATAATATAATAACGTTTCCTTTTCTCTCAATTTTCAGCGTCGATTCTTCTTCTTTTTCTTTTTTTCTTTTTCTTTGTGATATGATACGTTTATAGCAACATTTTTGTTTATCCGAATCATAATTATGAACGAATGTTGTGCATCTCTTGGTAACACTCGCATCATTACCATTCTCTTCAGAAGGTAGTGGTGACGGTGGAAAGCATCGTCTCATTCTCAACCGTCTATCCCGCACGTTATCTATCTCTTTCATTAGTTCTTTCCTTAGATATCCATCATTAGCGTCTAACCATTTTTTTATTTTTTCGCTCTCTGTCTTGCGATGTTCGTCATTATCGTCAAATTGTTTCTCAACCTTTTCATCCAGGTGATAAATTTGTTTCTCCACCTTTTTACCCATTTTAAATATATTATTTTATACTTTCTATGATTTATATTTTATATAATTTTATATTATAATAACATATTCAAAATCGGTATATTCTTAAACGGTGAATTCTCACCGAGCAACAAACCCTTGCCGAGTCGCTCAACGTTCTGTCCACTCTTCAGATAGAGACCGTTTCCTCTCAGAGAGTTGCCACCTCTAACGGGTTCTAGATACAATCCTTTACCGCTGTCATCTACTTGGACGCGACACACGGCTCCTCCCTTCTTCAAAAACAGTCCGCTGCCACCCATTAATTTCTCAACTGCCGAACTAGCGAGTCCCGTGAGAGCTCCCACGCCGAGAGTCTTTCCGAGAAAGGGTAGTGCCTTTGTGGCGAAGGGTAATGCTTTTGCGGCTATTCCTGCCAATAGCGGTAGGAAACCGCCTTTCATTCTCAAATTGTATCTCAATTGAGCGGGACTCATTCTCACCGTCAACCCTCTTCCATCGCGAATCGCTTTCTCCATCCTTTTGATTTGACTTCTGGTCCATCGAATCCTGACCGCCTCTCGTCAGATCTTCGTGAGTGAATTTGAATCTCACCTCCTCGCCTCGAGTTGTTAACGCTCTCTTAAGTTTCTTCCTCTGTCCTGCGGATATGTTCACGTTTTTAACCACGTATTCTGTCATAATTCTGTTTTTTTATATATATTTACTTCAATTGTTTCTTGTTTAATAATTATATTAAAATAATTTTGTAAAATTAATATTGCGTTTATTTTATTTTTGTTATCTGTATATATACACAATTTTTTTGCTTTTATATTTCTCTTATGTGAAATCGTATCGTCACTCTCTCTCCGCGAAGATCTAACAGTTCACCATTTTGATCTGTCAACGTGGTTTTGAGACTATACAACGTGTCTAAAATCACTGGTAGATAAACTAAATTTCGAGGTCGCTCCACGATCTTATAACCCGGCGACACGTTTGGAAAGAAGGAATAGATCGTCGGTTGAGCACTACCATTCACGTAGCTTCCAGCAACCACGTCCACGTTCACCAGAATGCTATTGACTGCGAGAATGTCGACCGTATTTTCAGATGCCGCGTGGCCTCGATACATCTTTCGATCGAATCCCAACATCTTGCCTATAGAATCGTCCGTGTTGAAATCCACTCGATAATTATCTTCCAAATCCAACATTGTCTGTAAGGTATTAGGATTGGGAGCAAGTCTGATCTTGTTGCTTCCCTTTCCATCCATCTTCATTCGCGTCTGAATGTAATTGTTCAAATCGTCTATGTCGTAACTCCCTTTGGGAATTCGAATCTCCAACCAATCCATTCCGTCGGAATACTTGAACGAGTTATTCTTTTCGGTGACGTTGGGAAAGGAATAATAAGTCTCCAGATTCACCAACGCCATCTCGTATCTTTTCTCTCTATTCAATTCGATGGAAGGTTCGAATTTCGTAGCGAATCGAGTCGAATCGCCACTCACCACGATTTGAATAGGATTGTTTTGCAGCCGTATTCTCGGCTATCCGTTCTAACAATTCTCCATGTTCGAACATTATATTTAATTTTATTTTTTTATTCAAAACTAATTATTTGAAGATTTATTATTTTCTAAATTTTATTTTCACGCTCTATCTTATTATTATCATCAGAAACATAAAACTTGTCGAATCTGCACCGACGAAATTGTAAAGTCCACCATCCCAAACCCTCTTGCAGAATCTCCTGAATTCTGCCATGCTCATGTCGTTTGCGACGTGATCACTGTAGATGTGATTGAGATTCTTGAGATCTTGCCGAAAGAGACATAGAAAATTAGCGTTCTCCCTTATCGTCTGTCTGGGCAATCGAAAATAATTCTGCGACAGGTAGAAACAGTCCACGTTGCTGTGTCGACCTCTAACGTAATACGATTCGCATCGGTTCTGTCTCTCCAAAAGCAGATCATCGAAAATCATGAGATTCTTATCTTCCGATTTCAGTTCTCTAGGATCCGGAACGTCGCTAGCGTTCTCATAAAATCGACACTCGACGTTCGAAGATGCATTTCTCTTCATCAGTTCCATCGCCGCACCGTCCAAAATGGTTGAAAGTGGAGCTTCGCTCTTGTCGAATTCCTCCCTACTGTCAAAGATTCTGGCTATGACGTCCTTGGACAATCTACGATCCATACACTCTCGAAGCAATCTGTATTCAGGTTGAAACAAGCTCTTGCCAAACACGAACAATCTGTCGTAATCCAACCAGTCAGGTCGGGACAACAGATTCATCAACAGATTGGTCTTTCCACAATTCGATTTTCCCACTATCAAACCTCTTATGCTCTTGGGAATGAACTCGTTATTCGACCTCTTGGTCACGGCGTCGTTCCAAGACATATCTTTAATGTTCATCTTTGTTTTATTTTTGTTTGTTTGTTATTTTAGATTCTTTTCAAACGCAAGCAAATTTTTTATGTTTTTCAAACTCTGTTTTAATGTTATTATTTATTTATATCACACCGTCGCGAGTTCTCTTCAATCCGGACCCACTCGTCATTTTGGCTAAATCTTGTATGGGCACCACAGCATCCTTAAAATCTTTCCAACTTTTCAGCGTTTGCTCTAATGCAGCTTGCTTCGCCGGCGGACTGATCAACTTGTCGATCAACGCGTCGGCTGTCCTCTTGCCAGCCACAGAAGCTATCCTACCACTGGCTTCGGAAGCGGCTTTCTTACCAGCATCCAAAGCCGTCTTCTTACCGACCTCAAATGCGGTCAATGCGAGTTTTCTACCCGCATCGCTCGTGAACGCTCGCATTATCGAATCGACGATGCCAGAACCACCTTGAACGTAAGTCCTGACGTATCCCCTGTTCTTTATCACCAACATATTTTATTTTTATGATATATTTTGTTTTTTCACTGGTAAATCGTTTTGTTGTTTTTAAATACTTTTATTATTCTAGTGTAAGAATTTACTGTTTTATTTTTTTGTTTGTTTGTTTGTTTCTCTCTACTTATTATATACACATCAATCCTTCAATTCGTTCATCAGCCTTTTATACTGGTTTTTATTCAAAACCTTCTGTCTTAACAATTCGTCAGATATAGTAACTATCTGATTATCTAATCCCATGTTACCAGCCCGTCTGCTCGCCATCAACAAACTCAATCTCTGAGACAGAGCGTCGGAATCGCTCGGAAGAAAAGTGGTTTTCACCCCTTTGCCAGTCACCGATTCGACGAACTTCTTGTTCATATCCCATATGGGTTTCACCACTTTCGTCCACTTGTAACCTCTGTTGGCTTTGGGTCTCGTCTCTCTGGCATCGTTATTTCTCTTCATGGCGTGGGTCTGAACCAGAATGTCTCCGTAATTATCGAAATCCTGTTCCGTGTAATCGCCGGGCTTGTCGTAAAGGAGCAATCTGCTCAGACCATCAGTTACTTTATACTTATTCGAACCCACGATCAATTCATCATCGTCAATTTCTACTTCTGTGTCTCCCACAAAAGTTCTACCCTCAGAATCCTTATAAATTCCATACGACTGATCTCTCTTACCGCCATCATCATCGGATGATGCGACGCTACTAGTGGTTATAGTCGAAGCTGTATCATCGCTCTCGCTCAAATCTGTTTGAATTCCCGTGGGAACGTAATCCGGTGTAGATTGAACGGAATACCGATTTCCAAAACTAGGAGGCAACGAACCCATTCTCAAAGAACTCTCCTTTATGGGTCTCAATTCTTCGACTATCTCCTTCCTGCTTCACTCTTGACCCTCCGTCACGGGTTTAAATATTTTTGTGGCTTCGCATTTGAGTTCCATCTCACCAAGACGTCTGCTTCTGTCAGCAGACTGAATGCTCTTCTTAACACGTTCATACTCGCCTAAAATTAGATCTCGATGTCTAGGATCCATCTGTAAAAACATCTTTCGTTTTAATTGTTTTTATTATTTTCAAAATTAAATGTTTAATTATATTTTTGTGTTTTAAGTAATAAAAATCTTTCCGTCTTAATATAATAATCTGAAAATATTCACATCTCAACTGACTGTGTTAATTGAAGTTTAAAAATACGTTTAAACAGTACATGACAAACCGGTTTCTGATTTAACGCATTTTGACAGTAGTTTTTTACATTATGTCAAAAGATCACCATTCACACATCAAACAACCATTCACACAGTGTCGAATTAAGAGAGAATCCCCTTGATGACTGTTAAACAGTTTCAACACACAACTGAAAACTGATTTTAACACTGAGAACTTATTCATTACAAAATCTCTCTCCATTGCTATCATGAATATATTAAAAATTTTACCACTCAAAACCTAATTGAGCGGAAAATGCGTTTTAAACATTCCGATAAGTGTTTGACTTTTTTCGAACGAACGCTTAACAGTCAATCTCTCTCATCAAGACAAAACACGAATATCTATTACAGATCAACTATTTCGAACAAAAACCTCTCAAAACTCAATTTCTATCCGTCCCATCAAGAGAAAACATGAATGTCTATAATACAGACAATATTCATAATCGGCTCTTTTGAACAAAAAACCTCATTCACTCATAACGATAACATGTGTTAGTTTTTACTTCAGGAAGACGTGCCTGGGTTCGCGAATTTCCAACACACCGACGACAACACTCTTCGTTCAAAACATTTCCATCAAGTGCTCGTTGAGATCACCTCGCAATAACGTGCGCCAGTCTCACTTCGAGAAACGCTACAGTGGGTTTGTGGATTCAAACATCACCTCTTCACGCGAGTTGATTTCCAACCTAAAATCTGCAAGTGGATCTCCGTGTACGGCTCCATAGGTTTCAGTGTTAAAATCGTGTGCGGACGCGGATTGAATCGGCAAGATGATGAGTTCGAATTCTCAAAACGTTTTTTTGCTCGCAATTTAACACTCTCGATAGGGTTTCAGTGTTAAAATCGCGTACGGACGCGGATTGTTAGAATCGACAATCACCCTCAAAAAACCGTTAAAATCTTGTACACGTACACGATTTTAACACTAAATCCTATGGAGGTGTACATGTACACGTACACGTACATGTACAGGTGAGCTCGAACTCTCATTTATTACCTACTTATGAGGTTTCAACCAACTAAATGCAACATAACTTATTGCATCTAACAACGAAAACGAAAAATTCAAACAAATATACTCATTCTTTAGAAGGTATAGACATTGCACCTCTTAGTGCCATAAAGTATTAGGTGTTACAATAACTTATGACCTTCGTTGGGATAAACATACAAACGATATATGCGCCAAGGCAAATCATACATTAGGTCTTATTAAAAGGAACCTTGCCCAATGTAATGTAGATGTCAAAGAAACGGCATATAAGAGTTTAGTCCGACCAGTCTTGGAGTATGCTAGCCCTGTATGGGATCCGTATAATATTAACCTACAGGAGGAAATTGAAAAGGTCCAACGTAGAGCCGCTGGATTTGTCTTGTGTGATTATAATTATGAAGTAGGCTCCATGACTACTATTTTAAATAAGTTAAAATGGAAACCACCTTTACAGAGAAGGATAGAGAATAAATTAATTCTGTTATACAAGAGTATTCATGGTCAAGTTGCAATTCCAACTTAGGATCTACAGTGCACCGAGCGAAATACTAGAAGTTCCAGTACGGATAAATATATCCAGCTTTTTGGTAGAACAAATGTTTATAAATATAGTTTTTTTCCCCTCCACTATACGAGAGTGGAATTCTTTGAATGACCAGATTATTACAAAGTCTAAATTCTCTCAACACCCAGTAGAAACATTTATAAAAGATATAAGGAATGGGGATATTTAGGCCAAAGTGCCCTCCCAACTGGCTCAGCGGTGGCACAAATATCAAGCGACGTAGCAACTATAAAGATGAAGGTATGAAGGTATGAAGGATGTGTGCTTCGGTGTCAGCGGGCCCCACCGAGCTGGAGAGGGACTACCGGGATACGTGTCAAGGAAGACTCCTTCCGGGACACAACTACAGCAGCGAATGGCAGACTATACTTGCCCGAAGAACAACAACCTTCTTTAGTTCCGAGACCTGTAAACTTGTCAATGAAGAAAGTGAATTTTCTCAAGGAACTGTACTCTATAAGTGGCACTTCGCATGCCTATATATAACCGTTGGGATGTCTGACTGGTTCCTGGTGGCTTTTCTGGCTCCCCTGTTTCTCATCCAGTCCTGTGTGGCTGCTGGATGTGTGGCAAGCACTGTTATACTGCTAAAGGGGTCGTAAGGGATTAGTTTTACCCCCATATCGCCCCAGCGCACCACTGGCGCGCAAAAAAAACTTTGAATGAAAAAAAATGAACTGTTTATTCAACAAATATGACAAATTACACCAGTAATAAATACAAACTGACATAGTAGTTGCGTTTTTATCATTGTTGATACTAGGATAGAACATTATTAAATGAAAAATTAATATCAACAGTATAGTGAAAAAGAAAAAAAAGTTGAAGGGAGATGCTAGAAGTATAAACTTATATGGAAACATCTCTCGGGAATTATATTTAAAATTGCTATATATACAGTATACTTAATTGTTCCGGTTTTGTTTTAGTTTTATCACTTAAGATGAGAAGTAATATCGCATCAGTTTGTGTTAGATATTGGTTAAAAGGATACTGGAAAAAGGAATTTTACATATGTATATGTATGTTAATTACTTTCTTTTTATTTCTTGGAAGGAAGTGTTTTTTCATGTACCTGGACATCTCGAGAGAAAATTTTCAGATGTTAACAAGAAATCATCCTGGCCGGATATGACGTAATCCAAGATGGCGCTCACGAGGGTGAATCAATTTCGCGATTTAACACCATCACTAATCTTTCTCGATTACGGAAAAGCTATATGAGATAAGAAACGTGAATTAACACATTCGTATTTCTGATACCTTTCTCCGTATAATAATATCAATCAAGTAAGTGAAAATCCAAGATGGCAGTCAAAATATTCCTCAAAATAGGCAAAAATCAAGTTTTTCGACACTTTTTTCGCAAAAAGATATACAATCATGACAGAAAATTGGAAACTTGTAAACTTTCAGATGTTGAATCGATCGCAAATTATTCTCCAATAATACCCAGTGTGAACATACACCATCGAAAGCCTATGTGGAAAACAAGATGGCCGCCAGTGCGACCACCCGTTTTCAATTGTTCCGCTTATGTAATGGACAAGTTTACACTATCTCAAGTTGTACGATGGTTGCGGAAAAAATGTTTGCACTGACTAAATTGGTTATATCATACGCAGAAAAAGTGTCCAAAATACTATACAGTTACATTTTTTCCTCAACCATCGTACAACATGAGAGAGTGTAAACTTGTCCACTACATAAGAGGGATAACTGGAAACGGGAGGTCGCACTGGCGGCCATCTTGTTTTCCACATCGGCTTTCGATGGTGCATGTTCACGCTGGATATTACCGTAGAATAATTTGCGATCAATTTAGCATCTAAAAGTATAGAGGTTTCTAAATTTTGTCATGATTCTATAAATGTTTTGCGAAAAAGTGTCGAAAAACTCGATTTTCTTCTCTTTCGAAGCATTTTTCTGGCGGCCATCTTGGAAATTCACTTACTTGTGTGGTTTATCATACGCAGAAAAAGTGTCCAAAATACTATACAGTTGATTCCTGTGCCCTGTATCCAACATTTTTTTCCGCAACCATCGTACAACTTACTATAGTGTAAACTTGTCCCATTACAAAAGAGGGATAATTGAAAACGGGTGGTCGTACTTGCGACCATCTTGTCTTCCACATCCGCTTTCGACGGTGCATGTTCACGTTCACAGGTTTCTAGTTTTTATCAAGATTCTATAAGTTTTTTACGAAAAAGGGGTCGAAAAACTCGATTTTCGTCTATTTTGGGGCATATTTTGGCGGCCATCTTGGATTTTCACTTACTTGATTGATATTATTATATGGGGCATGGTGTCAGAAATACGAATGAGTTAATTCCCGTTCCTTATCTCATATAGGTTTTCCGTAATCGAGAAAAATTAGTGATGGTGTAAAATCGTGAAATTGACCCCCCTTATGGCGCCATCTTGGATTACGTCATATCCGGCCAGGATGATTTCTTGTTAACACCTGAAAATCTACCAGCAAGATGTCCAGGTGCTTGAAAAAAGCGGTCTCGTTCGGTCCTGGGGGGCTCCCATGGGGGGGGGGGGGTACCTAGCTGCCCGACTATTTGTTCATAATGTAACGAATTCCATAACTTAACTCCTACCATGCTAGTGCAAAATGATTTTTTTTATTTGTCCTTCTGTACTTCACAGTGACGTTTCACTCTGGCGTGTTGTATAATGATGGGAATTCTGAACAGTTTCGTAGTATACGAGTAGATTTTCAGGTAACATTTCATGCTTAGCTTTGTACATGACCACTAGAGTATTAAGCTTAATCATGTCATCAAGTTTTAAAATTTTATATTTCCCAAATATTGGTCTGCTATGACTCCGATAATCGGCTCCATCGATTATTCGTACCGCTTTCTTTTTGAATTTTGCCAATGGGAGTATCTTATTATGATAGTTGTTTCCCCAAATTTCACAACAATAATTTAGATATGGTGCAATAAGACTTTGATATAAGGAAAGAATGGCAGGTTTATTAATTAAGTTTTTAACTCTATACATTATGGCTATGTTTTTTGCTATTTGGGCTTTTATATATTTCAAGTGCTCACCCCATTGCTTGTTGTGGTCTATATAAACGCCCAGGAATTTTGTGACATACACTCGTTCAATTTCCAGTCCATTTACATTAATGCTTAAGTTTTTATTTGTTCTTTTGTTTCCAAATATTTGTTGGTCCAGAGATAAACTTATTTACTTGAAACCATGTATTAAGTTTGGCCATTTAACTAGAAACCGTTTGACACATTTTGGCTAGCCTGTCTCCTGTGAGAAACAAATTTGTGTCATCAGCAAATATTATAATTTTGAGTAATGAGGAGACATTACAGATGTCATTAATATAAACAGTGATGGTCCAAGTATAGACCCCTGTGGCACCCCACACATGATCTTGAGAAAATCTGAGTTTTTATCATTGAACGATACATATTGGTGTCTGTTTTCTGAATAACTCGAGACCCAATCGTGAACTACCCCCTTACACCGTAAAAGTGTAACTTTTTTAGCAGGATATGTGATCAATTGTATCAAATGTTTTTTTAGATTCATAAAGACTCCCATAAGTGATTGCGAATTGTACAGGGCATCAGTTATCTCTTCGACCAGTTCCATAATTGCATGATTGGTTGATCGGTTAATTCTAAAGCCGTACTGACTATCAGAAAGAATATTATTTTTTATTACAAAAGCCATCAAGCGAGAATTAAAAAGTTTCTCCAATATGTTTGAAAATTGTGGCAGCAGAGACTTGTACGGGTCTATAATTTGAGAAGTTTTGGAAATCTGATTTAAACAAGGGAATGACCCGTGCTGTCTTCATTTCATCTGGGAAGGACCCTGTTTCAAATGAAGTATTAAATATATGTAGTAAGGGAGGGACTTGTAATACACAATTTGTCTTTGTACTCCCAAATGGCTCTGGGGCACAGAACTAACCCACCCGAACACCTAATGGAAATGGGCAGGCAAAAGTTGCGAGCCGTCGAGCGGTAAAAATGTTTATTGCGCCCACAGAAGTGTATCAGGACAACTCATACCCTGGACGATTGGTAGTTGGACAATTCGTACCTTTCCTTGGACAACTCGTACTCCGCTCTGGACAATTCGTACCCCGCCGCTGGAAAACTCGTACCCCACATCTGGACAACTCTTACCCCGCCCCTGGACAACTCGTACCCTGACTCGTAAAGGATTCATACCTGGGATTGGAGACTACATGTGAAAAAAGGAAAACTATTCATGAAAATCACATTTGACATTTATTTTTTCAAGAAATATATTACCAACAAAACAAAGATATAACACACAAGCACTCTCGTTCGAACAAATGAATAAAAACACAAAACTAAAATGCACTAAAAGTTGAGCGACACATGCTTATAAATAACTGAAATGCGGAGTTCATTCCTCATTTTCCTCAATTGTATTTTCTGCATCTGAGCTAAATTAACTGGAATGAAACGGATCACTTGAGATGAAATTACTTGCAACATTTTCTTACATGCTATCGATCCATTTCATCTCAATTAATTAATAAATTATACTCAGGTGCAGATAATACAATTACGTGTCAGTAAAGTAACAGTTTTGTTTTTACTGACCCCGGGAGAGCAACACGGGTCATTTAATTATTTAAACAGTTTTAAAATATACTCCTTGTGTCAGCTTGTGTAGCAATAGATGTGACAATTTACAGTTTCATTTCTTCACTTAAATGAACGTCTGCTCCATATTAACTGTTAATATTCAAACACTGATAAAAAAAACTGATGACATCTAAAATTGCTGTTTCAATTTGCTTCAATTATGTGTCACTAGCACCTGATTGTTGTAATCATATAAAAATATTAATAATAACACTTTGGCCAGTTGCTGACTTGTATACATTAATGAATGGAGGCGACAGAAATCTTCTAAATGGACATATAGAGGATATGGAATGAGTGTTTTTCTCATATAATATTTATGAAACGAGTCAAAGAATTTTCCGTTTTGGCGAGCCTCTGGCGAGCCCAAACGGAAAATTCGGACGAGTTTAATAAATATTATATGAGAAAAACACTCATTTGATATTCTATTTATCATATGACACACACACATGCACAAATTAGCCACTTAGCATGACTTTTTAACCCATCACCTAACATGAGTTGCAGACTGCACTTGGAAAAACATCCTCGTATAACTAAAAAAAAAATCATTTTTTGCTTCCAAAACATAGGTTATGACCCCTCATTGGAACGAGCTCGTCGAGCTCGTTCCAATGAGGGGTCATAACCTATGTTTTGGAAGCAAAACGCGAAAATATTAAAAAAAATGAATGGCGTTTTTCTTGTAGGTAAAAGATTAATACAATACAACCCACCCTAAATTGGACAGATAACGTAAATTCTCCCTACTGAAATTATGCAAATGTAACCCAGTTGTATTCTGTTTAGCCAATCAAATTGTCCATTTTTGAAATTGACCAATGAAAGCTCCCAACTCTAATTATGCAAATTATGAAAATGTGGCCCAGTTGTATTTTGTTCAGCCAATCAAATTGTCTAGTTTTGAAATTGACCAATGAAATTGGCGGAAGGCTTTATTTATCACTGATTAATATGAAAACAAAATATCAAATGTTTTGAAGTGAACAAAACGGACGAGTCATACGATAAAAGTGAATATTTGAATCTAACTGACCTTTTTCAAAATCCAAAACAAATCCCTCTACACGTGTCTCAGATGACAACAGTTCCTTAACAGCCCGAAAAACCTGAAAGAAAATTGGAATGTTCGAGGTCAAATACAGTTTAATTGGTTGAACTTCATATCTATGTTGTAGATTCTGAAAGTTACCTTAAACACGAATTAATAAATAATGCATTTATCATCGTGAAGTCATGCATTGTATTTAATCTCACGAGAGCTGATATATAGACAGTACGTGGAGGGTGGATTGTCGCTAAATCACGGTGATGTAGCTTTGCATCTCAGAAATACGCAACGGGGATATAAAAGACTCGCTAAACTATGCCTTAGATACTTGAAAACTAACACTGATCTTGAAACTTATAAAGTTATACAGAAATAATATCATAGCTTTCAAGTTTCAAGTTGATCTGTTCACTCTTAGTGATTTTACTACCATTTTATTAGAATTATTCGCCTCACAGACTCACAGTTCGGCAAGATTCCTGTGTTCGGCATTTATTGATTTGCTTTCATACCTCTCAGTGATATTCGGCAAAAGAATAAGAGGAAGACAATGGAATGAGAGGCGCTGCACAGTAAAAGCCTCCAGTCTCCCATGATTTTCGGTTCGGAAAGTATTGAAAGTTAGATTTAACAGATAATCTGAATGAATAAATGATAAAATGATAATGTGAATTGCGAAATACGAGGGAGTTTACGTAATGTTAACAAATATATGTGAATTTGAAATATATATGTCGATATTGGAAAAGATAACTTTATGCTATCAGTTAGACCTGGTTAGACTGGGAATAATTTTCCGACTTCTAACTCAATATTCGCCATCACTTGAGTCATCAGTAGTGGTACGCGTCGAAAGATATGGATGAGCATGGTGAATGAGAGTTTGGTTTCGGGAAATTATTCCCGGACATTATGAAATATAATTCTAATCATGTTCACCAAAAACAAAATTATATGGAAAAATAAGTTAGTTATATGCTGCTCCCCTTAAATGCGCCGAGGCTCAACAAAAGCTGGAAGCGACAAAAAAGATGTCGCATCTTGAAGTTAGACGCACACTCACCTTGAATGTTTGTAATTGTGCCGATACCCAATAAGAGCTAGAAAAGACAAACAAATGTTGCATCATGAACTCAGACACACATCATGAACTCAGACACACACTCCCCTTAAATGTGGGTAATCGTGCCGAGGCCCAACAAGTGCTCGAGTGCGAGATAAGTACAGAAAGTACAGCACTTGAAATACAAAAATATATTGCCTATATAAAATATTGATGGTAAAAAAGTAAAAAAGGCAGTGCATATACACAGAAAAAAGGCACGTTTAAACATCCATGTTTCGGTATGCCGTCCAATACACGGATAATTGGTGATGAGAATTTAATTGAATTGGTCGTAGAACCGAAAAGCATGGGAGACTGGAGGCTTTCACCATACAGCGACGCTAATTCAGTTGTCCCCACATCTTAAGCCTTTGCCGAATATCACTGAAGAAGCGCGAAAGCTACTAAACTCCAAACACAAGAATTTGGAAGACCAGTCATTATCTCGGCAATTATGTCCAATTAATAGGTAATTGTCGTAAAAACAGTACATCGCACATGTTCTGGACACACACCCACATTACGTATGTGGTCTGTCACCGAATGTCAGGATATACCGAAAATGCGAGACTTTCAAAGAAACTTAAAAGCGAATATTAAAATAAGATAGACCTAAGCTGCCAAGTTCAAGAAGAGCAAATAAGAGGAATTAATGTTCTGGCGATCGAATAAACGTCGGCGGTTTCTTGAACAATTCATTCTAGTCTAAACGCGTGTAAGACTGTGGGTCGTAAGCGATGAGTTTGGAATGTTCCATGCTATAAGTTAGAAGAGGTGCTGCAAAGGAGCGAAAGTATAGGCACGTTGTAATGTAAGGGGAGCCACAAAGCTCATATTTAGAGTAGGAACAGTCGCGGGCCAAGTCGGTGGCCATAGATCAGTGTCGGACCAGAAATAAGGAAGTGCGAGCTCGGGAATTCACGAAGGTTGGCATTTAGGCAGACGGTATTACCTGTTGTAGAAGGCAAGCCATGCATAGATTGAGCAGGCTTTGCCTGTATGAACATTATTCTGAGATAAAAGGAGGGGAGCACTTAACCCCCTAAGCGTTGACTGCTTGAGTGAAAAGCGTCCAGTCAAGTGACGATACATTAGTGTCCGTGCGACGGCAATGGCAGAGTGACATTCCATCACATGTTAGAAGAAAGGCATCCAAATGAAGTGACAATACATTAGTGGCCATGCGATGGTAGTGGTATTGTGAAGTTCTAGTTTTAGGAAAAGGCGGTCGGAGTCTAAAGACACTACATTGAGCCCAGAGGACCAAACACCAGCGACAAGGAAGGAACTACAAGTGATAACAGAGACCGCGGGTCGGCAAAGTGACTCAAAATCTGTATGGGTGGGGTGAGATTTACGTTTGTGTTACTCATTGGATTTTATGTAAGTTACAAATTACCATATTTTTCTATATGCATTAAAGTTGTTAATTTCAGTGAACCCCTGTTGATTTATGTTTTTTTTTGAGGAAAAGTCAAAGACCCCTTCAGGATAAGAACCACCCCAATAAAAACGAAACGGGCGGGTTCGTCACGGTGAGACATACGTTCACGCGCGGATTCAGGCAACACTCCTTCAGTTTTGGCTGAATACGCGCCGTGAATCTTTTTCCAACAGTAACGACCGCGCTTCGGTTTCCAACACAGATTCACTTGAAACCTAAAACATATGATATTTATACCACTTTTTACTCATATCTCAACTTCATATGACAGGTGTCCCATTATTTTATTTGTGTTTGGTAGGGATGCGGACCGGACCGGGCCGGACAACCACTGGCAGTCCGGTCAAGGGGAGAGGTGGTCCAGTCCGGTCCGGTCCAACCCTAGGTGGCCCGATATTCTTGCCTGGACCGGTTGCGGACACATTTGCTTTATTTAAGATATTTTATAATGCTTGAATTGGAATACGCGTTTGTGCTAAAGAAAGCATCAAATTACTGCCATCTGACGGGCAAGCTTGGTAACTCTGGGCATGTTATATAATACATTGCATGCACATTGTGGAAATGTGTGGTGTATTTTGAAATATTTTCTCATATCCATCATTATAGAGAAGTTAGAGAGCGAATAAACGTGCTTACAAGTTCAACTTGTGACCGTGACTCACCGTGGAGTCTGTAGTTCACGTTTCCCGCTACCCCGCACATGCTATTTGTCAAAAAGCATGTGGGGGATAGCGGAAACGTGGACTACAGACTAAATGTTATTAGTGCTGAATGACTTGGAGCACTTGCACTATCTATCGTTAAGTTCTTAACCTAATCATATAGTATATAGCTGAAAGACTTGGAGCATTTGCACTATCTATCTTTAAGTTCTTAACCCAATCATATACTTTTTATCATATAGTATATGATTGGGTTAAGAACTTAAAGATAGATAGTGCAAATGACCAAGTCGTTCAGCACAAACACGTATGCGTACCGGTATTCGGTATTGGGTGTAGTGACTTGGAGTTGGACATTGCCATCTATAGGCTATATCGCGATTTGCAACCTATCTTCAGTGCATTGAAAGGTAGATGAGCCTAGGAGGGTTAGTTGACAACTTGATATGGTAATTCATAATTCGCTATCTTGTCTGACATCAGTCATTGTCACTAGCATTATGCACACCATTACCCAATGGAATTACAAAACCACTTATACAACTACCATGTTCTCGACATTTTGGCCTATATCTGACACATTTGGTATTACCCAAATTACCCAGTGTGTCAGATATAGGCCCAAATGTCGAGAACATGGTAATTGTATCAATGGTTTCGTAATTTCAGACATTGTCATTTCAGAGATCAAAGGTTAAAGAGGATATTTCTCTAAAACGCTTATTCGTTTCATCAAGGATCGTTGTTTTTGTCCTGGATGCAAGCTGTCAAGTTAGAAAAGATGGTTGTATGAAACGTGTTTTAGAAAGTGTCCCGCTAAACATCTAACCTCTAAAGCGACAATGTCTGACTTTATAAACGGCTTATTGTGATCGATAATGTATATCGTAGACTACATCGCTTGCCCATTTAGTTTAAACAGTATTTTATTCAAAGAGTAAAAAATAAACACATGTAAAATATATACAATAAGGAGATAAACAACTTAATAATAGGAACATCGATATAAGTTAAGCATAATTGAATAATGGAAAATTAAGATATTGACAGGATTCGGCATCAAGCCTGAGCTTATTTTAAGCTGTTTCCTTTCACCTTCAGCATTCACATTTGAGAAGGAGGGATTGACATTTTGTGAAATGTTCTGTACAAGCTGTATTGGAACTCTTTTTGCTGTGAGAGAGAGAAAGAGAGAGAGAGAGCGAGAGAGAGAGAGAGAGAGAGAGAGAGAGAGAGAGAGAGAGAGAGAGAGAGAGAGAGAGAACGTGTGAGGGAGATAGGAAAGGGAGAACGAGAGAGAGAGAGGGAGAGGAAAAGAGAATGAATGAATGGTGCCGGTCGATGTAGGGAGGTAGTGAAAACGCCCCGGGGAGTATAATTATCACAAAAAGGTTGCAGATGAATTGTAGCTGACTCTTTGAAGATTATACAGATCTTTACCTGTGTGTTGCCCTTTGCAACAACACTGACCGAAAGAGACCGTTACGCGATGTAAAAGGCCTGAGTAGGTATAAAAGGAGAGTTTACGACCACTTGTACATGTACGTGTACAAACATACGCACACGATGCGTTCACCAACGTGGAATTCAGTGTTAAATCACACGCTTGTTCACAAAAACTGTACATGGTCTTGAATCCCTCTCATGTACAGTTGTGACTCCTAGATCGCACTTTTAACGTTCAAATACTCGTGGTGAACGCGCGTTTTTAAAAATAAGGGTGAAATCGTACATCTTCACTTGTATCTTGTACGTAATTTTTTGTCGACGTTCCCATCGCAGATCAGACCATCGATCCATCGTTGGCGAACGCAATCAAAAGCAAAAAATTCTGGGTCATCATCAAAAAACAGTTTTGGGGACTCTAGACCAGCGGTCCAGAACCCGCAATTGTGTTGGTACAGATGGTCCAGAACTCTCCCTTGTTTTTGAGGCAGTGGGTTTTTTCCCATTTATGACATTATTAGGGGAATTCCCCACGGAATGTTTAAAACGCATTTTCCGCTCAATTAGGTTTTGAGTGGTAAAATTTTTAATATATTCATGATAGCAATCGCAGTCATCAAAAGGATTCTCTCTTAATTCGACACTCAGTGAATTGATGTGTGAATGAATGAAGATCTTTTGACAAATGTAAAAAACTACTGTCAAAATGCGTTAAATCAGAAACCGGTTTGTCATGTACTGTTTAAACGTATTTTTTTAAACTTCAATTAACACAGTCAGTTGAGATGTGAATATTTTCAGATTATTATATATTAAGACGGAAAGAGTTTTTTTTATTACTTAAAAACATAAAAAAAATATAATTAAACATTTAATTTTGAAAATAATAAAAACAATTAAAAATGAAAGATGTTTTTACAGATGGATCCTAGGCGCCGAGATTTAATTTTAGGCGAGTATGAACGTGCTAAGAAGAGCATTCAGTCTGCTGACAGAAGCAGACGTCTCGGTGAGATGGAACTCAGACGCGAAGCCACAAAAATATTTAAACCCGTGACGGAGGGTCAAGAGCGAAGCAGGAAGGAGATAGTCGAAGAATTGAGACCCATAAAGGAGAGTTCTTTCAGAATGGGTTCGTTGCCTCCTAGTTTTGGAAATCGGTATTCCGTTCAATCTACACCGGATTACGTTCCCACGGGAATTCAAACAGATATGAGCGAGAGTGACACCGATACGGCTTCGACTATCACCACTAGTAGCGTCGCATCGGATGATGATGATGGCGGTAAGAGAGATCAGTCGTATGGAATTTATAAGGATTCTGAGGGTAGAACTTTTGTAGGTGATACGGAAGTGGAAATGGATGATGAT
The DNA here is from genome assembly GCA_031216915.1 of Pictodentalium vernedei. Taxonomy (NCBI): domain Eukaryota; kingdom Metazoa; phylum Mollusca; class Scaphopoda; order Dentaliida; family Dentaliidae; genus Pictodentalium; species Pictodentalium vernedei. Next base: position 264,690,269 of record CM062293.1, read on the forward strand.
GAATTGATCGTGGGTTCGAATAAAAATAAAGTAACTGATGGTCTGCGGAGATTGCTCCTTTACGACAAGCCCGGCGATTACACAGAACAGGATTTCGACAATTACGGAGACATTCTGGTCCAGACCCACGCCATGAAGAGAAATAACGATGCCAGAGAGATGAGACCCAAAGCCAACAGAGGTTACAAGTGGACGAAAGTGGTGAAACCCATATGGGATATGAACAAGAAGTTCGTCGAATCGGTGACCGGCAAAGGGGTGAAAACCACTTTTCTTCCGAGCGATTCCGACGCTCTGTCTCAGAGATTGAGTTTGTTGATGGCGAGCAGACGGGCTGGTAACACGGGATTAGATAATCAGATAGTTGCTGTATCTGACGAATTGTTAAGACAGAAGGTTTTGAATAAAAACCAGTATAAAAGGCTGATGAACGAATTGAAGGATTGATGTGTATATAATAAGTAGAGAGAGAAACAAACAAACAAACAAAAATAAAACAGTAAATTCTTACACTAGAATAATAAAAGTATTTAAAAACGACAAAACGATTTACCAGTGAAAAAAACACAAAATATAACATAAAAATGAAATATGTTGGTGATAAAGAACAGGGGATACATCAGAACTTACGTTCAAGGCGGTTCTGGCATCGTTGATTCTATAATGTGAGCGTTCACGAGCAATGCGGGTAGAAAACTCGCATCGACCGTGTTTGAGGTCGGTAAGAAGACGGCTTTGGATGCTGGTAAGAAAGCCACTTCCGAAGCCAGTGGTAGGATAGCTTCTGTGGCTGGCAAGAGGGCAGCCGACGTGTTGATCGACAAGTTGATCAGTCCACCGGCGAAGCGAGCTGCGTTAGAGCAAACGCCGAAAAGTTGGAAAGATTTTAAGGATGCCGTGGTGCCCATACAAGATTTAGCCAAAATGACGAGTGGATCCGGATTGAAGAGAACTTGCGACGGTGCGATATAAATAAATAATAATAACATTAAAAAAACAGAGTTTGAAAAACATAAAAAAAATTTGTGTTTGAAAAGAATCTAAAATAACAAACAAAATAAAAACAAAGATGAACATTAAAGATATGTCTTGGAATGACGCCGCGACCAAGAGGTCAAATAACGAGTTCTTTCCCAAGAGCATAAGAGGTTTGATAGTGGGAAAATCGAATTGTGGAAAGACCAATCTGTTGATGAATCTGTTGTCCCGACCCGACTGGTTGGATTACGACAGATTGTTCGTGTTTGGCAAGAGCTTGTTTCAACCCGAATACAGACTGCTTCGAGAGTGCATGGATCGCAGATTGCCCAAGGACGTCATAGCCAGAATCTTTGACAGTAGGGAGGAATTCGACAAGAGTGGAGCTCCACTCTCGACCATTTTGGACGGCGCAGCGACAGAGCTGATGAAGAGAAATGCATCTTCGAACGTCGAGCGTCGATTTTATGAGAACACTAGCGACGTTCCGGATCCTAGAGAACTGAAATTGGAAGATAAGAATCTCATGATTTTCGACGATCTGCTTTTGGAGAGACAGAACCGATGCGAATCGTATTATGTTAGGGTCGACACAGCAACGTGGACTGTTTCTACCTGTTGCAGAATTATTTTCGATTGCCCAGACAGACGATAAGGGAGAATGCTAATTTTCTATGTCTCTTTCGCCAAGATCTCAAGAATCTCAATCACATCTACGGTGATCACGTCGCAAACGACATGAGCGCTGCGGAATTCAGGAGATTCTGCAAGAGGGTTTGGGATGGTGGACTTTACAATTTCGTCATGATCGATTTGACAAGCGAATTTAATCGCGGAAAATATCGGTGCGGATTCGACAAGTTTTATGTTTCTGATGGTAATAATAAGATAGAGCGTGAAAATAAAAAAAAATTAGAAAAATAATAAATCTTCAAATAATTAGTTTTGAATAAAAAAAAAAATTAAATTAAATATAATGTTCGAACATGGAGAATTGTTAGGACGGATAGCCGAGAATACGGCTGCGAAACAATCCATTCAAATCGTGGTGAGTGGTGATTCGACTTGATTCGCTACGAAATTCGAACCTTTCATCGAATTGAATAGAGAGAAAAGATACGAGATGGCGTTGGTGAATCTGGAGACTTATTATTCCTTTCCCAACATCACCAAAAAGAATAACTCGTTCAAGTATTCTGATGGAACGGATTGGTTGGAGATTCGAATTCCCAAAGGGAGTTACAACATAGACGATTTGAACCATTACATTCAACAAGATCAGACTCGCTCCCAATCCTAATATCTTACAGACGATGTTGGATTTGGAAGATAATTTTCGAGTGGATTTCAACACGGACGATTCTATAGGCAAGATGTTGGGATTCGATCGAAAGGTGTATCGAGGCCACGCGGCATCTGAAAATATGGTCGACATTCTTGCAGTCAATAGCATTCTGGTGAACGTGGACATGATTGCTGGAAGCTACGTGAATGGTAGCACTCAACCGACGATCTATTCCTTCTTTCCAAACGTGTTGCTGGGTTATAAGATCGTGGAGCGACCTCAAAATTTAGTTTATCTACCAGTGATTTTAGACATGTTGTATAGTCTCAAAACCACGTTGACGGATCAAAATGGTGAACTGTTAGATCTTCGCGGAGAGAGAGTGACGATACGATTTCACATAAGAGAAATATAAAAAGCAACAAAAAAAAAATATTGTATATATATAGATAACAAAAATAAAATAAACGCAATATTAATTTTACAAAAATTATTTTAATATAATTATTAAACAAGAAACAATTGAAGTAAATATATTTAAAAAAAAAAAAACAGAATTATGACAGAATACGTGGTTAAAAACGTGAACATATCCGCAGGACAGAGGAAGAAACTTAAGAGAGCGTTAACAACTCAAGGCGAGGCGGTGAGATTCAAATTCACTCACGAAGATCTGACGACAGGCGGTCAGGATTCGATCGCCTGGACCAGAAGTCAAATCAAAAGGATGGAGAAAGCGATTCGCGATGGAAGAGGGTTGACGGTGAGAATGAGTCCCGCTCAATTGAGATACAATTTGAGAATGAAAGGTGGTTTCCTACCGCTATTGGCAGGAATAGCCGCAAAAGCATTACCCTTTGCTGCAAAGGCGCTACCCTTTCTCGGAAAGGCTCTCGGCGTGGGAGCTCTCACGGGACTCGCAAGTTCGGCAGTTGAGAAATTAATGGGTGGCAGCGGACTGTTTTTGAAGAAGGGAGGAGCCATGTGTCGCGTCCACATAGACGACAGCGGTAAAGGATTGTATCTAGAGCCCGTTAGAGGTGGCAACTCTCTGAGAGGAAACGGTCTCTATCTGAAGAGTGGACGGAACGTCGAGCGACTCGGCAAGGGTTTGTTGCTCGGTGAGAATTCGCCATTTAAGAACATACCGATTTTGAATATGTTATTATAATATAAAATTATATAAAATATAAAATCATAGAAAGTATAAAATAATATATTTAAAATGGATAAAAAGGTGGAGAAAGAAATTTATCACCTGGATGAAAAGGTGGAGAAACAATTTGACGATAATAACGAACATCGAGAGCCAGAGAGCGAAAAAATAAAAAAATGGTTAGACGCTAATGATGGATATCTAAGGAAAGAACTAATGAAAGAGATAGATGAAGCGCGGGATAGACGGTTGAGAATGAGACGATGCTTTCCACAGTCACCACTACCTTCTGAAGAGAATGGTAATGATGCGAGTGTTACCAAGAGATGCACAACATTCGTTCATAATTATGATTCAGATAAACAAAAATGTTGCCATAAACGTATCACATCACAAAGAAAAAGAAAAAAAGAAAAAGAAGAATCGACGCTGAAATTTGAGAGAAAAGGAAACGTTATTATAATATATTATGATGATAGTGAAGAAGAAGGAAAACAAAAAAAAAAAAAAAAGTAATGAGATCTAAAGATGATCTTATTACTTTTTTTTTTTTCATTTTTCTTCGCTAAAAATCAATCACTCTATTGTTTATATTTCCAAGTCCGTTATTAGCATGTTGACACTCGTGTCTTCTCCTTTTTCGAAAACGTGTTGAATGTTTATCTTTACTCTTTTGAGTTTTTTTACATCGGTCAACTCTCTCTCACCACCCAATTTCTTCATGAGTTCGAATGAGATGTTTGGAAATATGTAATTTCCATAGGGCAACGACAAATCGTCCTTGTTGAATTCTCTATCTTCGGCGATGATGATGTTCTGCAGATCGCTTTGGTACTCGTAAATCAAATCGAGCGCGGCTTCGTCCAATTTCAAAGGCATCTTATATTTCTCGTATTTGTGCTTTAAGCCCTTCGTCTCGACCTCGTTCAATTCGATGGGATCGTGTCGTTGTAATCTATAGATTTTATGACCGAATTTCTTATACGTTTCGACTTGTTTCAATTTCAATTCGCATCTTTTAGGTGTTGTTGTCTTCATGATTGATTATTTAGTATTTAAATAATAATTTGTTTAAAAAGTTTGTTTTTTTTACTCTTTATATATATAAAAAAGTTGTTTTTTTTAATTTTTAATTTTCTTTAATGTAAAATTTTTTTAGTAAAAGTTTTTTTTCTCTTTATATATATAAAAAGTTAAATTTTTAATTTCAATCTCTCTATTGTTTATATTTCCAAGTCCGTTATTAGCAAGTTGACATTCGTCATTTTTCCACATACGAAAATGGTGTGAATGTTTATCTTTACTCTTTTGAGTTTTTTTCATAGGGGAATGCGCTCTCACCACCCGATTTCTTCATGAGTTCGGGTGAGATTATTGGATATATGTAATCTCCATAGAACAACAATAAATCATCCCTGTCGAATTCTCTGTCTTCGGCGACGATGATATTAATCAACAGTTTGCTTTGGTACTCATAAAACAAATCGAGCGCGGCATCATCCACTTTCAAACACATTCGATAATTGTGGTAGTAGCATTCTAAATCCACCATCTCGACCTCATTCAATTCGATGGGATCGTGTGGTTGTAATGTACAGATATTAAAACTGGATTTCTCATACCTTTCGTCTCGTTTCAATTTCAATTCGCATCATCTTTTAGGTGTTGTTGTCATGATCAATTATTTGTTTTTTTATGAATTCTTACAAATAATGTATATTTTAAATTTTGTATTAAAAAAAATTGAATTTAAAATTTAACTTTTTTTTTTTTTTTTATTATATATATATAAAGAGTAAAAAAGCAAAACTTTTTTAACAAATTATTTAATACAAAATTCCAAAAAAAAATATTCTTACAAATGAAGGAAACAGATAAAACAATGGTAAATTTAAATGAGAAAACCATACCTCAGTTAAACGAGATTTGTAAACTATTACAAATTTCAGATTTCAGAAAGCATAGAACTAAATCAAAAAAAATTGAAGTCATACAAGAATATTTGCGAAACGCTAGAAAGGCAAACAAAATGTCGATAGCAACAAGGTCAAAAGATGCATCGGTTGTGAAAAATAAGAAGATGACTAAACGAAAAGCCGTTGAAGAACATCAAGTTTCCAAAGAAAAGAAAAGAAAAACTAAAACGAAAACGAGTGATGCACTTCAGATTCAAGACAAACGAGATATATCGAGCGAAATTCAATGAGCAATCGACGAAGAGAAAGGAGAAGAATATGTAACACGACTCATTGTGGAACTATTCCAATCGAAACCCGTAGAACGGGAGAGTGTGATCAAAGGCATTTTTAAAACTTTCGACGTGATTCCCTCGTTGAAGAAAGTTGATCTGAAATTTTTCATGGAACGGGTGAAGAAAGAAGTATTGGATTTGTTTCGCGAATACATGAACTTGGGATTAAAAATTAAGATGATACTCCATTGCATAATGAATAAAATCGACGTGAAGTCCGGCGAGAGCATCGTGAAAAATGCATATTTCAGATCTAATGTCGAACCCGTATTTCGAGGTTCAGATCTATCAGACATTTTCGAAAAGATGAAAGACAAGATGTTGACGTCTCTCGCAAATTATCAACATGAAGGTAGTAATTGGACGTTCGGTGAGGTGTTGAAACTCGAAATTCACATGAATAAAAACAAACCATTGAAAGGATCTTCCTACTTGGAATTACCGTATTTCTTGACTAAGAAACACGCCGTGGTCAACGTGAGAAATAAAGATGATCAGTGTTTTAAATGGGCAGTCACCTCCGCTTTATACCCTGTCGAAATACACACCGATAGAGTTTCTCGTTATGAGGAAACTTCTAAAAATCTTGATTGGACCGGAGTGACTTTTCCAACAGAGTTAAAACACATCGAACGTTTCGAGGTTCAAAATCCCACTGTAGCGGTGAACGTCCTGGGATACAACGACGAAAAACAAAAGATCTATCCTCTCAGACAGACTTCGTATCGCGGAAGAGAAAAGACGATTATTTTATTATTGATTTTGAATGGTGACAATCGTCATTATTGTTGGGTTAAACATCTGACCCGATTACTGTCAAAACAAAATAATAATCATAACGGAAAGATATCTTTATGTTACAATTGCATGAACATATTTAAGACCGAAAAATCATTAGCGAACCATCAGGAATATTGCAACGAAAATCAAGGTGTCGCCATCGAAATGCCCAAACCCAACACCATCGTGAAGTTTGAAAATCACAATGGAAGGTTAAAAGTGCCATTCATCGTGTACGCCGATTTCGAATGTTTCACCACGAAAATGAGTTCCTGTCAACCCAATGCTCTTCAAAGTTACGTCGAAAGATATCAAAAACACATACCTTCGGGCTATTGCATTTACGTGAAATGCGCTTTCGACTCACAACACGACATGGGTCCCTTCACCTACACAAAACAGCGCGAAGACGACGACGTGGCACAAAGGTTCGTGGAAGAGTTAGAATCGGAAATTCAAATGTTATACGACAAATTCAAAACTCCGGCGAAAATGATCATCATGCGAGAGCAGCAGGACGAAAATAACAGAGCCACCGAATGTCACATATGCAGACAATCGTTCGACGAGAATTCGGAGGAAAATAAGAAGGTCAGAGACCACGATCATTACACGGGTCTGTATAGCGGTCCGGCTCACAGCAAGTGTAATTTAAAATATCAAGACGCTGCTTTCTATCCAGTGATGTTTCACAATCTCTCAGGTTACGACAGTCATCTGTTCGTGAAAAATCTCGGCACCTCACACGAAGAATTAAATTGCATCGCGAACAGCAAAGAAAGATACATTTCCTTCACGAAATGGAAGCTCATGGAGAAGAAAAGAGTAATCGACGGAAATACGTTGAAAGAAAAAACGAAATTCATTCGTAGATACGTTTCATCGACAGTTTTAAATTCATGTCGACTGCTCTGGAAAAATTAGTCCATAACATGAGCAAGGATAAATTTAAAATCACGAGCGAACATTTTGGAGAACGAGTAGATGTCATGTTGAGGAAAGGAGTCTATCCTTATGATTACATGAACGATCTAAAGAGATTCGAAGACACCGCAATACCTTAAAAAGATGATTTTTATTCGAAATTATACGAATCCGACATTTCCGACGAGAATTACGAATACGCCAAAAACGTGTGGAAATCAATCGATATGAAAACCATGAGAGATTATCATGATCTCTATCTGAAGACCGACGTTCTGCTCTTGGCAGACATGTTCGAAAATTTTCGAGACGTTTGTTGTCGAAATTACGATCTGGATCCCGCTTGGTATTTCACCGCACCCAGTCTGGCGTGGGACGCTCTGTTGAAGACCACCGAAGTCCAATTGGAATTATTATCTGATGTGGACATGTTGCTCATGTTCGAAAGGGCTGCGAGAGGTGGCGTCTCGATGATCTCCCACAGACATTCTGAAGCTAACAATCCCTACATGAAAGAAGGTTTCGATTCGAAACGGTCAACTAAATACATACAGTATTGGGATGCCAATAATCTGTACGGTTGGGCTATGAGTCATCCTTTACCGATTAGAAATTTTGAATGGGTGAAGGAACCGGAAGAGATGCAAAAATGGAGAGACTATCCTTGCATTTTAGAAGTCGATTTGAACTATCTGGAAGAATTACACGGTCCACACAACGATTATCCGCTGGCTCCCGAACGAATGGAACCGAATGAAGGATACGAGGAAAAACTCATTCCCAATTTATTTAACAAACGTAACTACGTTGTCTACAGCGAGAATTTGAAACAGTACGTCGATTACGGGATGAAATTAGTCAACATACATCGCATCATTCGATTCGACACACAGCCTTGGATGAAAAAATACATCGATCTCAACACGAATCTCAGAACTCGAGCCGAGAACGATTTCGAAAACATTAAAAAAACAGAGTTTGAAAAACATAAAAAAAATTTGTGTTTGAAAAGAATCTAAAATAACAAACAAAATAAAAACAAAGATGAACATTAAAGATATGTCTTGGAACGATGCCGCGACCAAGAGGTCAAATAACGAGTTCTTTCCCAAGAGCATAAGAGGTTTGATAGTGGGAGAATCGAATTGTGGAAAGACCGATCTGTTGATGAATCTGTTGTCCAGACCCGACTGGTTGGATTACGACAGATTGTTCGTGTTTAGCAAGAGCTTGTTTCAACCCGAATACAGATTGCTTCGAGAGTGCATGGATCGCAGATTGCCCAAGGACGTCATAGCCAGAATCTTTGACAGTAGGGAGGAATTCGACAAGAGCGGAGCTCCACTCTCGACCATTTTGGATGGTGCGGCGATGGAGCTGATGAAGAGAAATGCATCTTCAAACGTCGAGTGTCGATTTTATGAGAACGCTAGCGACGTTCCGGATCCTAGAGAACTGAAATCGGAAGATAAGAATCTCATGATTTTCGACGATCTGCTTTTGGAGAGACAGAACCGATGCGAATCGTATTACATTAGGGGTCGACACAGCAACGTGGACAGTTTCTACCTGTTGCAGAATTATTTTCGATTGCCCAGACAGACGATAAGGGAGAACGCTAATTTTCTATGTCTCTTTCGCCAAGATCTCAAGAATCTCAATCACATCTACGGCGATCACGTCGCAAACGACATGAGCGCTGCGGAATTCAGGAGATTCTGCAAGAGGGTTTGGGATGGTGGACTTTACAATTTCGTCATGATCGATTTGACAAGCGAATTTAATCGCGAAAAATATCGGTGCGGATTCGACAAGTTTTATGTTTCCGATGGTAATAATAAGATAGAGCGCGAAAATAAAAAAAAATTAGAAAAATAATAAATCTTCAAATAATTAGTTTTGAATAAAAAAAAAATTAAATTAAATATAATGTTCGAACATGGAGAATTGTTAGGATGGATAGCCGAGGATACGGCTGCGAAACAATCCATTCAAATCGTGGTGAGTGGCGATTCGACTCGATTCACTACGAAATTCGAACCTTCCATCGAATTGAATAGAGAGAAAAGATACAAGATGGCGTTGGTGAATCTGGAGACTTATTATTCCTTTCCCAATGTCACCGAAAAGAATAACTCGTTCAAGTATTCTGACGGAACGGATTGGTTGGAGATTCGAATTCCCAAAGGGAGTTACAACATAGACGATTTGAACCATTACATTCAACAAGATCAGACTCGCTCCCAATCCTAATACCTTACAGACGATGTTGGATTTGGAAGATAATTTTCGAGTGGATTTCAACACGGATGATTCTATAGGCAAGATGTTGGGATTCGATCGAAAGATGTATTGAGGCCACGCGGCATCTGAAAATATGGTCGACATTCTCGCAGTCAATAGCATTCTGGTGAATGTGGACGTGATTGCTGGAAGCTACGTGAATGGTAGCGCTCAACCAACGATCTATTCCTTCTTTCCAAACATGTCGCCGGGTTATAAGATCGTGGAGCGACCTCGAAATTTAGTTTATCTACCAGTGATTTTAGACATGTTGTATAGTCTCAAAACCACGTTGACGGATCAAAATGGTGAACTGTTAGATCTTTGCAGAGAGAGAGTGACGATAGGATTTCACATAAGAGAAATATAAAAAGCAACAAAAAAAATATATTGTATATATATAGATAACAAAAATAAAATAAACGCAATATTAATTTTACAGAAATTATTTTAATATAATTATTAAACAAGAAACAATTGAAGTAAATATATTTTAAAAAAAACAAAACAGAATTATGACAGAATATGTGGTTAAAAACGTGAACATATCTGCAGGACAGAGGAAGAAACTTAAGAGAGCGTTAACAACTCGAGGCGAGGCGGTGAGGTTCAAATTCACTCACGAAGATCTGACGAGAGGCGGTCAGGATTCGATCGCCTGGACCAGAAGTCAAATCAAAAGGATGGAGAAAGCGATTCGCGATGGAAGAGGGTTGACGGTGAGAATGAGTCCCGCTCAATTGAGATACAATTTGAGAATGAAAGGTGGTTTCCTACCGCTATTGGCAGGAATAGCCGCAAAAGCATTACCCTTCGCTGCAAAGGCGCTACCCTTTCTCAGAAAGACTCTCGGCATGGGAGCTCTCACGGGACTCGCAAGTTCGGCAGTTGAGAAATTAATGGGTGGCAGCGGACTGTTTTTGAAGAAGGGAGGGGCCGTGTGTCGCGTCCACGTAGACGACAGCGGTAAAGGATTGTATCTAGAAGCCGTTAGAGGTGGCAACTCTCTGAGAGGAAACGGTCTCTATCTGAAGAGTGGACGGAACATCGAGCGACTCAGCAAGGGTTTGTTGCTCGGTGAGAATTCGCCATTTAAGAACATACCGATTTTGAATATGTTATTATAATATAAAATTATATAAAATATAAAATCATAGAAAGTATAAAATAAAATATTTAAAATGGATAAAAAGGTGGAGAAAGAAATTTATCACCTGGATGAAAAGGTGGAGAAACAATCTGACGATAATAACGAACATCGCGAGCCAGAGAACAAAAAAATAAAAAAAATGGTTAGACGCTAATGATGGATATCTAAGGAAAGAACTAATGAAAGAGATAGATAACGTGCGGGATAGACGGTTGAGAATGAGATGATGCTTTCCACGGTCACCACTACCTTCTGAAGAGAATGGTAATGATGCGAGTGTTACCAAGAGATGCACAACATTCGTTCATAATTATGATTCGGATAAACAAAAATGTTGCCATAAACGTATCACATCACAAAGAAAAAGAAAAAAAGAAAAAGAAGAATCGACGCTGAAATTTGAGAGAAAAGGAAACGTTATTATAATATATTATGATGATAGTGAAGAAGAAGGAAAACAAAAAAAAAAAAAAAAGTAATGAGATCGAAAGATGATCTTATTACTTTTTTTTTTTTCATTTTTCTTCGCTAAAAATCAATCACTCTATTGTTTATATTTCCAAGTCCGTTATTAGCATGTTGACACTCGTTTCTTCTCCTTTTTCAAAAACGTGTTGAATGTTTATCTTTACTCTTTTGAGTTTTTTACATCGGTCAACTCGCTCTCACCACCCAATTTCTTCACGAGTTCGAATGAAATGTTTGGAAATATGTAATTTCCATAGGGCAACGACAAACGTCCTTGTCGAATTCTCTATCTTCGGCAATGACGATGTTCTGCAGATCGCTTTGGTACTCGTAAATCAAATCGAGCACGGCTTCGTCCAATTTCAAAGGCATCTTATATTTCTCGTATTTGTGCTTTAAGCCCTTCATCTCGACCTCGTTCAATTCGATGGGATCGTGTCGTTGTAATCTATAGATTTTATGACCGAATTTCTTATACGTTTCGACTCGTTTCAATTTCAATTCGCATCTTTTAGGTGTTGTTGTCTTCATGATTGATTATTTAGTATTTAAATAATAATTTGTTTAAAAAGTTTTTTTTTTTTTTATACTCTTTATATATATAAAAAAGTTGTTTTTTTTTAATTTTTAATTTTCTTTAATGTAAAATTTTTTTCGTAAAAGTTTTTTTTCTCTTTATATGTATAAAAAGTTAAATTTTTAATTTCAATCTCTCTATTGTTTATATTTCCAAGTCCGTTATTAGCAAGTTGACATTCTTCATTTTTCCACATACGACAATGGTGTGAATGTTTATCTTTACTCTTTTGAGTTTTTTTTCATAGGCGAATGCGCTCTCACCACCCGATTTCTTCATGAGTTCAGGTGAGATTATTGGACATATGTAATCTCCATAGGACAACAATAAATCAGCCCTGTCAAATTCTCTGTCTTCGGCGACGATGATATTAATCAACAGTTCGCTTTGGTACTTGTAAAACAAATTGAGCGCGGCTTCATCCACTTTCAAACACATTCGATATTTGTGGTAGTAGCGCTCTAAGTCCAGCATCTCGACCTCATTCAATTCGATGGGATCGTGTGGTTGTAATGTATAGATATTAAAACTGGATTTCTCATACCTTTCGTCTTGTTTCAATTTCAATTTGCATCTTTTAGGTGTTGTTGTCATGATCGATTATTTGGTTTTTTATGAATTCTTACAAATAATGTATATTTTAAATTTTGTATTAAAAAAAATTGAATTTAAAATTTAACTTTTTTTTTTTTTTTTTATTATATATATATAAAGAGTAAAAAAGCAAAACTTTTTTAACAAATTATTTAATACAAAATTCCAAAAAAAAATATTCTTACAAATGAAGCAAACAGATAAAACAATGGTAAATTTAAATGAGAAAACCATACCTCAGTTAAACAAGATTTGTAAACTATTACAAATTTCAGATTTCAGAAAGCATAGAACTAAATCAAAAAAAATTGAAGTCATACAAGAATATTTGCGAAACGCTAGAAAGGCAAACGAAATGTCGATAGCAACGACGTGAAAAGATGCATCGGTTGTGAAAAATAAGAAGACGACTAAACGAAAAGCCGTTGAAGAACATCAAGTTTCCAAAGAAAAGAAAAGAAAAACTAAAACGAAAACGAGTGATGCACTTCAGATTCAAGACAAACGAGATATATCGAGCGAAATTCAACGAGCAATCAACGAAGAGAAAGGAGAAGAATATGTAACACGACTCGTTGTGGAACTATTCCAATCAAAACCCGTAGAACGGGAGAGTGCGATCAAAGGCATTTTTAAAACTTTCGACGTGATTCCCTCGTTGAAGAAAGTCGATCCCAAATTGTTCATGGAACGGGTGAAGAAAGAAGTATTGGATTTGTTTTGCGAATACATGAACTTGGGATTAAAAATTAAGATGATACTCCATTGCATAATGAATAAAATCGACGTGAAGTCCGGCGAGAGCATCATGAAAAATGCATATTTCAGATCTAACATCGAACCCATATTTCGAGGTTCAGATCTATCGGACGTTTTCGAAAAGATGAAAGACAAGATGTTGACGTCTCTCGCGAATTATCAACATGAAGGTAGTAATTGGACGTTCGGTGAGGTGTTGAAACTCGAAATTCACATGAATAAAAACGAACCGTTGAAAGGATCTTCCTACTTGGAATTACCGTATTTCTTGACTAAGAAACACGCCGTGGTCAACATGAGAAATAAAGATGATCAGTGTTTTAAATGGGCAGTCACCTCCGCTTTATACCCCATCAAAATACACACCGATAGAGTTTCTCGTTATGAGGAAACTTCTAAAAATCTTGATTGGACCGGAGTGACTTTTCCAACAGAGTTAAAACACATCGAACGTTTCGAGGTTCAAAATCCCACCGTAGCGGTAAACGTCCTGGGATACGATGACGAAAAACAAAAGATCTATCCTCTCAGACAGACTTCGTATCGCGGAAGAGAAAAGACGATTATTTTATTATTGATTTCGAATGGTGACAATCGTCATTATTGTTGGGTTAAACATCCGACCCGATTACTGTGAAAACAAAATAATAATCATAACGGAAAGATATCTTTATGTTACAATTGCATGAACATATTTAAGACCGAAAAATCATTAGCGAAACATCAGGAATATTGCAACAAAAATCAAGGTGTCGCCGTCGAAATGCCCAAACCCAACACCATCGTGAAATTTGAAAATCACAATAGAAGGTTAAAAGTACCATTCGTCGTGTACGCCGATTTCGAATGTTTCACCACGAAAATGAATTCCTGTCAACCCAATGCTCTTCAAAGTTACGTCGAAAGATATCAAAAACACATACCTTTGGGCTATTGCATTTACGTGAAATGCGCTTTCGACTCGCAACACGACATGGGTCCCTTCACCTACATGAAACAGCACGAAGACGACGACGTGGCAAAAAGGTTCGTGGAAGAGTTAGAATAGAAAATTCAAATGTTATACAACAAATTCAAAACTCCGGCGAAAATGATCATCACGCGAGAGCAGCAGGACGAAAATAACAGAGCCACCGAATGTCACATATGCAGACAATCGTTCAATGAGAATTTGGAGGAAAATAAGAAGGTCAGAGACCATGATCATTACACGGGTCTGTATCGCGGTCCGGCTCACAGCAAGTGTAATTTAAATTATCGAGACGCCGCTTTCTATCCGGTGATGTTTCACAATCTCTCAGGTTACGACAGTCATCTGTTCGTGAAAAATCTCGGCACCTGACATGAAGAATTAAATTGCATCGCGAACAGCAAAGAAAGATACATTTCCTTCACGAAATGGAAGATCATGGAGAAGAAAAGAGTAATCGACGAAAATACGTTGAAAGAAAAAACGAAATTCATTCGTAGATGCATACGTTTCATCGACAGTTTTAAATTCATGTCGACTGCTCTGGAAAAATTAGTCGATAACATGAGCAAGGATAAATTTAAAATCACGAGCGAACATTTCGGAGAACGAGTAGACGTCATGTTGAGGAAAGGAGTCTATCCTTATGATTACATGAACGATCTAAAGAGATTTGAAGACAGCGCACTACCTTCAAAAGATGATTTTTATTCGAAATTATACGAATCCGACATTTCCGACAAGAATTACGAACACGCCAAAAACGTGTGGAAATCATTCGATATGAAAACCATGAGAGATTATCACGATCTCTATCTGAAGACCGACATTTTGCTCTTGGCAGACGTGTTCGAAAATTTTCGAGACGTCTGTTGTCGAAATTACGATCTGGATCCCGCTTGGTATTTCACCGCACCTGGTCTGGCGTGGGACGCTCTGTTGAAGACCACCGAAGTCCAATTGGAATTATTATCCGACGTGGACATGTTGCTCATGTTCGAAAGGGCTGCGAGAGGTGGCGTCTCGATGATCTCCCACAGACATTCTGAAGCTAACAATCCGTACATGAAAGAAGGTTTCGATTCGAAACGGTCGACTAAATATATAGTATTGGGATGCCAATAATCTGTACAGTTGGGCTATGAGTCATCCTTTACAGATTGGAAATTTCGAATGGGTGAAGGAACCGGAAGAGATGCAAAAATGGAGAGACTATCCTTGCATTTTAGAAGTCGATTTGAACTATCCGGAAGAATTACACGGTCCACACAACGATTATCTGCTGGCTCCCGAATGAATGGAACCGAATGAAGGAGACGAGGAAAAACTCATTCCCAATTTATTTAAGAAACGTAACTACATCGTCTACAGTGAGAATTTGAAACAGTACATCGATTATGGGATGAAATTAGTCAACATACATCGCATCATTCGATTCGACGAACAGCCTTGGATGAAAAAATACATCGATCTCAACATGAATCTCAGAACTCGAGCCGAGAACGATTTCGAAAAAGATTTCTTCAAACTCATGAACAACTGCGTGTACGGCAAATCGATGAAAAACATCAGGAAGAGAACCGACGTTCGACTCGTCACGTCTGAGAAAAAAGCTAAAAAATTAGTGGCGAAACCCAATTACAAACATCGAACCATATTCGATGAAAATCTAGTGGCCGTTCACATGCAAAAGACGCACCTGAAGTTTGACAAACCGTATTATCTCGGACCGATCATCTTAGATGTCAGCAAGCGATTGATGTACGAGTTTCACTATGATTACGTCAAACGAAAATTTGGTGACAAAGCCAAACTACTGTTCACCAACATGGACAGTTTAGTTTACGAGATAGAGACGAAAGACGTCTACCGAGATATATCTCCGGACGTGGCCGATTGGTTCGACACGAGCAATTATTCCGTCGATCACCCATCCAACATTCAATCGAACGACAAATTTAAGGACGAGAGCGGCGGTAAACAGATCGTCGAATTCGTGGGCTTGAGACCCAAACTCTATGCTTATCGTCTAGAAGATGATGAAGAGATCAAGAAGTGCAAAGGAGTTAAAGCGTGCATGGTGAAGAAAAACATCTCTTCCAAGAGTATAAAGATTGTCTGTTAGGAAGTGGTCCGGTGTATAAGACTATGAAATCGATTCGAAGCGAAAATCATGACTTGTATACCGAAATAGTCAACAAGATTTCGCTGACGGCCGACGATGACAAGAGATTCATATTAGATGGTAAAATAAGCACTTTGGCACTCGGACATTGGACTTTGGATCTAATTTTAGATGATATGAATGGGGATGAATGGATTCTAGATGCGATTGTGGATGATAAGATTCCAGATACGATTGTGGATGATAGGATTCCAGAAAATCAAGAAGAATTAGATGAACACAAAATTATGGAAATGGATAGTGACATCGAGAAAGTTAGTTTAAAAAGAAAAAGAAAAAAAATAGAAAAAAAATAAATAACGTCATTTTTAGTAAATTATAATAAAATAAATAAAAAAAAAATATATACGCATTTATGAATAAGAAAATAAAGATATCTGTAGAAGGTGTTGTCTTACCCAACGAACCCTTATCCAACATCGATCTGTTGAATGCGGCAAAAGATTTGAAAATCGAAGATTTTCTAGGAGTGTTTTCCAGAGATGCCTTGCCGAAGAGAAGACCTCGACCATCGGAATGCGGAATTTTAAATCTAGACGATTCATTGGGTGAAGGCACTCACTGGGTGGCGTGGATGAAGAATGGAAAGAAGAAAAATTATTTAGACAGCTACGGAATCTCGCTGCCAAAAGAAATAAAGAACTATTTCAACAAATCGATGGTTCGTTACAACACGGAACAAGTGCAATCACCACATCAAGTGTTTTGCGGTCACCTGTGTCTCTACATTCTCAAGAGATGGTCTGAAGGAGATCGATTTCAAGACATTCTCAATGATTTACATTAGAGAGAGATTTTTTTTTTATAGTATATATAAAGATAAAAAATTATTTTAAAAAAATTTTAATCGAATAAAAACGAAAAATAAAATAACATAGTTCATTTTTTAATAAACTGCGTTTTGAATATATTTTTTCTAAAAACAAAAAAAAATCCTTACAACAACATGCCAGTCGATAAATTTGGTAGAAGTGACGATGAAAAAGTCAACCCGAGAAAGAAGAGGAAGACATTCGAAGTCGACGATGGTTACGACGTTGCCAACTTGGACGAATGTTACGTTCGGAGATACGAACCTCGAGAAGAACCTTTGAACATGAACGATAAGAAGCTCTACAATCTTCCCGAGCCAATAGATCTCGCAGATGCTGCGACTAAAAAATACGTCGACAGGGGTAACGCCGATTTCGAACAAATCCTGCTGGATAATTATGTGGATAAAACCATGACCGACGATCTCGATCTGAAATCCAAATGTTTGGTGAACGTCGCGAATCCCATAGATCCCACCGATGCCGCTACCAAGAAATACGTGGACGACTCTCACGCGAAATTCAGCGAACACCTGAGAAATAGATACGTTCTGAAAACGAAGCACTCGGAATTGAACGCCAGTTCTAACAAGATAATGAACGTGGCCACTCCCACAAATCCCAAGGACGTGGCGACCAAACACTACATAGATCTGGAACAGAGAAAGTCTGACAGACGAGAAATGAAATCGGATCTGAATGCGGGATTCCACAAGATATTGAATCTGTCGAAGATCGACGACACAGATGCAGACTCAACCGTGGTCAACAAGGGCTACGTAGATTCTGCCGTGATACAATCACAAGAATACCTAGAATCGCAAGTGGATGATCTCTACCTGAACAAAGAATCTGGCGGAACCATGGAGGGTGGCATCAACATGAACGGTCACAATTTATTCGGTCTCGATCACGATCCCGAATTCGATTCCAGCGTGGTAAGCAGGAAGTACGTGGACGACAACTCGGTCTGGAGAAAGGGTGACATCACGGAAGGTAAACTAGACATGGGTGGACAGGCGCTCACGAATCTACCGGATCCCGTGAACATGACGGATGCCTGCACCCTGATTTCAGTGTGGAGAAAGTCAAATATGCTAGACAATTGATCACCGTGTGGGCCGAAGAGGCTGGCGCCTTAGATGAGGGAAAAGCCGAGTGGTCTTTCGGAAATGGAGGTAGCGGATCGAAACATGGTCAGGTGGGATATCCCATGCCGTTGGGAGGTGAAATCCTTCGAATGAGTCTGGCTTCCTCGGATTTGAATAACAGAGCGGTCGTCAATCTCATGGTGAACGGTGTGGAGAGCGATAAGAGATACAGCATCGAAAAGACTGAGAATCAACATGCGAATGTTAGCACGTTCGGCACGCCTCTCAAAGTGAACGCCGGAGACAGGATTAATTTCATCATGAAAACCAATAATCCCGAAGCCGCCACTTCCGTGGTGAGTCTACTGATCGAACTAGATCCTTTGAACAAACAGTGAACGTGTGGAAAATAATGAATTAAAAAAAAATAATGTGTGATTATTAAAAACAAAAAAAAACAAAAAAAAAAAAGTAATGAGATATAGAGAGATGTTCAATCTCTCTAGATCACATTACTTTATTTTTTTTTTTTTTTTGTTTTGTTTTTAATAATCACACATTACTTTTTATTTTTTTTTCTGTTTTTTATTATTTTTTTTTCACACACTCGTCTCTCATCGAATGATCGACATCTTATTTCCATCCGATTTGAATTGTAATTCTCTGTCCGACAGGACCAGGGTGAAGGCTTCGTTTTTTCTCGGAACGTTCCTATCGAATTGCATCTTGATCTGAATGTCTAACACGCTACTCTTGAGTCATTCACTCTGTTTACTGACGTCGAACACGAACATGGGATACATCGACTTGTATTCACCGGGAGATATGTTGGGATTGCTCATCAATTCGTCTAGACCGTGATACTTCTTTCTAAAATCAGCGGCGTCACCGTACAGTCTGGAGAAATCATTCTTGTCAAATGATGCATTGTAATCGATTGCTGGATATCTCGTGGCGTTCAGAAACACTTGCATGTTTCTCAAATGGCAGTGATCGAACAGCGACGCATTCTTTTCCTGAGACCCGTCCCTATCGGTCTGAAACGCAACCACGATGAAACGCGGTCTCTCGGAAGTGGATTTCACCATCAATCTCCAATCGAAGTGATTCGTGGAGAGAGGAATGCTAGCCGTGTCACACTGTCTCATTCTAAATCCCACAGGTAATTTACTCATGGATTCTATGATCTTGTAGAGACGCGCTTTCTCCATGATCGAAGGCTCCATGTGCGGAACGAACCACGATATCTTGTGTAGAGTTATCTTACCCGCATCGGTCGCGGTGAGTTTCACTATTGCATCATCGTTTCCTTTTCGAATCAACGTCAGATTGTGTTTGAATCCGTACATGATCTTGTTGTAATCGTCTGCGAATCCGAAGATGTGTTTCAAAGGTATCCTGAACGAAAACGTTCCTTTAGGTCTGGACGTCTTGACGACGTAGTCGAATATCGTGGCGGCGCCTGCACTAGCAGGGCCTACGGTGTCTTTCACCCACAACTGATTAAGTCCTCTGGATTTCGAAAAATCATCAGGATACGTCAAGAGTCCGAACATCGTGGTGGCCTGACCGGGATGAAAAACAGATTCTATCTCTTGTCCGGATAGCATGTATTTTATGTTACTGAATAGATGCATGATGCCATTATTGGCAAGAGTAACCGTGTCGTCGTCGGCGTAGTCACTCCCATCTTCCTTGATGAGACGTCCCTGCACCACTATGTAACTCTCGCTAGGATGTACGAATAGATCTTGAGTTTCGATGTTGATTCTTATCTCTCCCGCATTGTTCAAACTCGTTCCGGTTACCGGTTCGTATTCGTGAACCTCATATTCTTGAATACTTTCATCTTTCACTATGCTTTGTGCTATATCTAGTATATTTGTCATTTTAAAGGATTTTTTAGTTTGTTTTATTTTATTAATTCACTTGCTTTCTTTATCTAAAAAAATAGTTTTTAATTATTTTTTATTATTATTTTTTTTCTCACTTATATATATAATTGTGTAAACAAGAAAATGTCAAAGAGAGTAAATAAAAAAAAAAATTTGTGTTCTTCATCAAAACTTCGTCTTCTGTAATTGTTGTTCGTAAAACTTTCTGATGATCTCTTCTCCATCCAAAGCTTCGATTTCGTAAGTCACCGGATCGGTGTGAAATATTTTGATGATCACGAAAATTTCCGAGGTCCATCGAGGAGTATAACCCTTTTCGAAGTGCTTCTTATAAGCGTAGATTCTCACTCGATCACCGACCGCAAATTTCGGCGGTCTAGACTTCTTCCTGATCTTAGATCTCTCGGGATATAGATTCGCGTAGACCCGTTTTTCGTTTCGAGGATCGCTAGCTTCCACGGGAGTCATCTTGATCGATCTGTGTCAAATGTTGTAATCTTTGACCAGACCGTTCAGAGCGTATATGTATTTCTTGGTCAAATTCGCCGTGAAGTATCTGTACATCTTCTCCTTCATCGTTCGATTCCAACGTTCCACCACGCTGGCTTTCTCTTCGTTTTCGATCGAGTAGAGGTCTACCAATCGACGAACGTCCTTGTTGTAGAATTCCTTTCCCTTGTCCAACCACAATTTACTCGGTTTTCGAGAAGACGAGTCGAACACGCTCTTCAGAGCCTCGGCGATGCAAGGTCCCGATTTATTCTTCAAAGCTCTGATCCAACCGTATTTGGAAAACACGTCGATGACCGTCAATAGATATTTGACGCCCTCATTCCACCTCGAAAACGATCTCATGTCGACCAAGTCGGCAGACCAAATGTCATCCAGACCCTTCACGAACACCCTTCTCTTTCGAAATTTATGCACTATGGGTTTGTGTAACTCCTCGGCCAATTCGCTCGTCAATAATCGTTTCTTCTTTTCAGATGCACTTTTTTTTTGAATGCCCCATCCGAATTGACGTTTTGCACCAATCAGATTACCGACCAGTGAACGTTCCATCTTCTCTCTCCTGGTCGGATTCGATATGCCTCTCAATCTCCCCAACATGTTTTTATCGCAGACGTCGTTGCGAGTCTTGGTGTCGGGATGTCCAGCGTAGCACAGATCGTGATCGTACACGGCCGTGTCCACCCTATTCACGGGTTTGCTCCAAGATTTGGGAGTCAGATCGGCTTTGAGTCTCTTGTTCAATTTCGTTCCGGGTCCCGTGAAATTGTGACCGGGCAGATGCATTTCGAAAGGTAGATTGTTGATCATTTTATTCACGATGCCTTTACCTTTGCTCGCATTCTTTTGTTTGGCAAATCGAGTCTTGATAGAACCACACACGTCACAAATTCCGCGAAGCATCCATCTGTCGTTTTTAGTTCGCACTTCTCTAGAAATACTCATCTCGGTAACTCTCTTACACTTTACGCAATACATTTTTTTAAGAGATATTTAAATTAATTTCGTTTTTTTTATTTTATATATAAATTTAATATTTTTATTTTTTTTTAAATTCTGTTCTTATTATATATATATAATTTTTTTTTCCATCGCTGCTCTTGAGTTCTATCATCTTACTGAATTCCTCCGTGGCCTCTTTCCTCCCCTCTTCCACGAGAGAATCCTTCATCTCTTACTTGATGATCTGATGAGTCTTGATTCTCACGGCTTCTTTCATGGCATCGTATTTCGTTTTCTCGCTCAATATCGCAAAGTATTCTCCGTCCGATATCCTACCGACTTTCAACGCCATAGAGATCATTTCGGATATCGTGTCGATCTTGGAGTTGGCCAAGACGCGAATCTTGTCGTGTTTCCTCGCCTTCAGATATAATTTCCTACTCAAAAAGTTTCCGACCGTGCTAAACAATCCGTCGGTGAGAGCCACTCCTTCTACGGTCAACACGATCGGAATGCCGACCACGGTCGACAACAATCCGATGCCGGCCGCGTGTAAACCCATGGAAATCGTGATGAGTGTCGTGTCGATCGCGTTGACGAATTTCACGAAATGCGAATACTTCTTCTTGAGGGAACGACGAGAATCTCTCTCTCGAGTCAGATACAATTGGATTCTACTGATTTGATCGATGCGATACCTCTCTCCTCTTTCTTCTAGCAACGGCACCGTCGGCAAAACGCTGTTCGGCTTCTCGTCCTCGTCATCCACTAACGTCGGATACAATTTATTTCTGGTTCTCATTTTGTGTTTTTTTCTTTCTTTTCTAATATTAGATAAAAAAATTTATGTGTGTATTTATTTTTTTTTATTTTCTACTCTCCCTTATTTTTATATCAACGAAAAAAAACTTAAGACGTATGCTTCGTTCAGCAATAATTTCTTGATGCATCCCTTGTCTTCTAAAGTCAAACTTCTACGCGCCAATTTCAGTTCTTCCGAATCTGTGGGCCTGTCTCGATTCTTACAGAAGACTAATCTCTTCCAAAACGTGATCACATCGTTGAATTTAATGCGTTTGAATGCCGGTTCGAAATACATGATGACAATATCTTCCCTTTCCATCGTCAGACACGAATGATTCTCGTGATTGAAGTCTAGATGATCCCGACATCCGATGCATCGTTCTAACAAGATGGGACATAGTTCTTCGTTCACGCAGATTGCGTATGCTCTCATCAGCATGTTTAGAAGAAACCTCGCTCTAATAGTCTGAGAATCGCTCATGATTTACCTATTTTTTTTTTATTATCTATTCGATTTGATATATTTAATTTTCTAAATAACTATTATTTATATATTTTTTTTTTCTTCCCAAAATATATATCAATCAAAAACGTGACAGCGGGCTCGCGAATTTCCAACCACACCGACGACAACGACACTCTTCATTCAGATTGAGTTTTTTTTGAGAGAATCGAGCGATCCGATCGCTCGATCAGCTGAGTTTTTGAGAATTTCTCATAGTGGGGGGAATTCCCCTAATAATGTCATAAATGGGAAAAAACCCACCGCCTCAAAAACAAGGGAGAGTTCTGGACCATCTGTACCAACACAATTGCGGGTTCTGGACCGCTGGTCTAGAGTCCCCAAAACTGTTTTTTGATGATGACCCAGAATTGTTTGCTTTTGATCGCGTTCGCCAACGATGGATCGATGGTCTGATCTGCGATGGGAACGTCGACAAAAAATTACGTACAAGATACAAGTGAAGATGTACGATTTCACCCTTATTTTAAAAACGCGCGTTTACCACGAGTATTTGAACGTTAAAAGTGCGATCTAGGAGTCACAACTGTACATGAGAGGGATTCAAGACCATGTACAGTTTTTGTGAACAAGCATGTGATTTAACACTGAATTCCACGTTGGTGAACGCATCGTGTGCGTATGTTTGTACACGTACATGTACAAGTGGTCGTAAACTCTCCTTTTATACCTACTCAGGCCTTTTACATCGCGTAACGGTCTCTTTCGGTCAGTGTTGTTGCAAAGGGCGACACACAGGTAAAGATCTGTATAATCTTCAAAGAGGCAGCTGCAATTCATCTGCAACCTTTTTGTGATAATTATACTCCCCGGGGCGTTTTCACTACCTCCCTACATCGACCGGCACCATTCATTCATTCTCTTTTCCTCTCCCTCTCTCTCTCTCGTTCTCCCTTTCCTATCTCCCTCACACGTTCTCTCTCTCTCTCTCTCTCTCTCTCTCTCTCTCTCTCTCTCGCTCTCTCTCTCTTTCTCTCTCTCACAGCAAAAAGAGTTCCAATACAGCTTGTACAGAACATTTCACAAAATGTCAATCCCTCCTTCTCAAATGTGAATGCTGAAGGTGAAAGGAGACGGCTTAAAATAAGCTCAGGCTTGATGCCGAATCCTGTCAATATCTTAATTTTCCATTATTCAATTATGCTTAACTTGTATCGATGTTCCTATTATTAAGTTGTATATCTCCTTATTGTATATATTTTACATGTGTTTATTTTTTACTCTTTGAATAAAATACTGTTTAAACTAAATGGGCAAGCGACGATGTAGTCTACGATATACATTATCGATCACAATAAGCCGTTTATAAAGTCAGACATTGTCGCTTTAGAGGTTAGATGTTTAGCGGGACAATTTCTAAAACACGTTTCATACAACCATCTTTTCTAACTTGACAGCTTGCATCCAGGACAAAAACAACGATCCTTGATGAAACGAATAAGCGTTTTAGAGAAATATCCTCTTTAACCTTTTATCTCTGAAATGACAATGTCTGAAATTACGAAACCACTGATACAATTACCATGTTCTCGACATTTGGGCCTATATCTGACACACTGGGTAATTTGGGTAATACCAAATGTGTCAGATATAGGCCAAAATGTCGAGAACATGGTAGTTGTATAAGTGGTTTTGTAATTCCATTGGGTAATGGTGTGCATAATGCTAGTGACAATGACTGATGTCAGACAAGATAGCGAATTATGAATTACCATGTCAAGTTGTCAACTAACCCTCCTAGGCTCATCTACCTTTCAATGCACTGAAGATAGGTTGCAAATCGCGATATAGCCTATAGATGGCAATGTCTAACTCCAAGTCACTACACCCAATACCGAATACCGGTACGCATACGTGTTTGTGCTGAACGACTTGGTCATTTGCACTATCTATCTTTAAGTTCTTAACCCAATCATATACTATATGATAAAAAGTATATGATTGGGTTAAGAACTTAAAGATAGATAGTGCAAATGCTCCAAGTCTTTCAGCTATATACTATATGATTAGGTTAAGAACTTAACGATAGATAGTGCAAGTGCTCCAAGTCATTCAGCACTAATAACATTTAGTCTGTAGTCCACGTTTCCGCTATCCCCCACATGCTTTTTGACAAATAGCATGTGCGGGGTAGCGGGAAACGTGAACTACAGACTCCACGGTGAGTCACGGTCACAAGTTGAACTTGTAAGCACGTTTATTCGCTCTCTAACTTCTCTATAATGATGGATATGAGAAAATATTTCAAAATACACCACACATTTCCACAATGTGCATGCAATGTATTATATAACATGCCCAGAGTTACCAAGCTTGCCCGTCAGATGGCAGTAATTTGATGCTTTCTTTAGCACAAACGCGTATTCCAATTCAAGCATTATAAAATATCTTAAATAAAGCAAATGTGTCCGCAACCGGTCCAGGCAAGAATATCGGGCCACCTAGGGTTGGACCGGACCGGACTGGACCACCTCTCCCCTTTTTTTAAAAACGCGCGTTCACCACGAGTATTTGAACGTTAAAAGTGCGATCTAGGAGTCACAACTGTACATGAGAGGGATTCAAGACCATGTACAGTTTTTGTGAACAAGCGTGTGATTTAACACTGAATTCCACGTTGGTGAACGCATCGTGTGCGTATGTTTGTACACGTACATGTACAAGTGGTCGTAAACTCTCCTTTTATACCTACTGGCCTGCTTTTATCCACACTTCTCATAACAGCACGTTACTAAAATCTTTTACTTTTGATTATAAACTCTTGGACTTGTAGAAATACCTGAGTATTCGTTATGTTATCGTTTGCCCATTTGCCCCAACCAGAATGAAACTATAACTATCGTCTCATATTTGTGTAATCTGCAATGCGTAAGTTGTAAACTGATCACTTGCCATTCTGCAATTATAAACAGAAAAATAATTCTAAAATACTTACAATTGTTAACTTGTTGCATCATGTTGATTGTTGACTGTCACAAGGGAGTCACATAAACAGTAAACAGAATACACATGTGTTCGTTGTCAGTCAAGCATTTCATAGGTTTTCAAATCCTTCTTCTTGGACGAGACTCTTGCAATTCCCGCAGTTGCACAAAGTACGCATCCGTAGGTATTGGGGAAGGTGGCGCTTCCCAACTTTGTCATGCAAAACTGATAACTTAGCCACTGTATCGGGTAATAGACGATTTCGTATTGAAGTAATAACGTCTCCTGTAACACTGAACAAGCACTCACTTGACACAGTGATCTGGAACTATAGTTTTAGACATTCCTACGCTCTATTTTTAGTAACATCCTTAACTGACCCCTTAACTAATTGTTAGGGCCTATATTTACCAATTTCTTTAATGACACCCCTAACTACATAATTTTAAATAATAAATTTAATGAGGATCAAGATGTTTCTACACTAACCAATCAGAGCGATGCGAATGAACCAATCAGATTAGTATATTCCCATTGTGTTTCTTTTCCATTACTTTCTATACTAATTTTCTAATTTTCCCAACTTTAACCTGTAATCCTATAGGAAACAAACACAAACTCCAACCAAGAATGAAAATATCAGTGAAAAAACGTTGCGACGACGTGACGTTTTCAAACACGTCCGCCACGTAGAGATAAATTCCGGAGAAGAGTAACGTCGCGTCATTCTGTTTCGATCCTTTGAACTGAACACATCCCAAGAGAGTTTTCTATAGCAATTTTGCCTTCGCAAAAATTTTATGGAGATGGAGTCTGGTGCCGCTGCTGCCGTTACCAGGACTGATGTTTATGCCGGTGAAGAGTGAGGGAAGGCCTTTACGGACCGTCGGAACAGGAACCGCCATGTGCGCACCCAGCACGGTGAGGAAACGCTGGACCAACATCTGAAGAAATGTTTGGATACCTATACATGCATGGAATGCAGTCAGGAGTTTAACCAACTGCTCCATTTTAACCGGCACCAGAGCGTCGACCACAGACCAATTCCTGTACCAGCTAAAAGGAAGACTGATGAACCGAAGAGAGGACCAACCAAACAACTACGGACCACGACGACCACCCGTTGTGGTGCTGACCCGATTGATTTTGACCGGAATGTGGTGTCCTAAGAAGAGACCGATGAGATGTTAAATGTTTATGAAGATAACTGGAGTTCTATTAGAACTCGTCATATGATGAATAGAAGAGTCCAGAACCAGTATAACTACCGGATCAACGGTGTGAACCTGAAGATGATGAATTGATGACTACCGTATTTTTGCCACAACAGCTAAGATTTAAAATTAATCTTAGTTTTGGTTTTATCCTGAGGCACAATGGAACGAATGAACTGAAGTATTACCATCCATCACAAAACAGCGCCCGGGTACTTGATGTTCCACAACTCGTATGCTGCCAAGAAGAATTTGAAGAATTCCTAGATGATGTCATGGAAGAAGATATCCTGGAATGGGCCAAATTAAAGCGACCAAACACTAAATGGCTTGTGGAGAGAGTTACTAATGTCACCTTTTTATGTGAATAAGCTGAAAGACCACCCAATTGGAATGGTAGAGGATCTTCCAGATTACATTCTCCAGAACAAAGCAGTAAATACTTTGGTGAAAGATAAAGCTAACCAATTTTATTATGATGACAACCTGTGTATCTTCCGACGTTTAACTCTGTGGAGTGGTTCAACACCTTGCAACCTCAACTATACAACAGATGCCATGTACAACAAATATACAAAGAAGCCAAAGAGAATGAATTCCGTGGAGTAACTTTAGCCGAATTACCCGACTTGGAGAAATGTTTTGAAGTTAATATCCAAGTGTATGAGCTTGTCAAGAATGATGATGACCAAATTGTTGCCAAAGTAGTCCAGAGATCTCATAGAAAGTTTGAGAAAACCATGTATGTGAACGTCTACAAGAACCATTTAGAATCATCGATATAGTCCAATACCGTAAATCATTTGAATGCCGCAAATGCTGCAAATTATGGAAATCTGCCCGATTTCTAAGGCGTCACAAGAAGACATGTACATATGAAGTGAAGTAACAGTATGTTGGCGGTGTATACCATCCATCCCAGTCAGTATTTGGTCTGTCAGAAGATGAAGGTATAGAAGTGCCCGAAGAGAAGAAGTTCTATCCATACCGTGCAAACTTTGATCTTTAAAGTTACTTTGACAAGTCCAGCCTACCTGCCGGGAGTGATAAACTGATGTGGGAAGCAGAACACCGACCTTTGTGTGTGAGCGTATGTAGTAATGTTCCAGAATACCAAGAACCGAAGTGTTTTATTACTAACGGAAGTTCTCAAGAACTTGTTGAAGAAATGATGACATACCTCATAGATATTTCATCTCATTACCACCAACTGATGCAGACCTATCATGCGTGGACCTTACTTGAACTCAGACAGAAAATTGATGAAACGCTGGAAGCGGAAACCTGAGCTACTGGAGAAGATACATCCAAGATGCACTCTTTACAAAAGTTGGAGAAGAAATTTCAAGACCACCTACAAGAGATGCACGTCAACGGGTTAAACTTTGGAAAATACGACGTGAATGTAGTCAAGCGTGAACTGATGGCATACCCGAAGAGACAGAACCCACTCAAGAAATCTAATAACTACATGTGCGTCTCGACAGAATCTTTCAAGTTTGTTGATATTTGAAACTACCTCGCTCCAGGATTCAGCTATGACAAGTTTTTGAAAGCATTTGGCTGTTCCGTGACAAAGGTATTTTGACCATATGAATGGATCGACAGCTTGGACAAATTGGATCAAGACCATCTACCAGACCATGAAGCCTTCTACAATTGTCTCAAGAAAGAAAATATATTCAAAGAAGAATACCAGTACTGCTAGCATGTATGGAACGACCTGGAGATGACAACGTTCCGTGATTTTCTGATCGGGTACAATAACCGAGAAGTAAAACCATTCCTTGAAGCCGTTGACAAGCAGTTTGCTTTCTATTAAGAACTCCAACTCGACACGTTTAAAGGTGGTATCAGTGTTCCAGGCCTTACGTTGAAATACCTGTTCCAGACCATGAATGATGACACCTACTTCACGTTATTTAACCAGAAAAGCAAAGACCTGCATTACTTTGTGAAAGATAATATCGTTGGTGGACCTTCAATTATATTCAACCGGTACCACGAGAAAGATGTGTCCCGAATCAGAGAAACAAAATATGGTGAAGAAGCAAAACCATTTGAAAGTATTATAGGCTTTGATGCGAATGCATTATATCTATGGTGCCTAATCCAAGTGATGCCAACGGGTTGGAGTATTAGACGAAGTGAAAAAAACTATGGTTAGAGTTTCTATCGATGAGAGATGACATCCACATCAAACATCAGTTTAACGGAGCTGAAAAAATGATTGGTCGAAGACAATGGCCTGTTGATGGTTGGTGCAAAGAGACACAGACTGTATACCAATCCCATAGCTGCTTCTGGCACAGACATACCTAGATGAAAGATAATAACGGGCTTCCTATCCTCCATAATGAAGTCAGAGATAAACCCATGAAAGAACTGCTACAAGACACCCGTCCGTACCAATGCAAAGTATATCACCGACTTGGGTTACAGACTAGTTGAAATCTGGGAGTGTGAGTGGAGAGAGATGAAGAAGACCAATGCCACACTCAAAGTCTTTCTGAAAGAGAAATTTTCAGACAAAATAAATGGCGCTGTGACAGAAGGAGAAGTATTGAAAAAAAGTGAAGTCCGGTGAACTGTTTGGTTTGATTGAATGTGATATACACGTACCAGATCACTTGGAAGAGTACTTTGAAGAAATGATACCTATCTTCAAGAATACAGATATCTCCATAGATGATATTGGTGAACACCTGAAGTCCTTTGCTAAGAAGAATGGAATGATGAAGAAACCCCGTAGAAGTTTGATCGGAAGCTATGTAGCAGAAAAAAATTTGTCTGCAACCCCTTTGCTGCAGTGGTACCTCCAGCATGGCATTGAAGTTGACCACGTCTACCGGGTTATCCAATACAAACCAAGAAGATGTTTCAAGAAATTTGGAAATGAAGTATCCGAAGCTAGAAGACAAGAAGATGCTGACCCTGACAAGTCTATAGTTGCAATGAAGCTGTTTGGAAATTCTGGATATGGCAAAACCGTTACCAATGAAGTCGAACTCAACAAGAAGACCATCAAGTTGGATCTGCCACTCCACATAGGATTCTTTGTATACCAGTATGCGAAACTCCGGATGCTTCAGTTATACTATGATGTCATCGATACTTTTATCAACCGACAAGATTTCGAATATGCTGAAATTCTGCATATCTATGTACCTCGTCACCATCTATATGTGAATTAGTGAAACCAGAGAAGAGAGTAGAGTTTTACAAAGAGAATCACAAGTGGTTTCCATCTGAGTGTTGTGATTTCCACAGAGATGATTATGTGAAAACCAAATTAGAAGGCAAAGAATGGCTGTCACCCTCATGTTGCCAAGAAAGAAAGCGTTTGGACAGGAGAACTCAAGGCTTGTTCAGGGTAGAATGGCAAGGAACCGGGATTGTTGGACTGTGTAGTAAAACATATTATTGTTTCGGTGCCACCAATAAATATATGTGCGAGTCACTCGACCGAGCAATTGCTCTAAAGCTCATTTGCTCCATGGGGTTCGAGTTGTTCGAGCAATGACTTTTCAGTAACTGCTCGTTAGCTTATGGGGGAATTTGGGATATGTATGTCCTGGGTGGCCTAGACGGCTGGGCCAAACAAGTAATAGTATCCTTAGGTAAGTATCCTATAAAAGATATCCTCAAATAATAATACAATACCAGGCCATAGGTATCCTCAAATACCGAAATGAGTCGAAGAGCAATATGTGCAAGTCACTCGAACGAGCAATTGCTCTATAGCTCATTTGCTCGATGGAATTCGAGTCGTTCGAGCAGTATGTGCGAGTCACTCGACCGAGCAATTTCTCTAAAGCTCATTTGCTCGATGGGATTCAAGTTGTTCGAGCAATGACTTTTCAGTAACTGCTCGATGGCTTTTAGGGGGAATTTGGGATAGGTATGTCTTGGGGTGGTCTAGAAGGCTGGGCCAAACAAGTAATAGTATCCTCAGGTAAGTATCCTATAAAAGGTATCCTCAAATAATGATACAATACCAGGCCATAGGTATCCTCAATACCGAAATGAGTCGAAGAGCAGTATGTGCGAGTCACTCGAACGAGGAATTGCTCTATGGCTCATTTGCTCGATGGGATTCGAGTCGTTCGAGCAGTATGTGCAAGTAGCTCTGCCCATGCGCACAAACACCACCTACCACTATGGGGATTACGTCACAACATGGCCGCCCAGGCGGGTTACCATGACAACACAACATGGTGCCATTGGGTCACGTGACATGACGTCACTTCCGGGGTCCTGCAACTATGAACTGAAAAGCCCGAGACATACTACTCGCGGGTCGTCATTTACCACTGAATGAAGCTTTGAACCCGGTCAGTGACTCACCACCCTATTGACCCTAACCGTTATCACTTGAATAATCAACGAATAAAGGCTTAAATTTAATGGCCTAGGTTTTGGACTCCCTCATTGTATGGATCTCAGTTTGTGGTATTTGTTCAAACGACAGAAAACACAGAGGAATGAGTTTTATATGGAGCACGATAGGTGACATGGTCAATTTATTTTGTAATCCGTGCGAACGGTTTAATAATTCGCGCGAACGGATTAGTAATCCGTGCGAACGGATTAATATACAATGATTTTTCAACCTTGGCACCTCACGGGCACCAGTCATTACTTGCGCCCGACAAGGGACATGTTAATTTATTTTATGGTTCCAACACTAATAAAGGAGCATTACTGTAGAGGAATGGTTCAATGTATTTATATTTATTTATTGGGATTTAATGACATTTTCGCCAGCCAGGGTCACCTCGTGTCGGACAGTTTTACGGGTGGACGAAGCCGGAGTACCCGGAGAGAACCACCGAGCAACGGCGAGTAACTGCCAAACTCCCCAACGTACTAGCTCCACACAAGCAGGGTTAGCATTGGTTGAAGACAAATGCACCATCGACGTGCAATACGCCTTAGTACACAGTGCCACTGTGTCCCCACGCGGGCAGTCGCGATGAAGTGCCCTGCTGAAGGACATGACGCAGTTACCCCTGGCGGGGATCGAACCGTGGACATTTCGGTTTGAAGTTCAATGCCGTAACCACTGAGCCACCGCGCTTCCGAATGGTCCGTTTAACCCTTTACCTAACCTTAAAAGCAGACGACACTTGCAAAAATAATTCTTGAATAACTAATTTTTTTCATTTTTTGTCGCAAAAACATAGGTTATGACCCCTCGTTGGAACGAGCTCAACGAGCTCGTTCCAACGAGGGGTCATAACCTATGTTTTTGAGACAAAAAATGAAAAAATAATGAAAATTAATTGGCGATTTTTGCCAATAGCGCTGGCCGGTTTTGGCCGTTACGTTGGGTAAAGGGTTAATGAGGGTCAATAAGAACATGGTGAGCACTTGGGACTTTTAGGAAACGGAAGATGGTTGTTGGTGTAGCATTTGTTGTAGTTACTGGTGTAATTTATTTATTTATTTATTTATTTATTTATTTATTTATTTATTTATTTATTTATTTATTTATTTATTTATTTATTTATTTATTTATTTATTTATTTATTCGGGTTTACCACACTTTCAACGGGGTGATCTCATGTCCGAACACCATAACTAGTATAACACCAACCACTACACATATTGTATCTCCAATTGCTGCAACATCACTAACCTCAAATATCTACCAACCACGACGATTACTTTGCCAACCACTTCAACTGTTATATCAAAGAAATGTATTTATTATTTATTTATTGGGGTTTAACGACACTTTCGCCAGGGTCACCTTGCGTCGGACAATTTTACGGGTGGAGGAAGTTAGAGTACCCGGAAAGAACCACCGAGCAACGGCGAGCCACTTTCAGGCTCCCCGACATACTACCTCCACACAAGCAGGGGTAGCATTGGTTGAAGGCAAGTGCACATCAACGTGCAGTACGCCTTAGTACACAGCGCCACCGTGCTCCCACGTGGGCAATGGGGGTGAAGTGTCTCGCCCAAGGACACAACGCGATTGCCGCGGGTGGGATTGAAACCGAGGCCATCTCGGCTTGCAGCCTGCACCTTTACCTACTGAGCCACCGCACCCCCTATATCAAGGGGAAACACAACAACAACAACAACAACAACAACAACAACAACAACAACAACAACAACAACAACAACAGCCAATACACCTGCAACACCCAACACTACAGCATCAACCACTACACGTACTACTTCAAGAACCAAAACAACGTCAACTGACACCACACCTATAAATCCAACGACTACAACAACAACGCCAACTACTTTACCAACCACAACAACAGCGCCAACCACTCACTCTTATACCATTAACTACAGCACCAACAGCCACAACCACAGTACTCACTACAACTACTTTATCAAAAGCAACAACTTCCACGCCAACCTTTACTTCACGAACTATCACAACAAAAATAAACCACGACAACTACTACTTCAGCCACAGACTTTACCTACTAAACCCGCTACATCACCTACCATTACAACTACAATACCAACCACAAAGATCTATGGCACTAACTATCACAGCTACAACACTAACCACTACAATACAAATCACTTCAATTACTACATCAGCCAGTGCAATACGTACCACCAGAACTACTACCACAACAACCAAAATAACTATGACACTAATCCTCACAGCTCGAACATCAATCACCACAACACCACAAAGCACAGCTGAAACACCAACTACTATAATATCGACCACTACAACTGTTCCAACAAAAACCACAGCCACAGTATCAAACACTACAACTACTACACCAATCACTATAAGAACCTCCACAAATACTACACCGTCCACTGCAACAACAACACCAAATACTACAACATCAACAACTTCAACACCAACAGATACAATATCAACCACTGCAACAATGATACCAACAACCACAAGAACAACCATTACAACTACAACGCCAACAATTGCAATAACTGAACCAATGACTAAACAAACCATTGCAAATATTACACCAACTTATACAGCAACTACTACACCAAACGAAACACAGTATATTCAATTCCCGATAGTCCCAAGTAGTCCCCAAATCATGAACTCTCTTCACTCCCCAAAAGCAGTTGTCAAACCACTGACATCAGTCCGAACTGGTTCACATCAGTCCACAAAGACCCACGTTAGTCCACAAAGTCCACACTGGTATTCATGGGTCCACGGCGGTCAGTATTGGACTACAAAGGTCAACATTAGTCTTCAAACTACTGGGTTATACGTTTCGTAGCTCATTGCTTCTACACCACCCCATAGCCTTCGTAGCTATGAAGACAGAAGCCTACGTGAGTCTAATTTTCCGGTCACAGCGACAGTCATCAACCCATACTAGATTGTTTTACACTATATCCATCGTAGTTTTATGTCATAGTACCGAAAGAAGACTGAAAACCCCAGGGGAAAAGAAAATGTGAGACAGATTTCATCGTTTGGCATGCTATGAGAAATGATACTCAGGTGATATATAGACTCACGGGGCTGTGACTTCGAGTTTATACATGATGATGAAGAATGTAGGTGTGGAAGAAATAGGCAGAAATGAAATAAGGTTAACGCTGGAAAATCATGCAAAATCAGGATGTCTACCATTTACCGAATAAATGGTGAAATTCAGTTTAAAATAACCAAACACTGGCATGTAATGTTCAAGTCGTGCTACCAATTTACACCTATTTTCTGCCACTTGAGGGTCTTACCCCTCACCCATTAGGTTACCGGATGCAATTTAGTAATACAAAACCTTCTATGTCCAAAATCAAGCACTGCTCCACTATTCCCAGAGCTACCCAACTGCCTTTGGAATGTGAGATACACATGCGAGGACTAAGCATTGCTATAGCCATTTGCTTTGGCTCGTCGGTAGGGGCTGGCATGAAACTGCGCGGGAAACCTTGTCGAGCAAAACAACTCAGAATAACTCGCTCTACAGCCATTTAAATATAAAATCAGTTGTTCCACGATGCTTCATTTTCATTTCATAATTCCACTTTACTGCATAATGTGTTGTATAATGCAGCATTATTACATAATGCGTTGTTTCTCCTGTAATACGGCTGAACACCGTGCAATGATGCCCCCTTCGGGCATTGATCTATTCTAGCCCTAGAACATGCGTGGTTGTCTGTGTGTGTGGGTGTGTGTGTGTGTGTGGGGGGGGGGGGGGGGTACATATATATATAACAATATAGAGACTGTTGAGTCAGATGACGCAGGTAAACATACATGACAGACACATGTTCTACGATGCTCAACACACGTTCCCACAAAGTCGGGAAACAAACCCTAACCCATTTTTTCCTCTGTGAAAACCAGGAGAAAACAAAGAATCCTTGAGGGGACGCAAACACGCGAACAC
This sequence comes from Pictodentalium vernedei, assembly GCA_031216915.1. Taxonomy (NCBI): domain Eukaryota; kingdom Metazoa; phylum Mollusca; class Scaphopoda; order Dentaliida; family Dentaliidae; genus Pictodentalium; species Pictodentalium vernedei. The sequence goes on from CM062293.1 coordinate 264,725,711, forward strand.
TATTGTCTAGGTTCTCACAAAATCGGGAAGACAGCACCCTCCCCCCTCCTACAATCACATACAAACACACCCCTACCTATACAATATGCCCTGGAACAACCAATACCACGCGGCGAATGCTACACATAGGCCTACTGTTTCAAACAAAATCTTGCAATGAAATTAAAGTGATTGTCATTTTGTGTTACCACTGGTCATTGCCATTACCTCCATTTCTTCCATGTTATTTGTCACCGGCATTTCTGTCCTCCATTTCGAACTCTTCAACGCATAAAGCAAATGATAAAAGCCAATATGTCATCCATTGATGTCTGACTCTCACCCGTCGCTCCACTGAATTACTTGATACTAACTTCTCTACATTTATATTACGTGTTTTGCATCCATAACGTCTTATAGAGTTCAACAGTATTAGAGCCAATCGTAAATTAACTATTTGCATGGGAGCCCGGTGGCTCACTGGGTAGAAATGCAGACTGCAAGCCGAGAGGTCCTCGGTTCGGATCCCACCTTGGACAATACACTTCATCCCAACTGCCCACGTGGGGAACGGTGGAGTTGTGTTCCAAGGCGTAGTGCACGTCGATGGCGCACTTGTCTTCAACCAATGCTAACCCTTCTTCTCCCAACAATGTACTCGTATGTGCTCTGAGTTTTTGTTTTATGCACATATTGTAAATGTTGTAACACTGTATGTTCCTGAATAAAAGTGTCTCTCTTTTATCTGTCTATCTACCCCTGCTTGCACTGACAGAGCTCTGAGCTATTTTCATTTTTATTCCGTCGAAATCGGTCAAAAAAGAATATTTATCCAAAGTTTATAATTGATTTCTGCAAACATCATATACGTAAGAAATCTCCAAATTATATAAATATTATCTCGTTATAACGAGATGTATTTTCGTTATAAGGAGATATTTTCTTTTTATAACGAGATACTTTCTCGTTTTACGAGATACTAAGTCGTGATAACGAAATGTTTTCTCGCTATAACGAGACTGTCTTCTCGTTACAACGAGATGCTGGGTCGTTATAACGAGGTGTTTTCTCATCATAACGAGAACCGCTTCTCGTTATAACGAGATGTCTTCTCGTTATAACGAGAAATTATCTCATTATAATGAGATAAAAGATAAAAAAAATTCCTTATGTCCTAAACAAGTCACCGTAGAAATGTCACACTCGGAAAAGAAAAAAAGGGCGACACGTGTTTTCGAAACAAAGTCGTGTTCTAAAGCTTTAAAATTGTAAAGTATGTGGTTGGCAGTGGGGTAGCCATGGGGGGGGGGGGGGGGGGGGGGGGGGGGGGGGGGGGGGGGGAGAATTCAGTCATTCCCCCCAAGGTGATGTGGCCTAATTATTGATGCCTTTCACAACTTATAAATTTCGGACACAAATGGACTCAGAGTCAAGTAAATAGCGTTTATTTGTCTCAAATTTCAAAACTTTTCCCGGGGGTGTCCCCCTCTTGCGATCGCCCCATCTCGCCGCAACGCAGCGCATCCTATTCTCTACGCCCCCCCCCCCCCCCCCCCCCCCAGTAGTTCAGCGATCTGAACGAAGCGGCTACGTACCCCTGCGTAGGGAGGTAGCCGCTACGTTCAGATCGCTGAACTAGCCCCCTCCCCCTCCCTTAGATATTACTCTTGCCCCCCCCCCAACTTTGATATGCTTGCTACGCGCCTGGTGGTTGGTGGTTGGATATATAATGGCATTGCCCGTAACGCGCTTTCCTTGATATTCCCGCTCCCCCTTCTATACACCGCCCCTACATGCTGTAAAATACAGGAAGGGGCAGCATAAAATTCGTAAATGATGAGTAAATTCATTGGCAAATCGAATGGAGTCACCGCGGAAAGTGTCAGTGAGATGCACGAACATAACAATAAGCGAAAAAAATGTTGTTACACATTTTGGTACAAATTCTATGCTACCCCTTTCTGTGTGTTATAGAACACATGGGTAGCGTATAGAGGGGGGGGGGGGGGGCAGGGAATATCCAGCGAAGCACATTACGGGTCCTGTGTAAGAATCCTTCTGTAACCAGGAATGAATGAAATGATAAATAATGGGTTTACACTTGGTAAGTTCAGCCTCACGTTCCGGTCTCCAGTATATGAACAGAGGTAACATAGTCAATTTATTTTTTTAATCCGTTCGCACGGATTAATAATCCGCGCGCACGGATTACAAAAAAAATTGACTTTATCACCTCTCGGGCTCCATACTTTTAGGATATTTAATTGCCATAATATTGTTAAATACGACAATGTAAGCCTAACTTTACTTGGAAGTCAAAACACAGCCTACAAAATCAACAATGACCGACCGAAACAAGGATGGTGCTCATCGCGTCTTTTTCAAATGCAAGACATTTCGTCCCTATTCAGTTCGACCCAGATAATAGTCGTGCCAGCGCGAAGAAAATACATATCACTGACCCGTGCCGATGCGTATGACTGCAACTGACATGTTGGAGATTTGAAGTTCATATTACGCGAAAAGAAGATTATTACTAAACCACCGAGGAGAGGATATTCCACCCAACAATTATTTACAAGTTTAAGGGATGAAATGAAACTTTTATTCACAGTATATCAATTACATAAAAAGTAAAAATTTTAAATCAATCAAACGCAATTTTGATACACTGCAAGGATGCGACATAGCAGAAAATGCTGTCTTCCTGTCGCTCCTCAGACGAAGCAAAAAAAAAAAAATCTCGACAGCAGACCGTGTATTTAAAACGATTTTTAAGGCGTATGATAGTGTCTCATTGACGACATGGACAAGCAAATAAGGATCACAGCTGTTGAGGGATTAATAGTTGTATTGACGAGGATACAAGACAAAAACGACTTGATAATTATTAGGCAGTACAAAGTTCCATGATGTATTGAGTCGTAAAGTGACAGAGAAAAATAAAATGATGTCTTCATCTTATAATAATAATGTACCCAGTGGCGGCACCGGAGATCTCCTTTAAATGGGGGTCTCGTGCTCTGTGCATTAGGTTACTTAACCTGCTCTTAACTTTCTGTCTGAATACATCATGGTGCAGAATTTAACCAAAAAAGAAGAAATAAAGTTTGCAGGACTCTCCAGGATGTTAGATCAAGTCGGTGGGCTGCTCACAAAATGGGATGAGGTTCCAGTGAGAGTGGGATTTCTTTTTTCTTCCTTTCCTTTCTTTCCTTCCCTTTTCCTCCCTTCCCTTCCCTTTTCCCTTTTCTTCCTTTCCTCTTTTCCTTTTTTCCCCTTCAACCCTTCAATTAACACAGTCGGGGCAGTTTCGAAAATTACAGCGAACATTCTCGGAATATGTGTTGAGATATGAGTCCTTCATTTTCTTTTTGAATTATGGCCAACTTAAGTTCTGTGGATCTTGGTCAATGGTATTCCACAGCCTTGAGAAAGTATGGAAAGGCAGATCAGTTGAGAATTTTGTCCTTGGTTTAAAAAGTTGCAATTTACCTGTCTGTCTGGTCATCATGCCTGTTGGATTCGAATATTGCTGAAACGTATTCTTAAATGATATTGGTAATCTGTTATTCTGTCAATCGTGCATGAACAGAAGAACTTGGAGTTTGTAGAGGGCATCAAATTTGAGAATTTTGAGGGACTTAAAAAGCGGGTCGGTGTGTGACGTTCTTTTGTTTCCACTTATAATGCGTATAGCCCTCTTCTGTAATTTAAAGACACTCCTTGCTGACGGAGAATGTCCCCAGACTTGAATGTCATATAAAAAGTGACTGTGGATTAAAGAAAAATACAAGGTTTTCAGTGCATTTAGTGGCAGTATATTCTTTGCACTATTGATGGCGTATAATGCTCTCGCCACCTTAGAATAAACAATTGAAATATGATGCTTGAAAGATAAATTTTCATCCACGTGGACACGAAGAAATTTAGCTGTTTTTTCATTACGTTGGTTGCCAATAAGTTCTAGTTGCGTGTCTCCTAAGTTTAGTGCTCTATTACCAATTTGGCGTGAATCATTGGGTGGATGAAGTAGAATATATTTAGTTTTGGATGCGTTAATGGTTAATTTATTGGCAGCATACCAATCCTGAATTTTTATAAGCTCGGAATTCGTAATATTAAAAAGTGTGTCTAAGTTACTACCTGAGTTGAGAGCTGTTGTATCATCGGCAAAAGATAAAATATTGAGAGTGGTACATTCTGGTAAGTCATTGATGTAGATAAGGAATAAAATGGGTCCAAAAATGGATCCCTGGGAAACACCAGTCGAAATCGGCTGCGGCTCTGAGACGGTATCTTGAAATTGTACATATTGGCTTCTTTCAGATAGGTAATCTTTAAACCAAGAGTTTGCAAGGCCCCTGATTCCATAGTGATTTACCTTTCTTACTAGTATCGCGTGATCAATTGTATCAAAGGCTTTCGAACAGTCAATAAATAAACTTAAAGTGGGATCTTTGGTAGTTTGGTCGTTCATTTGTGCTACATTATTGAGAAGATGAAGAATTGGGTGAAAACATGAATGGCATTTTCTGAACCCGAATTGGAACTGATACAAAATTTTATGGGTATTGAGATAATTTGAAAGCCGTGTGAGTAGTAGTGTATGTTCCCCTACAGGTATAGGTTGCCGGACCTCGGTGCCGGACCTCGGAAGTGACGTCATGTCACGTGACCTAGTGCCGCCATGTTGTGTTGTCATGGTAACCCGCGTGAGCGGCCATGTTGTGACCTCATCTCCATAGTGATACGTGGTGTGAGTGCGCATGCGCAGCGCGTGTTGTTAGGGTGATACGTGTTTCCGTCGGCCATTTTGTATACTGGTGCCGCCATCTTGGTTTCTATGGTAGCACGTGATTGCTATGTTACCTAAGGCCTACAATAGGACAGGGGTATGTTCGGAGGGTATGTTCGATTGAATCGGAGTATTTTCTGGAACGACTTCCCTGGATAATTACCACAAACAACCCGACAGTTCCTCCAAATCACCAAAATCCACCCAAAATCATCGAAATTGACTTTATTTCCCCCAATTTATCGGCTTAGCACGTAGTGCTATAGTACTAAGGGGGTACCGGGGGTGCATTCGATTAACAGGAGTAATGTTCTGGCTTAAAATTCTCCCAGAATCCCTTTTTGGATCCCTATCCCATGACGTTTTTCCCTTATTAAGAATAGCACGTAGTGCTATAGGACAAATTTACCCAGAATTCTCTGCTTCTATCTATATATGCAATAGTTATCGTCTATCTGACTCTGTTTCTTTGTTCTAGAGTATACTCAAGTAGCGTAGAAGAGCCTATCAACTGGAACAGTATACCTTATTATTGCTATATTTAGCAATTTCTAGTCTATTTTTGTTAGTTCTGACCCTATTCCAAGTACTCTTGTTGTTTCATATATCTAACTAACCAATCAGATTGCTTGATTTCCCATAATGCAGTTATCTCCCTTGTGTATAACAAAAGCCTATATCCAATGGCACCCCCAATTTTAGCACCCCTTTTTGAAAAAAATATGACCTTCGGCACCCCTTTTTGTCATATGTGCTTATGTGAAAAGGCACAATGTGACACAATATGCCCTATCACATAGGCACATGCTTTATGTGCCGATATGTGCTTATGTGAAAAGGCACAATGTGACACAATATGCCCTATCACATAGGCACATACGGGTATTTGAGGATACCTATGGCCTGGAATTGTATTATGCGAGGATACCTACCGGAGAATCCCTTTTTTGTCATATGTGCTTATGTGAAAAGGCACAATGTGACACAATATGCACTATCACATAGGCACATACGGGTATTTGAGGATACCTATAGCCTAGTATTGTATTATTTGAGGATACCTATCTAGGATACCTTCTGGAGAATCCCATATGTGCTTATGTGAAAAAGCACAATGTCACACAATGTGACCTAGCACATAAGCACATGCTTTATGTGCCGATATGTGCTTATGTGAAAAAGCACAATGTGACACAATGTGCCCTATCACATAGGCACATACGACCAAAATGGGATTCCATAGCCACAGGCGTTTTCAAAAAAGGGATTCCACAAATGGGATTCCAAAAAAGGGATTCCACAAACGGGATTCCGTTTCCATCTTGTCGCCAAAGCTCCAATGCCACTACTGGTCTATGGTCTATCTGTCCTATCATTAGCTTCAACAACAGTCTTGTTCCATTGCGGCCTTGTACCAGTACTATTGGCTAAACTACCACCAATTACTTCCTAGCTATACCTTCGCTGAAGCTTTCAAAATGTTCCATCTGATTTCCCCTGTATACATATAAGGCATTCCGTAAGTGGCCCAGTCCGTAAAATTTGGATTCCGTGTTTTTACATCGACACTCGAGGGTATGGAAAGGGTTTGATAACACCCAATTCAACAATGACTACAAGACTCTGAACAGAGACAACCAACCACTACAAAACAATAAAGGTACAGATCCAACATAACCAAGATCGAAATAAACATAACAAAGTGAAAGAATGTCAAACTAGTCGGATTGGTCGAACAAGTTTGATAGACTTAACAGAACAAAGTGAACAAAGATCCAACACAACTAAGATCGAAGTGATCAAAACAAAGTGACGAAAATCGAACTGAACAGATAGAAGAGAACTGACCCAATGAAGGTATCGAACTGAATTGACCATAACAAATTGAACAAAGTTCTGAACTATAACCCCATATGTAACACAGTGTTAACCCTGTTGTACCGTTTGAATGGACTATAACCCTAATGAATGTATTAACACCCTTTGAACTGAATGAATTTTAAACTTAATGAATTTTAACTGAATGAACTACAACCCATTGAACTGAATTCTTCTAACAGGGAATGGGAATACCCTCGAGTGTCGATGTAAAAACACGGAATCCAAATTTTACGGACTGGGCCACTTACGGAATGCCTTATATGTATACAGGGGAAATCAGATGGAACATTTTGAAAGCTTCAGGGAAGGTATAGCTAGGAAGTAATTGATGGTAGTTTAGCCAATAGTACTGGTACAAGGCCGCAATGGAACAAGACTGTTGTTGAAGCTAATGATAGGACAGATAGACCATAGACCAGTAGTGGCCTTGGAGCTTTGGCGACAAGATGGAAACGGAATCCCGTTTGTGGAATCCCTTTTTTGGAAACCATTTGTGGAATCCCTTTTTTGAAAACGCCTGTGGCTATGGAATCCCATTTTGGTCGTATGTGCCTATGTGATAGGGCACATTGTGTCACATTGTGCTTTTTCACATAAGCACATATCGGCACATAAAGCATGTGCTTATGTGCTAGGTCACATTGTGTCACATTGTGCTTTTTCACATAAGCACATATAGGATTCTCCAGAAGGTATCCTAGATAGGTATCCTCAAATAATACAATATTAGGCTATAGGTATCTTCAAATACCCGTATGTGCCTATGTGATAGTGCATATTGTGTCACATTGTGCCTTTTCACATAAGCACATATGACAAAAAAGGGATTCTCCAGTAGGTATCCTCGCATAATACAATACCAGGCCATAGGTATCCTCAAATACCCGTATGTGCCTATGTGATAGGGCATATTGTGTCACATTGTGCCTTTTCACATAAGCACATATCGGCACATAAACCATGTGCCTATGTGATAGGGCATATTGTGTCACATTGTGCCTTTTCACATAAGCACATATGACAAAAAAGGGGTGCCGAAGGTCATATGTTTTTCAAAAAGGGGTGCTAAAATTGGGGTGCCATTGGATATAGGCTTTTGTTATACACAAGGGAGATAACTGCATTATGGGAAATCAAGCAATCTGATTGGTTAGTTAGATATATGAAACAACAAGAGTACTTGGAATAGGGTCAGAACTAACAAGAATAGACTAGAAATTGCTAAATATAGCAATAATAAGGTATACTGTTCCAGTTGATAGGCTCTTCTACGCTACTGGAGTATACTCTAGAACAAAGGAACAGAGTCAGATAGACGATAACTATTGCATATATAGATAGAAGCAGAGAATTCTGGGTAAATTTGTCCTATAGCACTACGTGCTATTCTTAATAGGGGAAAAACGTCATAGGATAGGGATCCAAAAAGGGATTCTGGGAGTATTCTAAGCCAGAACATTACTCCTGTTAATCGAATGCACCCCCGGTACCCCATTAGTACTATAGCACTACGTGCTAAGCCGATAAATTGGGGAAATAAAGTCAATTTCGGTGATTTTGGGTGGATTTTGGTGATTTGGAGAGATTGTCGGGTTGTTTGTGGTAATTATCCAGGGAAGTCGTTCCAGAAAATACTCCGATTCAATCGAACATACCCTCCAAACATACCCTTGTCCTATTGTAGGCCTTAGGTAACATAGCAATCACGTGCTACCATAGAAACCAAGATGGCGGCTTCCAGTATACAAAATGGCCGACGGAAACACGTATCACCCTAACAACACGCGCTGCGCATGCGCACTCACACCACGTGTCACTATGGAGATGACGTCACAACATGGCCGCTCACGCGGGTTACCATGACAACACAACATGGCGGCACTAGGTCACGTGACATGACGTCACTTCCGAGGTCCGGCACCGAGGTCCGGCAACCTATACCTGTAGGGGAACATACACTACTACTCGTGTGTACATTATCTTTTCGAGAACTTTTGAAAAAGCAGGTAATATGCTGACCGGTCTGTAATTGTTGAAAGTGTGCTTATCATCGGACTTATAAATCGGTATGACTTTGGCAGTCTTCATTTTATTGGGAACTGTGCCTGTCAAGAACGAAAGATTAATGATATGGGCTAATGGGTCAGCCACTTGATATATTACGTCTTTCAATATTCTTGGAGTAACATTATTACAGTCTTTACTTGTTTTAGGTGGGAATGAACTAACTGTAAGGATTACTTCTTGTTTGTTTGTAGGCGAAATGAAGAAAGAGTCATTGCTGTTAGTTTCTTTAAGATATTCAAAGTATTGCCGTTGAGTTGGGTGCACTTGGTTATTTAGCTTTTTTCCGATTTCAACAAAAAATAAGTTAAATTTATTAGCGATGTCGCTTGGGTCGTCAACCCGGGTATCGTTGTCTATAAAAATGGGGGAATGACTGGTCCTGATGAGACTTACTTATAGCTTTTCGTAGTATATCCCAAGATTTCTTGATGTTGTTTTTGTTGAGAACTAATATCCTTTCACAGTAGTTGGCCTTTGCCTCGCGTATTATTTTATTATAAAGATTGCAGAACACATGGATGTTTGGCGGATTTGGAAACACCAACCCAGTGTAAATTCCACCCAGATAATAACACGTGTTGGGGATAACTGCGTAAACAACACTAACAAAATACACAAGAGGCAGTAAGGGTTGTGGGTAGCACTGAAAGTCTCAATTTTGTATGGCAAGCATCGAAGGGCGCTGGGTTGGGACACCCAAGCGCCACGGAGATGGGATGGAGGCTGCGACTCACAAGAGGGTTTGGGAATTTTCCCTTTTGTTTGAGGGGTGGTACCAACCCACTTACGCGATTTCTACGCCACTGGTTGCGGGCTGAATTTCACACGGGACGTATTCTACTAATCCCTTAAACTTGTAAATAATTGTTGGGTGGAAACCCCCTCCTCGGTGGTTTAATAAAAAACAATTTTCCCGTAGTATGAACTCCAAGTCTACAACATGTCAATTGCAGTCACACTCATCGGCAGGTGTCAGCAATATGAATGTTCTTCACGCAGGCACGTCTATTGTCTGGGTCGAACTGAATAGGGACGAATCTCCTGCAATTGAAAATGACGCAATCACTGGCGTAGAAATCGCGTAAGTGGGTTGGTACTCCCCCTCCCCAAACAAAATGGGAAATTCCAAAACCCTCTTGTGACGCGCAGCCTCCAACCCATCTCCCTGACGCTTGAGTGCCCCAACCCAGCGCTCTTCGATCCTTGCCCAACAAAATTGAGACTTTCAGTGTCGCCCTCCCCAACCCTTATTGCCTCTTGGGTATTTTGTTAGTGTTGTTTGCGCATTATCACCGAACACGAGTTATTATCTGGGTGGAATTTACACTGGATGGTTGCGTTTTTCCAAATCCGCCCAATATCCATGCACTGTTTGTGGGTTTGAACCAGACTTCTGAAGAATCTCAAGCAAAGTATAGATTGCCCCGCATATAGATTACCCCGTTGACTCTTGCCCTAGCCGTTTTAGCTTAGATAAAATGACTAGCAGTTAAGGAAGAGAGTTTCTGGTCCAATGTCAAGCAGCAAAAATATGAGAAGAGTCAATGGGAGAAGCAAGGAAGATGCAATGGGTAACTTTACCAGCTACCAGTGTAATGGAGCGAGTGTCGTAGGTTATATAATAGTATCAGATAAATATTTGTCCGATGTAGATTATTTTTTGTGAGTTAAAGAGCTAACTGAGCACTCTGACCACTGCCAACTGGCACTACATTTAAAAAATCTATGCCATAATCTTCCGACCCAAATCGCCCCAAAACACAGTTACACCCAATCTAAGTGTACCCTAAAATGGAACAACGAGAGCTTTAGAGGCATTTTTGCGGCAAGACATTCAGTTTAAAAATCGGCAAAATTACACTAATGACGATTCTGGTACAGAAGTAGCAATAACTGATTTGACTGTTATACTGACCGACATAAACAATCTGGCGTCCATGAGAATTTTGCGTGCTCCTAAAAAGAAAAAAACCCTAAAAGAAAATGGCTTAATGATGAATACAAACATCTAAAACACGCCATGCAAAATTCACTTAAGACTCTTCAGCAAAACCCTCAGGATAGATCTCTGTTGCAAAAGTTTTTTCATTGTAAGAAAATGTATAAAAGAGCAACGAAAAAAAGAAAAAAATCCAAAATGCACTACAAAAACATATAGGAAAACCTCGAAAAATTATCATCTTCAGATCCAAAAACCTATTGGCAGACAATTAAGTCTCTTCGAACAAACAATGTTGAGATCAATTATCCAGGCCCCGACAGAGCTGTTCATTTCTAAAACGCTTTTGTGTCGACCACAAACCCACGAAAATGCATCCGATGTTATAAATACAGAAGTGGATATACAACACCCATTGAATAATGACAAAATCTCGGCTACCGAAATAATGCACTCTCTGAGAAGTCTAAAAAATCGACCGGTTGTGATAACATTTCAAACGAATTCTTAAAAATAATAGTCCCGCATATGATTGATCATGTAACTAAATTATTTAATCGTGTACTTGAATCACATCATTATCTCCCCTCATGGAGTAAATCTGTTCTCACCACATTTTTTAAGAAGGGTGATCGAAACGATCCCAATAATTATAGAGCTGTTGTCGTAAGCGGTGCTCTGGGTAACCTATTCAACAGAGTTATCAAGGAGAGAATTAATCCCTATCTTGAAGATAATTCCTTGATTTAATGATAATCAATTCGGGTTTAAAAAACACCGTAGTAATGTTTACAGCGCCTTTATTCTTAAAATAGCTATAAACAAATATAAAAAAACTTATATAACCGTTATATGCTGTTTTTGTTGATTTTAGAAAAGCATGTGATACTGTTGATAGAAACATTCTTTTTGATAAATTACACCGCTTCGGGATACAGGATAATGTATTTAAATTTTAAAATCCCACTATAGATCAAGTTACTATCAAATAAAAGGTTCGCAAGGATTACGCTCACCCTTAATGTCAACGGTTGGTGTCAGACAAGGTTGTGTGATCTCGCCGACGCTCTTTAAAATCTTTATCGACGACATTGGCTTAATCTTTGATGGAAAATGTGATCCCTTCCGCCTACATACCACGAATCTAAGTCACTTGCTATTTGCCGACGATTTAGCGATCATCTCAAACTCGTCTAGGGGATTACAGAGAGCACTGGATAACTTGAATGCCTGCTGCACTAAAAACACACATAGCGTAAATGTTGACAAAACTAAAGTTATGATTTTTAAATCTCGTAAGAATAAGGAGCCCCATGGTTTTCATATTGGGAACAATGAGCTTACGCACGCCCATCAGTACACATATCTGGGACTTTCGTTTACACCCAACGGTAAACTACGGAATGCGCAACAAGATCTCGAACTGAAAGGTTTAAAAGCCCTCTTCAGCCTGAACAACAACTTTAAAAGAAAGTGCCTTCCGCCTGTTTCGGTTTACTTAAAACTTTTCAACATTCTGATAAAACCCATTTTCTTATACGGCAGTGAATTAACGATGTTAATATTGATAAATCGCCATGTGAAACCGTTCATATTCATATCTGTAAGTTAGTCCTGGGTGTGAACAATAAATCATTGAACCATGCAGTGAGGCTGAACTTGGACAGTACCCACTGCACATAGATGCCAAAATCAGACCTGGCATTCTTAAAAATGTAGGAGGGCTAAAATTGCCCCCCTTACATGGCCTAGGGAAGCGATTAACTCTCCTGAAGCTTACAAAATCTAAAAGTGACAAAATGAAGTTTTACTATTAATGAAATCTGCCAAGTGGGCGCTGTACATTTTATTTAGTGCTGCTAACAAGGTAGTATCTGTGAGACGGCTACACTGCCCCTCCCACACCTCCGGGCCTCGACAAGGCCCAAAGGTGTGGGAGATGCGGTGCGGCCGTCTTACAGAGACCACCAACATAGCAGAGATCTGAAAAGATGTGGGTTTTAGAAATAGGCTGTTATGGAAATCATTATTTTCCCAGGCCCAAAGGTGTGGGAGATGCGGGGCGGCCGTCTTACAGAGACCACTAACATAGCAGAGATCTGAAAAGATGTGGGTTTTAGAAATAGACTGTTATGGAAATCATTATTTTCTGAGGCCAGGAGGGCAAGTTTCCGCCCTCCTTAATTTTTTTAAGGCAAGCAGTAGGCGAGCGAATAAATCGCTCTCCTGAAAACGCCAGGCCTGCACAATCCAGTTCACTAAGTTTGTATCAAAATTATATGATGTCCAAACCCCTTCCTTACTATCAGATGTTAGAACTGAATCCGAGATTTACTCTATGTCGGACTCAATGTTGGTTAAATATCAGCAGCTTATAGCCAGTTATAATCCTCAAAATAACTCTGATCAGAAAATTCCGTTTCAACCTATGAAATACATAACAATAAGAGAAAATCTGAAAGAGACCTATTTAAATAATTTTTGTAATGCTATATTTGATGGCAACAGGAAAACTGGAAAAAATAAGCTGAGAACTTATCGAGAGTTTAAAAACAAATATCACTTGGAGCCTTATTCGATCTACACAAGATCCCCCGAGACGAGAAACAAATTTACTCGTTTGCATGTAAGTAACCACAAACTTATGATAGAAAAGGGGTGGCATATGCAACCACCTATCTCCGTAAGTGCACGCTTATTGCGCGGAATGCGGCTCAGGTGCTGTGGAAACAGAATGGCACTTCGTTATGGAGAGCAGTGAATATGCATCTCTTAGAGATCGTGCATTTTACAAATTTGATTGTGAATACCAAGAGTTTATTGAGATGGACACATCCGAGAGATTCATATTCATGATGAGAGACAATGTGCCACAGCTATGCGGTATCATCTGTAATATGATCCAGCAATTCTTAAAACAACGAGAACAAGTTTTGTCAATCTGACAACAAGAGGTGACATTAACAATATTATATTACAAACAACATAAGCCTTGATATTTACGTTTGTCATTTGGAATTAGTATTGTTAGTATATTAGTATTGTTTTATGTTTCTATTTATGTTAATTTTGTATATACAAAGCAATCTGCCTTTGTTCTGGTGTATTTACTTAATAAATCTTATCTTATCTTATCTTATAAAATAATGTGTGATTCGATTTATTAGAACGGGTCGATCTGCATTGGAGCGAAACTTCATGACAAAAAATGTCTGACTCATCCACGTGCTCTTTGCAATTTCTGAAAAACTTGACCAACGTGAAAAACACATAGGTTTCCTGGTGTGTTCTGCCAAACGTCATTGTTGGATAAATAGTTGAAACACGCTTTCATTGCTTTCTGTCATCTGAATACATTTCCTTTATCCATGATCGCTGCCGCAGCGACGGGCGTTTTGTGGTAAAACGCCTGGCACATACTGTATACCCAAAACAACGAAATGTTTAGCACAGAACCACTGAAAGACCCCCTTACAGGCCACAGAGAATCTGCTGAACCACTTTTTGTTGTGTACCATACCCACTGACGTTCAAATTGTGCATATTGTGAAACGATTCACGGTACCCCACTTAAATCGTTTTCATTCCCAATATATTTCGCTTCCAATCTATCACCTCAGATTCCTAAAATTATGCCTACAAATTGGTTAAAAATCCACCCGATTGTCCATAAGATAGAAATTCTACCAGTCCCCTCTAGGTTTGTGCAGACTATTTTCCTGCTTGAAACATAAGTTATGTCTCCCCCAGATGAACTGACCCTCAGTCGATAACTCTCCTACCTCATAAATGCAAAGGGATTGATAAATATCCCTTAAATCTTACTCGCGTGACTAGAAATCTGCTCTGCGACCGAATCTGCTGGCTGAAAATACGCAATTTCAACATAGAAGCTCAGGAACATCAACAGAGAATCCTCTTATTGCTCATAAAATCCGAGAACTGATTGGGCAGTGTGAGTATTTGTTCATCTTCAGTTTTGCTTGATCCTTGAATTTCTTGATTCGTTTCCACGTGTTGCCCTAACATTGCTACAGCTGGTCCAACCGCCGATATTGTCATATACGAAGAGGAACTCATCCAAACTGTCACATCATAAAATGGTCGTAGTAGTGAAATTAGCACAGAGACGAGATTCCGCTCAACTTCAGTGAGGAAGTAAGTGGGTTTTGGGGCATTCCTGTGTGGTAGGGTATCATCTACAATGGCGGTTATAATGTCTCTAAGTACCAACAAGTCTTGATAACATTAAATATGTTGAGTTCCATCGGGTACATACATCTTGAATGAGTCTCAATGTCTTAAGTTTCTTTTCTGGTTGTGCAGCCTTCATTTTATCAAGCAGGACCTTGCTCTTGCGGAAATGCATTACCAGTTTCTTACACTGGTCTATGGCTTCAGTTACTCCCCACACATTAAGTCCATCTTGTACAGCTAAGTTCAAAACATGACCGAGGCATGGAAATCGTTCAACATGTAAGAAGTCTCTGCAACATTTGATGTTCGAATTGACTTTGCCGCACGTTGCCGCTACTAACTTGTCTCTCGGCAGCTCCATGTGCCCAACATTTCGAGAACTTTGTCAGTGATAAAGTGTGTTCTGCGGGAAAAGATACAGCTCCAAGTCTAACACTCTCTAATTCTCAGGAATTTGAAATGAAATGTACTGTCAAACTGTTATACGAATGCATTGCCTTAGATGTCCATATATCAAAAGTGGCACAAAGGTGTGTGTTGTTTTTGTTTCAAATAGTTTCTGCACTGTAGCTTTCCTATCGTATAGTTTTGTGATTTCATTGTCCATTGTGTCTCTCAAAGGAACTATGAATCTTGGATTTAATGTGTAAGAGTATTGTAGAAATCCATGGTCATTCACAATAGATACAGGCTGAAAATCTGAACATATCATCTTAGCGAGATTCCATTCACATTGCGCGTATCGAAGACTATCTTTCTGGTAGTATTCTTTTGACCCGAACTCGGATTCACAGACTGCAATTCCTTGTGGAAGCGGGATAGATTCGGATGATGCAGTTGAGGGATTCATTTTTACATAGTTCAACGTGGACGTGTGTCTTTTGGGTGGTGTTTCAACCATTGTATCGAAAATGTCTTTATGGTGCCTCTTAAA
Organism: Pictodentalium vernedei; assembly: GCA_031216915.1. Lineage (NCBI taxonomy): Eukaryota > Metazoa > Mollusca > Scaphopoda > Dentaliida > Dentaliidae > Pictodentalium > Pictodentalium vernedei. The sequence goes on from CM062293.1 coordinate 264,741,506, forward strand.
ATATCTTTTTTTTCAAGTTGGTCTGGCCACCACCACCTTTCTTTATTTTCTCCTCCTCACATTTTACGCATCGGAAAACACCAGCTGCATCATTCTTTTGTGAATACAGAAAGCCATATACTGGAAAGAATATTTTGCCAGGTGCGAGACCCGCAGTGTCCTGTGTTTTTGTATCGTTCCTGTACTTGTCGATGTCTTAGAATTGCCGGGTGACTCACTAATTTCACTAGATTAAGTATCATTCGACTCTCTAGAAAGGCTCCATTATTATTTTAAATTTTTACAACTGCTTATGCTATATTTTAAACAAACGGCCGGTAGGTAGAGTTACAAAATCACAAATGATTTATGTGGAACCATCTGGCATCTGCCAACGGCCCAACACTTAAATTAGTGAACGTTTGAAATCTGACATCGTCGTGATTGAAGATTGTTAGTTTGTTACTAAACCAAACGCGTTCCAATCAGGGCATTATCTTAAGTCGGTGGAATCAAAAGACAGAGGCGGTACTCTGTAGTTAATGTCGTTTGATGTCACCGACATCAAAGAATGTTTCTGATGAGCTGTTTTGAGATCTCACCCCAGATGGCCAGACATTTGCGACACTGTGTATTGAGTCTATTGACTGGTGATTGGAGCTTTGGATTTCCGTGCCAGATAACCCCAGTGCTAAAGCTAGACATACATCTATGTATTAAAGTCAGCGAATCGGTCCAGTACCGGACCGCCATGTGTGGATCGGTCCAATGACGGCCGTCCGGTCCACGATCCGGCCCTGGACCGTACCGGTTTTCTGCGGCCCTGGACGGCGAGCGTACCGCTTTTTTGCGGTCCGGGGCGCATCCCTAGTGTTTGGTTATGTTCGGTTGTGTTCGGCGTTTAGTATCACCGTATAAATTTACCTAAGTCTTCCTGCACTCGATTATAAGATTGCAGATTGTGATTTACTGTGCTCGGTACAGGATCACTTTTGGCAGAGTTTGACTTGGAGTTAGTTCGTAAACTGCGTTCAAACAAGAGGTAGTTTGTCAACTGTTATTCAAATCCTTCTTTCAAACAAGTACTAGTAGAAATTTTGGACTTTGTCATTGTTATGACAATACAAATATACACAAGCAGAGTGAGATCACACATCAGTTTCGGTATTACGAGTGTCTACACCACCCATTAAATAGCTTCAGCCCATGGTTTAAGAAGTCATTGTCGACAATAAAAGGCATTGGTCTGAGAGTAATTCAGACTAAAGAAATGAAATATATCAACGATCTTGGTAAATATGATGGTCAGTTAGCTGTGGATACAGACCATACGTGCGCCCGTGTTTTACAGTAAATATGCTTAACCTATGTTACTCGATAGCAGTATAGCATGCTCTACGCTCTAAAAACTTTTGGTACTCTGGGATACCAAAATTGGTACTCAACTTGTCCTGTGTGGAGTACCAAAATTATGGTATTCCTATTCCAGGAAGCCAAAACATTATTGGTACTCCAAGAAACTAAACTATAATGGTACTTTGAGAAACCAAAACTATCTCTGGAAAACCAAACCTTTGGTACTTTACTGTGGTTCTCAGGAGAACCCAACTCAAGTACCTAAATTATGGTGCTCCAAGAAACCAACAGTTTGGTACTTCATTATGGTTCTACCGAGAACCCATCTCAAGCACCTGGACTATGGTGCTCCAAGAAACCAACAGTTTGGTACTTCATTGTGGTTCTCCAGAAAACCCATCTCAAGTATCTAGACTATGGTGCTCAACAGTTGATACTTCACCGTGGTTCAACTCGATTACCTAACTAAATTATGGTGCTCCAAGAAATCAAGTGTGTTATTTAGTCCCCCCCCCCCCCCCCCCCAACTCCTTTCTGCAGAGTACATGCACATAATTTCTTTTGCTCAGGCCATAACTTTTTAATGGGAAGAGATATCACAATAAGACTTTTATAAATGTACCATCATTGGACGGTGTATCGAGAACACAATTCACAACCGATCCACCCCAAGCAAAGGGTTACAGATAGAGCTCAACACACGGAATGAGCATTCAAAAAATTTTCGAGTCTAGTGCAAAACTTTTTAGTAGAAGTAGATATCACAGTGAAACTTCTACAACATATATACTGGAGCTGAAGCGGTTAAGGGGTTTTCTTGATCGATTAATCACGTGGATTAGCCTTGGTTAACCGATTAATCAATTGTCCAAATAGATATCGGAATAATTGCCATACCGTTGATGATTTACAACATGAACCCTTTACCCAACGTAACAAACAAAACCGACTAGGCCTATATACAAAAATCTTCATTCAAATTTATTATGTTTTTAATTTTTGTCCCAAAAACATAGCTTATGCCCCCTCATTGGAACGAACTCGTTGAACTCGTTCCAATGAGGGGGCATAAGCTATGCTTTTGAGACAAAAATTGAAATTTTTTAGTAATTCATGTATTTATTTTACAAGTATCGTCTGCTACCCGCAAAGGGTGAAGGGTTAAGAATGATAATTTCCAGCCACTGATACAGTATGAAGATCATGCAAGTAAACAAGTATGTCAGCAAGTAACTTGCATGCTTTACTCTGTCGCATATAATTGGTGTGAGTCAGTGTGTGACAATGTCATTTTTGAAACAACGTTTATCTTTTCAGCTGTTCAGTTGATTTCTCCCGTTGGGGTTGAGATCATAACATTTCCGACAAAAAAGTAGTAGAGCTGAAACGGTTAACCGATTAATCGATTACTCAATGATCAACATCTTGATCGATTCAAAAAGTAATTGTTCGATTAACCGTTACTTTTGAACTACTGCTGTAGTTTTTGGGTCAACAAAAGAACAAACTTGCTCCAAAACAGGCAAACATTGTCACACTGACTCACATCAATTACATGAGATAGAATGAAGCATGCAAATTTCTTGCTAACACACTTGTTTACTTGCATGATCATCACACTGTATCAGTAGCTGTAAATGATCATTCTTAACCCTTTACCCATTCCAGGTAGCATACGATACTTGCAAAATAAATTCATGAATTCCTAAAAAATTTAACTTTTTGTTTCAAAAACATAGCTTATGACCCCTCATTGTAACGAGCTCAACGAGCTCGTTCCAATGAGGGGGTCATAAGCTATGTTTTTGAGACAAAAATTAAAAACATAATAAATTTGAATGGAGATTTTTGTATATAGGCCTAGTCGGTTTTGTTTGTTACGTTAGGTAAAGGGTTCATGCTGTAAATCATCAACGGTATGGCACTTATTCCGATATCTATTTGGACAAGTGATTAATCGGTTAACCAAGGTTAATCTACGTGATTGATCGATCAAGAAAACCACTTAACCGTTTCAACTCTAAAATGTAGCACTGCAAAGTATCGCAGCGTACTGTAATTTTTTGACAGTGTTCTCGGGTAAATGACTGTCGGTAGGAACTTAAAGCCTAACTCAATATAACTCTTTGAAACCACTTTGAAACAATAATAAACGAAACAGGTGCAAAATGGTCAACGTTCGTTTATTATTATTTTGAAGAATTACTTTCGTTTAACGAACGGAATTGTTTGAAATAATATGTAATTCAACAGTTAAATTTGACCTCGTTGTTCTTTCTGAACCCGTAATTTGATTGGTTGAGAGCCCTTCGGCTTTGTGCACTAATCTCAGGTATATTCACTCTTACCATGCTCTAAATGCCGGAAGCGAGTCAATTAGAACACGTCTGTATCCACGCTACGCTCGATCTCCCTTGTCTCTTATGAACTCTTACGTCACCCGAGTCACGAAACGAACACATTCTGTAACTTCAGTCATGGCAAATCGACAGAGATCGAAAATGCCATGTTTTTGATTGTTTTTCTTCAAATAAAACGGGTTTGGAGACTTTTTCACTTCCAACGATGACAGGAATTACAATGGAGATAAGCGATTCTTGTTTCGTTAGACATTCGGGAATTTGACTATGGAGAACCATTTGTTAACTTCGGGGCGAGTTAACAAATGGTTTTCCATAGTCAAATTCCCGAATGTCTAACGAAACAAGAGACGTTTATCTCCTAATACACTCCTTTCGTGAACATTACTATTCTTTTGTCATATATATCTTAACAACAAGCGCTTTCATATTCATTAAAATGGGTAGAAATGAACACCTGCCCTTGCCGTTGGATGCGAAAATGTGCCGTGCTTGTGAAGTAGGGGACAAAGAATTGGAATATCATTTTATTACCGACTGCAAAGGAGTACGCACTAATTGAAGAGCACTTTTATGAATAGAGTTCGAATACCCAGGTTTTCTGAAAAATTCGTATTCCTGATGAAGAAAGAAATTCCGTCATTAAGTAATCTCATCTGCAATATACTACTCCAAAAAAGTAGGGGATATCCAACCTGATGCTGAAATTTTAGGAAAATGGTATTGGATACGCGTGATTGGACACATCAAAATGTTACCATGTTTAGTGTGGATAATGAATGTCACCGGCCCTCGAAAGCTTCGCGCAGGTTTTGAAATTTTCATTTGTACTGGACGGGCTTTTTCGGAGGTCTCATCGTTCTTTTCTTGGTATAAACTCGTTCATCAATAGTTTCTGGTCGAAATGTAACTTTTGAGATATTTTGAGGTATGCGAAGACTGGCACGTGACGAATGTTTACGAGCCGATGACATGTTGGATGCTGGCAACAGACAGACTGCAGTGGCTCAAATTCTCAATGTTACTCAATCGGCGATTAGCAGGTTGTGGTCACGCTACCGTCAGACAGGCAATGTTGACGACAGACGTCGGTCAGGTCGTCCAAGGGCGACAACTGCTAACCAGGATCGTTTCATCCGGACCACAGCATTACGTAACCGCCACCAAAGTGCCTCAGAAATTTGACAGCAGCTGCACCGAGCGACAGATGTGCGAGTCAATGGTCAGACTACACGAAATCGCCAACACAGCTGGAATAATTCCACGTTTGACTGAACGTCACAGTGACATCGCAGCAAGGCGTAATTGGTGTGGAACAAGACGGCGCTGGGACAATCGTCGGTGGAGCAACGTCATGTTTTCCGATTAATCGAGGATCACTCTCGATTTCCACGACAAGCGAAACAGAGTGTGGCGGTGGCGGAACGAACGATACCATGACGTAACCGTTAGACAGCACGATCATTTTCCAAGATGACAATGTAAGAGCACACAGGGCCCGTGTCGCTACAGAGTTCCTCCAGGAGCAGAACATCGCTACACTGCCTTGGCCAGGACTAAGTCCAGACCTTTCACCAATCGAGCACGTCTGGGATATCCGTTACACTGCAGGAAGAATGGAATAACATCAGTCAAGCTGATATTGGACGTTTAGTGAGGAGTATGCCACGTTGGATCCGCGCTTGTCTCGCGAACCGAGGCGGATTTACAAGGTACTGAGTTATTATTTATTTATTTATTTATTGGTGTTTAATGTCACATACTTATGCACAATGGCTAATCGTGACCCTGACAGTTTTACGGGCGGAGGAAGCTGCAGTACCCGGAGAGAACCACCGAGCACCGTCGAGCAACTGTCAGCTCCTCAACATTCTAACTCTGTTCAAGCTCCGCTCAAGCTGGGTTACAGCGGTTGAATACATGTGCACCATCGACGTGCAGTACGCCTTAGTACACGGCGTCACCGTACCCCCATAAAGTGCCTTGCCCAAGGACACAACTCGGGTCGTCCCTGACGGGGATCGAACTCGGGACCTCTAGCATAGAAGTCCAACAGTCTACTACCGAGCCACCGTGATCCCACAAGGTATTGACCGTCCACGTCTTCTACAGCTCAGTGCGTGGAATGTGTGCTTGTCAGACACCCAACTATCGCTGAAATCATTCACCAGTTGTCACTTTGGAATGCCTCAACTGTCATTTTGATGAAAATATAAATATATTTCTTCATATATCTCACTTTTATCAAATATCCCCTACTTTTGTTTAATAGTATATGATCCTCAAGCTCTTGGAAAGAGAGAGAACATGCAGTCTCTTGCCACGCAATGTAGCTTAATAGACATGGTTGTCAAAATTAAATATTATTTATGTCATCCTAACCATATAATAGTTTCTTGTTTGTATACTCTGTTTGTGGTATATACTGTGCAATCTACCTTGTTTTGGTGTTTTTGCAATAAAATCTAATCTAATTTAATCTACCAAGGATATTGAAAGAAAACCTGATAAGGGTATTTTTGCGTCATGAAAATTGCAGTTTCACGAGTTAGTCAACCTTTTTTCTCAAGTTAGCGGCTCTTGGGGAAAATCTATTGTTCGAGCGTCCAACAATTTTTCCGACTTACAGAAAAAATTTCCAAAAGACAGGGTCATAGGGGTGGGAGGAACCGCTCCTGCTACCCGAGCGCCCGAATTCTATTAAGTATATTAAGAAGAGGTATTCCCCCTCTTAATTCGAAGGATTTTTAAAAAACATTGTTGTTTAACACTTTAAGCAACGAATCGCCCGCATCCGCCCGCGTAATATGCAAATTCAGCAGTTGAAAAAATATTATTTTTCAAAAAATTTCAACAAAACCATACCATGTGACCCCTCGTTGGAACGAGCTCGTCGAGCTCGTTCCAACGAGGGGTCACATGATATGGTTTTGTTGAAATTTTGAAAAATTAAAAAAAATAATATTTAAAATAAATTTTGATATCGTCTGCGTTGGGTAAAGGGTTAAAAGGCGTAACCACCTTGACTGCAATTGACAGTTCGGAATTGTTTCCAGCATATATGGACTAATGCGCCAATAATGACTTTTCACTTGACCATGCAGTCAAGCCAGCAGTTAAATTCCTATATATATGGCCCATGGTTCGCTTTTCCAACCGACTGAAATATTTCATCCGATTGAATCTAAAATATCAAAAACATTCATTTTATGTGAATCAACGCAAGAAATATTTCTCAATGGAGACTTGATTTTATTGAATCTTCAATGATCCACCGGGAAGCGCGGTGGCTCAGTAGGTAGAGGTGCAGGCTGCAAGCCGAGAGGTCCTCGGTTCGAATCCCACCTGCGGCAACCGCGTTGTGTCCTTGGGCAAGATACAACACACTAAAAACTAAAGTGTTAAAACTGACACTTTCAAGGTGTTAAACCCATTTTAACTCTTAGGGTTTGATTTTAACACTCAAAGTGCAATGCTTTAAGCACTTAGACATTACAATCGTCAGACATCTGAAACTTGAATGGATGGCACTTTCCATGTGTCTAGCATGCATTGGTGGTTCTTCCAGAATCGTCCATAATTTGATTTGCGCTTGGTGGGTACATAATTAAAAGGACACAACGCAGATGACGCGGTTCAGGCTCGAGAGTTCGAGCCTGATCCGCGTCATCTGCGTTGTTTCCTTTTAAGTGTCGCGACATTACACTTGTCAAGTGGTAATATTGTAACACCTGTCAAGTTCTGGTTTATCTACACTTAAACAAAGTGCTAGTTCAGCATGTCTTCAACCAATCTAAACCTGCCTGTGCTGCAGTGCGGAGTTACGATGTTGGGGAGCTGGCAGCTGCTCGTCGTTGCTCGGTGGTTCTCTCCGGGTACTCCGGCTTCCTCCACCCGTAAAACTGTCACGGTCATGATTAGCCATTGTGCATAAATATGTGACCTTAAACACCAATAAATAATATAAATAAATAAATGATCCACCAATATCATCAAACATGTTTGTTTATAACCCAGACTTGATTTGATCGAATCTTTCATGTTTCCACGAATAGTAAACCATCAGTCATGTCTTTATTATATAATTATGAATAATGACTCCTTACGGCAGAAGTTTTATGATTGCACTGCGTAGTTGCATCAACTGTGTTAATATCTTGTTTTTTTGCAAGGTGAATTAAATATGTATTGATTGGAATATTTTTAATTGGAGCATGAAATGCTATCTGGATATATATGTGAGTAAAGGGACGTCACATTAACCCTTTACCCAACATGAAAAGCAGACGACACTTGCCCAAAAATGATTGAATAAGTAATTTTTTTCATTTTTTGTCTCAAAAACATAGGTTATGACCCCTCGTTGGAACGAGCTCGACGAGCTCGCTCCAATGAGGGGTCATAACCTATGTTTTTGAGACAAAAAATGAAAAAATAATAAAAATTAATTGGCGATTTTTGAGAATAGCGCTGGCCAGTTTTGGCCGTTACGTTGGGTAAAGGGTTAAATCAACGATAGTCTGCGCGCAAACGCCATAAAAATTGAGTAAACAAATAGCCCAAACAGCGTCGAAATCCTAACAGAATTAGACTGATGGCCCGATAGCTCGACATTTAACGTGAAAACGACCGTTAAGTGCGATGCCATAAAAGAAAATTAACGATATTCTTCTAACTTTGTGATTTCGACATAGTATGTTGCATCTACATCTAGCCTTGTTGTCGAACAAAGACAAAGAAATCAATCTGAGTCCGAAGAGAAACATAGACACAGAACGAGACGTACGTGTGAATGGGTTAATCAATATTGCACAAGTGCCATATCGATTAACCCATCCAAACGCGAGTGTCGTTCTCCTTTTAAAACACGCATTTACTTCAAGAAAAACAATTATTAGAAGGACACTCAGCTAGAGTTGAAACAATTAACCGATTAATCGATTAACCAATGACCAACGTCTTGATCGATCAAAAAAGTATATTTTCTGGGTTAACAAAGGAATAAACTTGCTCCAAAACAGGCAAACATTGTCACACTGACTCACATCAATTATATGAGAAAGAGTAAAGCATGCAAGTTACGTGATGCAAGTTACGTGATGCAAGCATGCAAGTTACGTCGAGCTCGTTCCAACGAGGGGTCACATGATATGGTTTTGTTGAAATTTTGAAAAATTAAAAAAAAATAATATTTAAAATAAATTTTGATATCGTCTGCGTTGGGTAAAGGGTTAAAAGGCGTAACCACCTTGACTGCAATTGACAGTTCGGAATTGTTTCCAGCATATATGGACTAATGCGCCAATAATGACTTTTCACTTGACCATGCAGTCAAGCCAGCAGTTAAATTCCTATATATATGGCCCATGGTTCGCTTTTCCAACCGACTGAAATATTTCATCCGATTGAATCTAAAATATCAAAAACATTCATTTTATGTGAATCAACGCAAGAAATATTTCTCAATGGAGACTTGATTTTATTGAATCTTCAATGATCCACCGGGAAGCGCGGTGGCTCAGTAGGTAGAGGTGCAGGCTGCAAGCCGAGAGGTCCTCGGTTCGAATCCCACCTGCGGCAACCGCGTTGTGTCCTTGGGCAAGATACAACACACTAAAAACTAAAGTGTTAAAACTGACACTTTCAAGGTGTTAAACCCATTTTAACTCTTAGGGTTTGATTTTAACACTCAAAGTGCAATGCTTTAAGCACTTAGACATTACAATCGTCAGACATCTGAAACTTGAATGGATGGCACTTTCCATGTGTCTAGCATGCATTGGTGGTTCTTCCAGAATCGTCCATAATTTGATTTGCGCTTGGTGGGTACATAATTAAAAGGACACAACGCAGATGACGCGGTTCAGGCTCGAGAGTTCGAGCCTGATCCGCGTCATCTGCGTTGTTTCCTTTTAAGTGTCGCGACATTACACTTGTCAAGTGGTAATATTGTAACACCTGTCAAGTTCTGGTTTATCTACACTTAAACAAAGTGCTAGTTCAGCATGTCTTCAACCAATCTAAACCTGCCTGTGCTGCAGTGCGGAGTTACGATGTTGGGGAGCTGGCAGCTGCTCGTCGTTGCTCGGTGGTTCTCTCCGGGTACTCCGGCTTCCTCCACCCGTAAAACTGTCACGGTCATGATTAGCCATTGTGCATAAATATGTGACCTTAAACACCAATAAATAATATAAATAAATAAATGATCCACCAATATCATCAGACATGTTTGTTTATAACCCAGACTTGATTTGAAAGAATCTTTCATGTTTCCACCAATAGTATACCATCAGTCATGTCTTTATTATATAATTATGAATAATGACTCCTTACGGCAGAAGTTTTATGATTGCACTGCGTAGTTGCATCAACTGTGTTAATATCTTGTTTTTTTGCAAGGTGAATTAAATATGTATTGATTGGAATATTTTTAATTGGAGCATGAAATGCTATCTGGATATATATGTGAGTAAAGGGACGTCACATTAACCCTTTACCCAACATGAAAAGCAGACGACACTTGCCCAAAAATGATTGAATAAGTAATTTTTTTCATTTTTTGTCTCAAAAACATAGGTTATGACCCCTCGTTGGAACGAGCTCGACGAGCTCGCTCCAATGAGGGGTCATAACCTATGTTTTTGAGACAAAAAATGAAAAAATAATAAAAATTAATTGGCGATTTTTGAGAATAGCGCTGGCCAGTTTTGGCCGTTACGTTGGGTAAAGGGTTAAATCAACGATAGTCTGCGCGCAAACGCCATAAAAATTGAGTAAACAAATAGCCCAAACAGCGTCGAAATCCTAACAGAATTAGACTGATGGCCCGATAGCTCGACATTTAACGTGAAAACGACCGTTAAGTGCGATGCCATAGAAGAAAATTAACGATATTCTTCTAACTTTGTGATTTCGACATAGTATGTTGCATCTACATCTAGCCTTGTTGTCGAACAAAGACAAAGAAATCAATCTGAGTCCGAAGAGAAACATAGACACAGAACGAGACGTACGTGTGAATGGGTTAATCAATATTGCACAAGTGCCATATCGATTAACCCATCCAAACGCGAGTGTCGTTCTCCTTTTAAAACACGCATTTACTTCAAGAAAAACAATTATTAGAAGGACACTCAGCTAGAGTTGAAACAATTAACCGATTAATCGATTAACCAATGACCAACGTCTTGATCGATCAAAAAAGTATATTTTCTGGGTTAACAAAGGAATAAACTTGCTCCAAAACAGGCAAACATTGTCACACTGACTCACATCAATTATATGAGAAAGAGTAAAGCATGCAAGTTACGTGATGACTTACTAATTCATTTGCATGATGATATTACTGTATCAGTAGCTTGAACTGGTCATTCTTAAGTTAACCTTTACCCAATGTGGGTAGCAGATGACACTTTCAAAATAGATTCTTGAATTACAAAAAAATTTCAATTTTTGTTTCAAAAACACAGCTTATGGAACGAACTCGTAAGCTATGTTTTTGAGACAAAAATTAAAATCTGAATGGATATTTTTGTATGTAGAAGTGCCCGATTATTGTCCTTTACGTTGGGTAAAGGGTTAGTGCTATAAATCATCAACAGTACGGCAAGTAGCTACCTATAAGGACAAGTGATTAATCGGTTAACCAAGGTTTATCCACGTGATTAATCGATCAAGAAAACCCTTTAACCGTTTCAGCTCTACACTCAGCAATTCATTTAGTTTAAACAATATTCTATTCAAGATAATGTTATATGTATACATTTCATAGCAGTACAATAGATTAATAAAAAAAAAGAAGTTTTGCTAGCAGTATACGAGATAAGAGCAACAGTGATAATTAGATCGGTAGATAAACTAGGATTCGACAGGCAGCCTTAGTCTTATATGAGTCGTCTCCTACGTTTTATAGCACTTTTCGTAAAGATGATGGCAGTGATCAGAAGTAACAAATGAAACATGTATATCTCAGCCTAAGGGGGCGGGGGGGGGGGGGGTGGTGAGCACTAGCGGGCCAATGAATCTGGTTGAATCTCTGACCTTGGACAAGCGCACCACCGGCCCGCGTCATACTAGGTGAGCATTATAGAGGCGTACGCGCAGTCACCTGCAACTACATAACGGCTCACTTTTCTTTACATCAACAAGTGCAGCTGAGGGGTACCGACAGCTCGTCAGAAAAAAATTGAAAAAGGCAATTTATACCAATTCCATGCTTAGAATAAGTTGACCAACAGGCTCAGCCCTTAGCCAGTGACATACGCGATTGTCTAAAGTACACATACGTGAAGTCATAAGTGGTCTAACCGATAACAAAAAAATAGATGAATAAAAAAGAGGATGCAAGAAGAGGAAGTAAAATAACAACTATCGGCAAAAAAAAACATTTTATCGCCAACCAAATTTGCCTGCTCATAGTCTTCTTGTTCTGGATATTCATTATCCCCTTCATATATCGACTCTGTTTCTTCTTCACTATTTCCGTACACATTAAATTGCCATATCTTTAAAATTTAGACATTTTATTTAGTTTATCGCAATCGGTTCATTTCGGGTGATCAATGGTCTGTTCAACGAGTTCCGTTCGGTACATTTGTGCGGGGCGGATTTTCATTTTCCGCTTGGTTTAGTGTTGCTATAAATGGGGATTTCAAAGAACAGGCGTGTAGTAAAGTAACTAAATGTAATTCTGACGCAGTGAAATCGTTGTGCCAAAGTTATTATAGCCCGATTACTGTGTGTATTCATCGTTACCCGATACAGCTTCAGTACAGACAGGGATACTTTTGTTTGTCCACAGGGGCCAAATCTGGGACCCTTTCCCCATGGCTTTTTGGCATGATTTTCCCAATTCAAATAAACATTACCCAATCACAGTCCTCATTCAAATAATTATTTAATTCTTCTTTAACTTTCGAAAGTCTAATTTTGACATTCATCACTTTTTGCTCCAACAAAACAAGTGCCTCAACAGGCAGTGTTTAGATAGGTTTGCAAGTTAAACCCCAAGAACAATATGAGTTGTTTCTAGACAAGTCATGGCTGCCTACATAGGCAGCCAAGACTTGCCTAGACACAACTGCAAAGCCCCAGAATGTAGACTGTTGAGGGGTAGAGACATTTGTAAATATCTTCATCATTTAATAGTATAAAAACAATTTATTTAATAGAGATTACAGATACTAATCATTATTTCATGCGACTGTTTGTTATAAAATGTACTACATGTACTATATATGTAGCTGCTTCTGTGTTAATGTTGACTATTCAATATGAAAGTAACATTTCTTATTCTTTGTGTATTTTTTCTCCCAAAGAAATTCCAAATTCGAGCTTTCATGATACGAGTTTTCCCAATTGCATGGGCCCCGGACCTTTTCCCGAAGAGCAGGCCTGGCATTCTCAAAAATGCAGGAGGGCAAAAAATCGCTCTCCTCAATCAGCTTAGGAGAGCAATTAGCTTTACACAGCATTTTAAGTATTCAGTTGAACGAACTCATTGAAACTGAAACAAACAGACTACATCAGTGATTTTATTAACTTTACTAAGGTAAAGCGGAATCTCTTAGACATCTAGATGTCTCACTCAACAACCGAACACACACTTGACAAGACCTGTGTGTGTACCCAGACATGTTGTCCAAGAAAGGCATACGCCTACCACTACCACCTTCAACTCCCCAAGGGGGGTTGAAGGTGGTAGTGGTAGGCTTATGACTTTCTTGGACAACAGGTCTGCTTGAATCTACAGTCACATCCTGGTACAAGTGCTTCAAGTGACAGGATAGTAGTAATGGTAGTATATTATAGTGTCAATATTCCTTGAATAATTACCCCTCAAACTGTGACGTCAGTTGTTGAACTTGAAACTGACAGAAAAAAAATATTGCTGTGTCCCATTTTGCTTCAAATGATTGCAACTGTGTTTGGGTATGGTTGCAGCCATTAACTTTTAACACTAAACCACTTTCAAAATGAAATTACGTGATGTTATGTGACTTCGAAGTTAAATTACATTTTTGCTTTACAACAAAAATTTAATGTGAGCATAATACATGTAATCTCAATCATCCCAGACCAAAATATTTAAGAGGGCAATTTTTCGCTCTCCTTAATTCTTTCAGGAGGGCAGTAAGGAGAGCTAAAAAATCGCTCTCCTGAAATTGCCAAGCCTGGAAGAGGGCAGAAGAATCCCTGACAGATGACATGCGGACTATTGAATACATCCTTACATAAAACGAAACTATACAATAAACAGTTAAAACAGCCTACTACAGAAAACAAAAATATTTATAAAACTTATAGCCAGTATTTTAAGAAGGTCAAAAGAAAATGTAGGGCAAAGTAGACTTTATGATTCTGGAGAATCATGGTTTTTCCAGATGAGATTCCATGATTTTTCATGACCCCAGAGTGTCTGATGAATTGTTTTTAACTGTCTCACTGAAGTTCCTTTATTGATGTTATGAGAAAGGTGGGTATAGTAGTCTCAAATGACTCAGTTTGATAAAAACATGTTTAGGTAAAAACCATCATTAATGGTGGAGAGGGTTAATATCAATATCGTCGTCCGACAAGTTAATGACCGACAAAATGAGTTATGTTTGTTTGCCACATACCCACTAAGTGCTGTGGCTATTTGAAAATGGTCCATTTTATCTCTAATGTATCCAAAATATTGATGTCTGGCAACTTGTAGAGGGTTAACAAGTGCTAACAGGAATATTTTTCCACGCAACTTGTAATGTCACACCAAGAACTGCGAATGACCATTTTTTCTTAAAAGTCTACAAGAAGTTTTCAGAGAAATCCAGGGAGGACATGAATTTTAATGCTGTGCGTGTCCGAAAACATTCCATTTCAACAAAATTACGATACTTGGCAGCCTGTAGAACGTTAATAAACGCTCACCGTAATATTTTGTCCATGCAGCTTGTAATGTCACGCAAAGACCTGCGATACTCAATTTTTCTTGAAAACCTACAAGATGTTTTTAGAGAAATCCACAGAAAATGGGAATTTTAAGCTTTTAAGGGGTATCTCTCTTTAGCCTGCCCAAAATGGGTTAAGATTTCGACTTTTGAATACCCTTACTACTTACAAAAATGTTTCCGTATAAATTGTGCGCTCGATAAAAGAAGGTACTTTTCTTTGTGGCGTACCCATTGGGTGCTGTTGGTGTCCAAAACAGCCCACTTTATCACAATTTTGACTTTTAGCAGCCCGTGGAGGGTTAACAAATGCTCATCGGAGTATTTTGTCCATGCTATTTCTATTGGCACACCAAGACCTGTGCGTGGTTTTTTCTTGAAAATCTATAAGACTCGTTCAGAGAAATACACAGAAAACATGAATTTTTGAGCTTTTGATGGGCATTGCAGTTTAACCAGCCCAAAACGGGTTAAGGCTTGGTTTTTTGAATACTCTTATTACTTACAAAAATGATCCGCGGTGAATCCAATGTCCAATAAATGAAGTTATGTTTATCTCTCGTGTATGGTTTGGGTGCTCTGGCGGCCCGAAAACAGCCCATTTCATCAAAATATCGATGTTTGGCAGTCTGTGCAGGGTTAACATATGCATT
Source organism: Pictodentalium vernedei (assembly GCA_031216915.1). Lineage (NCBI taxonomy): Eukaryota > Metazoa > Mollusca > Scaphopoda > Dentaliida > Dentaliidae > Pictodentalium > Pictodentalium vernedei. Next base: position 264,756,785 of record CM062293.1, read on the forward strand.
GCCTAATATCTCTTGAATATGAATGGCCGGTTCACAGACAGGTCTAACAATGATGAATGTTTAAAAAAATCTGCAAGACGCGTTTCGAGAAAGTGCCTATAAACCCTAATTTTGACAGTTTTTTGCCAATACTGGCGAAATAAGGGTTAAATCGAAAATTCCGCTTCGGAACATTTTTAGACTTTGTGCCCCTCTATGCGTGTGCAAAATTGTGTGAAAATCGGTTCGAAATGGCTTTTGAATCGTACGGACAAAATGTGTGGAAAAAAAAAAAAATAAATAAAATAAAAATATAATAATAATCCGTAGAAAAACAATAGTCTTTTCCGGAGGGAAAAGCCTAAATATTATTCGGATGTACTATTCGAGAATGAGCACAATATGAAGAAAACCTGGCAATTCCTACACGATGTAATAAACAAGGCACAGACATTATCAAGATGACCTTAAAAATTCCTCGTGAACAATCAGGAAATCTCCTATCCAAGCAATACTGCGGAAGAATTCAATGACTTTTTTCTGCGATTGGTAAATTACAAGTCGCATTATTCCCGAAACTAGACAAGATTTTTCAAGTTTTCTGAAGGGGAATTTTCTAAATAGTTTTTTCACCACAAAAACAGCTCCAGAAGAACTCATCAATGTCACCTATAATATCGAATCCAAATCCACCAAAGATTATGATATGTCTGCCCATATAGTCAGGACGATAGTCAGATTAATAACAGTTCCCTAAAACCTATAATAAACTTATCCATTTCAACAGGAGTTGTTCCTAACAGAATAAAAATAGCACAGGTTGTTCCTGTTATCCTGTAGATAAATCTGGTGATATGCAACCTCTCAATAACTATAGGCCAATCAGTATTCTTCCAATTTTCTCCAAAATACCAGAGAAAATCATGTCATCAAGACTTGTTGATTTTCTGAACAAAAATTAGGGTTTTTATCCACAACAGTATGGATGAAGACAAGGCCACAACACCATCTAACCAATATTGCATTTACTTAAACATAAGTACATCGCAAACCACCTAAAAATAGCACAGTTGCAAATTTTTTAGACCTATATAAAGCATTTGATAAACAAACCACAAAACACTCCTTGCAAAATTGGAATTTTATGGCATAAGAGGTATCTCGAGCCAATGGTTCCAAAATTATTTGAGTGGGAGGGTCCAATATGTAGAATATGCTGGCAATAAATCAGCCTATGCACAAATATTCAGTGGTGTACCCCAGGGACCTATCTTGGGTCCTATCCTTTTTTCTAATCTATATTAATGATTTTGCTCATGCAACAGATTTAAATCTTCTTTCATTTGTTGACGACACAACATTGAATACACCTGATCACGACATCGATTCACTATCCTATAAGGCAAACGATGAACTTAAAAGCATACAGTTATAGTGCATAGCAAACAATCTACTTTTGAATGCTTCAAAAACCAAACATATAGTAATTAATCCCCCTTTCTCCAATCCACCAACAGACAGGCAAATTATTGTCGACAATAACCAAATTACAGGAACAGCTGATTTTTTAAAAAATTCTTGGGGATCAATGTAGATAGTAAACTCAACTACAAACACCATGTCTCCACGTTGAGCTGTCAAGTCAAAAGAGCAAATAAAGGTAAAAAATATTAGTAAGTACCAGATACGCGGAGCAGCTCTTGACCTCTAAATTCTGGACGAACTCAATTCAACAACTACAAACGAATTTATTTCCCAAAGTTTGGAATGAGCTATGCGAGGAAACACGAAAAAAATAATAAATAGACGCCAATTTAAAAAAAGTAATAATTCATCAGCTAATCGATTCATTCGATAGTCCAATCTCTTCTAGTAATCTAGTAACCCTTTCTGTAATGACTGTAGGTCCGATCTCACCGCCAACGATAGAAGTTAGTCGGAAACCCTAATTCACATAACAAGAGCGATAAAATATAATTGTTCACATGTAACTGTTTCTATCGTGCTCCCCTTTTCAGATGATGGTGGGCTTTACTTATCTTACTAGATAGACTCCGCTAAATGGTCGATTTAAGCCGTGGTGTCTCTCGAATGACAGTGAGGTAAAAGCTGCATTTTGTCCATGGTTCCTCACTATCCTTGCCAGAAATATAATCCTTGCTGTGATCGATGCGGCATGATTGAAGAGTATGCAGCTGTCACATAAAACAAACCTTGTGTATGTGTATATGTATATATGTATATGTACTTTATTGACATTATTGCAGGGGCCGCGGAACCAGGGGGTGGGGAGGTGGGGGGGGGGGGGCTGAGGGGCTTCAGTCCCTCCACTTTTTTGCCGGGCCATTTTTTTGTATGCATATATTTTAACACAAGAAATGACTGGTGAAACAAAGGGCGGATCCAGAGCCTCCCCATATTTTCGCCAGCTATGTTTCTCTCTGACTGGTTCAGTTTCGATGGATTTCGGATCATTTTTTGCGGTAAGTGACAGCAAAACACTAAAATGTATACAGTCTCTTAAAAAATCGGTTAACTGAAGTAGATCGTAATCTTCCAGACATACAAGTACCAAATCCACCCCCAGACAAGATAATCCACAGACAGTGTAATTGCTATTAATGTCTGCTAAAGCATACAGGTGAGGTCTATTTATCAGCTTTGGTCGTTGCGACCAAAGCTGATAAACAGACCTCACCTGTATGCTTTACGACGATTTTTAACGGCTCTCAAAGTGTGAAATCTTTCAAATACATCTTCTGAAAAATCTCAAAATATCCTGTATTACTGTGAGGGCATATAAATTTGTGTTGTTTTGAGAAAGCAGCACACTGTGGCCAGTGGCAAGTTACTGTCATAATTCTGCAATTCCTTATACATTTATCCCTTTGAAGACTAGTGGTATCTACCATGCCAGTTCAATGGCAGCAATTAGAAGAGTCCATATTCATTATTTAGGGTAGATCAATCAGAATTTTTCAACGTGCAACCTCGGGGCTGCACGCTGAAAATACTGGTTAGTCTACCCCACACTTTTACTGAACAGCCATCCTATTTAATGACGTTAGATAAGATAAGATAAGATAAGATAATATTTATTGCAAGAACACCAAAAACAAGGCAGATTGCACATCATTGAAATTAGTAACAATAATACCAGGAAATAGCAAAATATGTTTGAAACCATAAACACTAATGTTCAGTTGGTGCATGTTATAGCTGATGATTTCATTCTAATTGGTGTTATGTCGCAAGTATAAGCATTCTCTGTATATGTTATGACGTATCATGTTTCTGGCTGGAAAGGCGGCCGCTCGGGTTCAAAGGGTTAAGGTTTCTGGTGTTTGGTGACAGTATTCCCTCGAAAATTCATATACTAACATTTTACGGGTGCAATTTACTCTCGTCTCTGATTTCGCGGGAGCTTAAAACTGTACCCGTCACTTTTGTTCATTTCCAGCACTGGTAATATTTACCACTTGCCTAACCTAATGGCCAAAAGCTACCATTCTTATACACGTTAATCAAAATATGCATAGAACTCCTATTCATGTTTTAGTGTTCTCACACCTTTTGTTTCGGAAATATGGCCCTTCAGTGGAGTAATCGCGTCAAGACTACAACGATGCGAAGTCAGGTGCTATGTTCCCGAGGTAGGAGGGTCGAAAGTTTCTGAACCCATGTAAAACGTTTTTAAGGTTGTGTCAATGTGCTGGAGTTAGCTAATGGGTTAATTATAAACACCAAATGTCCAATCAGTCAATCCTTGCAATCTGCATCGGTATACGTTACAGGAGTGAGCAGAAAGACAGCCAATCTGGCTTTCCCTTCTCCTTGCAATGTGCACAACTCTCATTTCTATTATGTCCGCTGTCATTTACTTTATACTCAATATAAATAGATGTACCATATTCACTGGTCTTAATTGTGCATATTGCAAAATAAACGGCCAACATGTAATAACGTCATGTAAGAATGAATCTGATTTTTATGACGTGAATGAAATGTTTTGATACAAGTAAGAAAGCAAGCAGACCGGCGAAGGTGATATTTTTCATTTAAATAGCGGCGTCTTTTACTTAATTCAAGTTTAATCGTGGTATAAATACAGAAACCAACAATCCTTCTTGGAAATACAAGAAAAACTCCAACTCGGGACACTGACTCCAGTCCCCCGTACTCCACCCTCGTTGTGTTCTGTATTATAATCATTGATTTTGTTTCAGGACATATATTGGTCTCAGTACAGTCACTATTTGGCTATTTATCCACTCCGTCGATAGTCGAATCGTAGGTAGGACTTTGGCGACCGTATGTTTGTTTGTATGAATATTTGTGTGTTATAGGGAGGGGACGTGTCTGTTTGCGCTCTGGACAAAATACGACTGCATTCTTTCCTTTCTCGCTAAACTTTATGCAGGTATATCGTACTTGTGAGATATGAACACCTTTTTTAATGGTCAGTAGCAACTATTTACGAAATCTTTTTGCGAGTGTTGTTGTTAGTCGATTTAAACCAGAATCTTCCCCCCACCCCACCCCACCCCCGGAAATATGCATTCGCCAGTTGCCCCCTATATTCGATCGCTGTCTCTACTCTTCACCCTTTACCTAACGTAACGACTATAACCAAATACCTGTAGTGCTATTCACGAGAATCGGCTTTCAAGGTTAATTAATTTTTTAATTGTACCATCGAAAACATAGCTAATGACCTCCATCCAATGAGGGATTATAAGCTATGTTTTGGAGGGAAAAATTAACATTTTAGTTATTCGCGATTTTTTTTTGCGAGTGTCGTCTTCTGGCTTCTAGTCGTGTTGGATAAAGGGCTAAAATAAATTTCATTATGCCTCACGTCTGTGAAATCAGCCGTGATTGGTTAATTTGACATATTTTAAAAGTCATAGTACTGGAGTTTGGGGACGAAACACGGGCACTAAACTACTATCGGAACGTTCTTCCCTGGAGACATAAGAAAAAAGAAAATGTAAGCTCCACTTCCATTGATCAGCGTCGATTACGCACTCGCTGAGTGGAATTTCTCAACACCAAACGCTGGCGCCGTGTCTGTTTAACTTTTTTCGTCATCAATAGACACAAACTTACCTACAAATATGTCATCGTTAGTGGGTGTGTTTTCAATTTTAACTGCAAACAATGAATTCAAAAGAATCTGAAATATTAAAAACTCACGTGTTGTTCACCACTTCTAGTGAATCAGGAATGTGACTTCAATCAATTATATTTCCATAAGTTAGTATTACGATTAGTAATAGTAGTAATAATAGTACGGTACTCCTCGACCTCACTGAGTCTCCGCCTCAAGTTCAAAATAAATTATTCCACTCCGCTTAATTCTAACATCTTTCGTCGTCCAAGTAACGTGAATTTATATTCCATTATATCACTTATCACATAAGAATTAAAAATGAATTATAACTTAAATAGCATGATGCAGTTGGAAACACTGACATTTGGTGATAAAAAACTCCCAAAGCGACGGCACTTATAACAAGTCATTTTCGAACTTGATGATCTGGAAACTCCTAAAACGACGTCATTCGTTTGAAATGACGTAACTAAAAGCATGTTTCTGAATTCGGCTATCTTGTTATAAGATAAGATAAGATAAATTTAATTGCAATAAAACACCCATATAGCCAGATTGAATAACAATGATGAACATATGCAAATAGAGAATTGCCGGGTATCAAAGAACTGTCGGATTACACTAGTAACTTTCGATACAATTTCGGGACAATTATTTGATATAATTGGATTCATTTGTTCATCTATATTTAAGACATTCGATTCACACATTCATTCAATTGATTCGATTCGCAGCTCTGACTTCAGAGTGTGAGCACCTTATCTAGAATCATGGAAATACCGGATAGACTGAAGAGGATAATCACAGCTCTAGGGGTCTCTCGTCCTATCACCTGGACTATCCAGGAGATAGGCATGAGAGTCCACCTAACTTTGGAGTTCCAAGTGGAAGAAGAAGAGAAAAAATCACCGCCCTCCTCGGGGAGAGGTAGTACCTTTGCAGAGAGGACCTCCTCTCGCACTGGTCCTCACCCGAGCAGGCTTGGAGGCCCTGAGAAGAGAAAATCAAAGAAGAAAAGCCCGTCCACCAAGCGGAGGGATTCTCGACGCTTGGAGGCCTTCCTGGAAAGGAAGAGAGAAACGAGTGAAGAAAAGGAAGAAGAGGAAGCAGCCACCATTTCTACTCCAACTCCCACAGACTCACCCATCTTGCCCCCAGCCTCACAGCTGGAGACGCCAGATGTGGACGGTCTTGTGGAGACTGAGATGGAAATGGAAGCTGCCTTCTCGCCACTTCCCGATCCTCTCTCGCCTCTCCCTTCCGCACCAGAAGGCCTGGAGGGAGACGCCACCGAATCCGATCCACCAGCAGACAACAAGCCATCATGGGAGGACATCGAAAAACAAGATAAAGGTAGAAAAAGCAGCAAAAGAAACAGCCAGAGTCGCACAAGAAATCAAAAATAGATTCGAAAATCCAGAATTCCAACAATTTCTAGTAACACTCGCGGAGAAAAACAACCTCCCAGAATTCCAACAAAAGATTCCAGACTTCCAACGAACCATAGCAAAACTCGCAGAAGAAAACAACCCTCCACCAACAACAACCATTCCAAATGACATAGCCACACCTACTACCGCTACAACAATATCACCGTCACAGCCTCCTCCCTCCAAGAAGAGAAGCAAAAGACATAAACGCCGCTAACTCTCTCCTTTTCCTCCCTTAACACGCTCGGACTTGGTGCATGACAAAAGTAAAAAGGAACAATATTATACAGTAATCGAGGGTCGAAAGGGCTTGCCCCAAACCGTCCCGGCGCGCCTTCGGTGCGCTAAAACCATTCTTCAAAAAATCTATTTTTAAGTCACCAAAGATCGTATGGTATCTCTGCATGGTGTCAAATAATATAGTTCTTAATTCGACATATGCAGGACACTCCATTACGAAATGTTTCACATCTTCATTTTTTCGCATTGAACAAACACAGCATAACTTATTTTCAAGTTCAATGGGAGGCTGATGATGCCGTCCCTTTTCGATAGCAATCAATCAATCAATCAATCTTTATTGTACGATTGCACCATTATGGTCAAGTGTACAGCAGATAATACAGTATCATAATCTTTGTTTTCAAAACAAGGTTTCAACAATATTTTATGCATATTGCCATTGAGTGTATGCACACGTGCATACTCCATCCAGACACGCAAACCCACACCCACCCACACACACACCAAAATATATATATTTGTGTGAAATTTTCTTCATCATCGTTATTTATTGGGCATTGCTGCTGTCGACTTGGGGCTGCCAGACTCCCTTTTTCTGTAACCCATGGTGCACAAAATGCGCCACATTATTCAGGGATTTTGTATCATAGCACTTTAGAATGAGCTTGAGTTTCTGTGTGTCATCATTGCTGTTATGGAAACTTTCGCCCATCCCTAAGTGCCTTAACAAACTGCATAACAATGATGAACATATGCAAATAGAAAAGAACATAATTGCCGGGTATCAAAGAATAGCAAGGCAATGATTTCTTATTAGGAAACGGGTGAATATGGACCTATCATAACTTGAATTCGTATAGGCTACACAAGATGTGGTTCAAGCCCAAACATGAATAAAATAAATACCTATTACATTCTTGGTGAAATCATATATTGTTATATGATTGATGGCATGTTGCAGTTAACGCTTAACAATGAAAGCTATTTTTTGATCGGCATAATAAAATAATTAAAACGTTTCTTTTCATGTTCTACCGGTCGATATGGGGGCGCGGTGGCATGGCGGTAACCGGTTCTCGTCAGCTCACCAAAGTTAAGCAACGTTGAGCCAGGTTTGTCCTCGGATGGGTGACCGTGAGCGATCGATTCGGACTCCCGCGTCCTTAAGCAAGGCACTTAACCCCGATTGTCCACATGGGGCCACGGTGACGCCGTGTACGAAGGCGTACTGCACGTCGATGGTGCGCATGACTTCAGCCAATCTAACGCTGCCCGTGCTGCAGTGCGGAGTTACGATGTTAGGGAGCTGGCAGCTGCTCGTCGTTACTCGGTGGTTTTCTTCGGGTACTCCAGCTTCCTCCACCCGTAAAACTGTCACGGTCATGATTAGCCATTGTGCATAAGTATGTGACTTTAAACGCCAATAAATAAATAAATATAAATAAATTGGTCGATAGTACCTGAGTTTGTGTGATTTCTGCTAAAAACCTTCAGCAGCTTCGCTGCTTCAGGTTTTATTTCAGATATCACACAAACTCAGGTACCATCGCCGATAGAACATGAAAAGAAACGTTGTAATATGATAATAAACCTTCCCCTCCCCGTCCAATATGTCCCCGCATGCCCATACATCAATCTGGCCCAGTCACTGTCAAATGTTAAAAGGGAAAGGTATAGAAGGTCAACTTCACAGGGTAATAAAATTAAGGATATTCATTACAGGCGTGACTATGCATCTTGGTCAAGTGTCCTCTTGTTATCTTTGTTTCACAGCGAGGTTCAAATATGAAATATCACACGATATCAAAACTAGGGGCGTAACCAAGCTAAAGGAAGTGAGGAGGGGGGGGGGGGCAATGATCCCCAAAATATCAGGGCGAGAGTCCATGAACTATACTACTCAAAGTTTGCTAAGCACCAAATATTTGACACATCATTGTGAAATTAGCTTGTGACATATGTGCCATATTTTTGGCGCATATGATTGAGGGATATATTGAGATGGCCCCCAGTGTTTACATTAGCTCTCTTGACAGGCAGACTTTTCGTGACAGTCACGGAAAGCATGTACCCCTTGATTTCCATGATGTTTTCGTGTACTGTCTACATGTGACATGTGTAGGGTATTCAATCTTCATTTCAACACAAACCCATGTGATTTAATGATTGAATATGGCAAATGCAAATGCAAGAAGACATTTGTCTGAAGCAAAAATTTGGCGGGCTGTAGGGATGGTGGAGCAAGTGGCTACCCATCGTCAGGTTGGTGAAGCTCTTGGTGTGCACCATACGGTGATCACCAAAGTCTGGGCAAGATTGCAGCAGTATGGCACACCAATAAGACAGCATGGTTGTCAGGGCAAAGCCAGCCTAAATATAGGGGCAAGTGGCCTCATATTTAAAGATATTGTAAGTTCAAAATATATTCCGCATCAAGGCGAAAAACCTACATGAATTTCACTTCTCTGTAAAGCTGGAAAAAAACACACGTGGTGTATATCCAGCTTTAGCGCAGGGACCCAGGGGAGAAACGGTATGTTAGATAAGGTCTAATCTCGTTTAGTTTCTACAGTAGTCGGAGTCTTACGAGACGTAATCGGTTGGTGTCAAGATATCGTCACGGTCAATTAAGAAACGAGATTCTAAAACGATAGAAATGTCTATCGTATCGTCACCTAACAATCATGGCAAGAACGAATCGGTTTTCTCGACAAGTGAAGTCAGCGTTAAGTCACGCGTGAGATGACTTGTATTGATTCTGCCTCGATATACGTCATCTCCCACCGTTTTGACAGGTGGACAGATGAGCGTCGGTCCACCTGACAGTTTAGGGTAAAAAGTATATATATACCTGGAAGAGCAGAGCATTAGACACACACTTGGGGTCACACACGCGTTGGTGAAGTCCAGGACAGGCGGACTCTGTTTCCTGGCATAAGGGTACCTTCGATCACAGGACCCTGACACGGCTGGAATCGCCAGAGAGGGCATTCCATGATTGATTTAGCTTAACGTTGATAAGCGGCTACGGGGCCGAATTCGTGAGAAGGAACACCCCAGGTGGAACGTTAAAGTTTAGATTGTCGAGTAGCAGGTATCGGCCTGCAATAGTCAGAAGTGTAGGTTCATTGTATTGTGCGTATTAACCCTTTGAAGCGTCAGACTGATTGCGTTCTGAGTAGTTTGTTTTGCTGTCGAAGCATCGTAATACCGACTGGAGATCGGTGTGAGTGACAATTTCGCCTTAGCACAAAAAGGGCATTTGTGAATCGTGAATTCAACCAGGAACGGTGAATATTTCAATAGGACTTTCACGGAGGACTTTCAAAGGCACATAAGGTATGAGTAGACAATATCTGACCCAAATCAGAAGTACGGTGTCTTTATAGATGACGAACATTGCTGGTCGGAACCCTCCGACAGCCAGAGGTACAGTTACGCGCAGACGTTGACATTTGAGCCTAAGCGGGTGAAGCTCTTATGGCGAGCTCACAGTAATAACATTTCAGATTTGTGAAGCTCCTATGGCGAGCTCACGGTAGTAACATTTCCAGTGTGTAGACTATAGTGCCAGTACAGGGCTATAGAATGACTATATGATTGTTTAGAATTATTTAACCGTAGCGACCCATTTTCTGTGAAAAGAATCGAATTGTTGATTGTTGAAATATTGAAACGGATTTATTTTTATGTGTAAATAAAAGAATCGTTGTTACTTTAAATCATTCTTTCCATTATACAGCCTGAAGTGATTAGGAATCACACCTAACGGAAATCGAACCTATTTCAGGCCAATTGGCAGAGAAGGAATCACGGCGTCGGTCTAACTCAGCTCTCTGCGCCGAGTTCGCGACACTTGGATTCCGACCCTCCACGTTGGTCTAATTTCCCCGCAACCTCATCAGCGGGACTAAATAACCCCACGTCAGCCCAGGCCTTACGGGGCCTTAGGTGTCCCTGACAATGGTGATGGCAGAGACAGGGCAACATCTTCAGCTGAAGACCGGTTTTTGATCATTCAGGTCCGTAGGAACCGCTTTTGCCACAGCAACCCAGCTTCGCAGTGATCTTAAGAATGCATCCGGGGTAAATGTTTCGACGCAGACTATCCGGTCAAGGTTGCACGAAGGTGGTCTCCGATCGAGAAGACCATGTATTCGCATTCCGTTGTCCCAGAACCACCGCCAGGCACGATATGAATGGGCCATGGACCACGTTGGATGGACCAGAGAAGATTGGCGACCTGTCCATTTTACTGATGAGTCAAGGTAGTGCCTAGACACCACAGATAGGCGTTCTAGGGTGTGGAGAAGACCGGGAGAGCGAGCGATTCCATGCAGCCAAAATTTCTGAGCATAACCGCTATGGTGGAGGGTCACTCTTGGTCTGGGGCGGCATCAGCAGGGATTGACGTACAGAGCCCTGTATCCTTGAACGTGGTACATTGACTGCACAGCTGTATATTGATGAGATCCTGGATGTCCACGTCAGATTGTATGCAGGTGCAGTGGATGATAGATTCATTCTGATGGACGATAATGCCCGTCCTCATGTTGCCCATGCTGTCGGGGAGTACCGGCAGAGGGAGATGATTGAGCGTATGGACTGGCCAGCAAGATCCCCCGACCGCAATCCAATCGAACATATCTGGAATGAGTTGCAGCGTGCAATTTCAGCCCGTCCAGTCCAGCCAAGGAGTGTTCAGGAGCTTGGTGCCATGCTGGTCCAAGAACGGAACAACATCCCACAAAGGACCACCAGGAACCTGATTGGGAGCATGAGAAGGCGTTGTCAGGCTGTAATTAACAGTAATGGGTCTCATACTCGATATTGAACCCATTCCAGTTCGCTCCGTCAACTTATTGGCAAACAAATTGAAAAATTTCCTCTTTTACAAATAATATCCATTTTCCATGGTTATCGTATTCAAAAGCTAAAAAACAATGTCAAACACAAACAAAATCTTAATTTCTGTACTTAAATCATTAAAGATATAATTAAATAAACAATATTTTCACTTTTCATTACAATATTTCAATTAAAACGTAAAACAGGAGTTGGATATACTTGGTGCTCAGCAAACTTTGAGAAGTATATTTCTTTTTATTCCAGGCATGATTGTATATAAGGCTGACATTTTTTAGGAAATGTGTGAAGGGGTGCGGAAGCCCCCTTCCCCACCCCCATGGCAACGCCACTATTCGAAATTACAAACCGAGAAGATTAATCCGTTGGACACTGGTGGCATCTACTATGTCAGTTCTATGGCAGCAATTAAAAAGTCCATATTCATTATTTGGGGGTAAACTAATTAATATTTCAAAGCTAAACGTTGAAAATATTGATTGGTCTACTCCACAATCACTTAGTAGCCACCCTACTTAATGAAATTATACTTTATCATGTTCCTGGGATGGAAAAATGGCCTTTCGGGTTAAAATGTCAGCAGTTATTTTATCGCACCGTGCCACATCCAGTGGTTTACAGCAGCTTGAAGAGGGAGCACGGTAGCTCAGTGCTAGACTGTTGGACTTCTATGCTAGAGGTCTCGACTTCGATCCCCATCCAGGACGACCCGTTTTGTGTCCTCGGGTAAGGCACTTTATGACGGTTGCCTACATGTGGGCACGATGACGTCGTGTACTAAGGCGTACTGCACGCCAATGGTGCACATGTCTTCAACCGCTGTAACCCTGCTTGAGTGGAGCTTCAACAGAGTTAGAATGTTGAGGAGCTGACAGTTGCTCGTCGATGCTCGGTGGTTCTCTCCTGGTACTCCGGCCTCCTCCACCTATAAAACTGTCACTGTCACGATTAGCCACTGTGCAAAAGTATGTGACCTTAAACACCAATAAATAAATATTACAGCTTGAAGTAAAAACCCACCTGAATTCCAAATTTTCGACCAAAATGTCAGTGGAGGAGTGGTTGCCCCTTCCACCTCTCCTTTTTCTACGCAGTCTTCTCACCAAACACCACCTGTTACATATATCATTCTCCGACAGGTTGCGGATCTCACTGTCAAGCCAATAAAGTAACAGTTTTATTTCATATCTGAGTCGTTTCATTTTGTGAACAACGGTAGATGTCACATTTTCTTTTCAAAGGCGGTGCTTCGTTTTAATACAATATGAAACAGCATTCGCTTTTCACCTGTGCCATTTCTTTGAGCAAGTGCCATACAACGTAACTGTCCGTTTGAAAGTCGCATGATATATATGTGTGCAAATGAATACACCTCTTCAGGGGACAAAGATTAATTAATATATTACTTGGCGAAAAGTCGATAAACATTTCGCCACAATGACGAGGTGTGCAAAAGGAGAGCAGTTCATTTCATATCAGAAGCGCGTGTGATTTGTGAAATGGTGCACTGGCACAAGCGAAGATTACTAGGTGTATTTATTGCTGCAATCTCCTTTCATGTTTTAATGTTCATATACTTTACAGTTTTCGACAGTCTCACAGGTATGTAAACACTGTAATATTTATTTTTTGGAACTGTCACTCAGGTGTGTTTGCTTTGTGTCTTCTCTTTGTAAAGTTTGTTTGCAGTACATTGAGTCATAACAGTTTGATTTGTCGTGACGTCCGCGATAAAAAAGTGATTATTTAGGATACTTTCCTGAACCAGACGTTCAGGCAAGTGTCATTTGTATTGAACTGGTTACTTTTTTTTGGTTAAGAAAAAAAAAATGATCGAGAAAAAAAGCAATTACCGGTACGGTTTAACTTTCCGTTCAACATTTCGCAGCGGTGGCATCACATGCTCTCCGATAGACTTGGTAGCACCGGACCCAGGCGCCGATTTGTCCCAACTGTGACAGCTGAAGTCCCGACTGATAAATATTCCAACTACATCATCAAGGTATGTCTTCTTTGAAGACATGCCTTGATGATGTTGCTAGAACATTAGGTGGTCGGGATTATTAAAAAACTTAAAACCCCTTAGAAATTCTTACACGTGTAGGATAGTCATGACGCAACTTCTTACTTATTTAACACGCACATTACCCCAAAACTGGTAACGTTGGACCCATAACTACTCGAATCGGGTAACTCAGACATCTATTTATGTGCCTGGGTGTGACATTAACACTTACGCTGCTGAAAACGACTATTGTCGCCTAATTTACGATGATTACCTGTACGGTCCGGTATGCGCAGATCAAAGCTACCATTTGATTAATTGTTGGAAAGAGCCCAGAGAGCCCTGTCTAACAATTAATCAGATAGAGTTTTAAGTATGTCATAAATTTTATTAAACTTCCTCGCATACAGGCGTAAATACAGATCCTCCATTTATTGCCTAAATTGAGGGTGGAAGAAAAAAGGGTTAAGTCTACCAAGTATCAAATCGTGTCTTGTATGGAAGTGCGTGATTACGAACCAGAGCGAACCAATATCAAAGGCACCAATCCCGAAAATATCCCGGTTGCAAAAGTTATTTGGACGGTAGGGGGTCAACCCCCTAGACTCACCTTCGCTACGCCCTCAATAGGACAACTATTCTAGAATTGTGTATTTTATGGTAGACTTTTAATTATTATTTCTGGTCTCTTGACGAGTATAACTAGAGACCTCAGTAGGTTTGGCATGCAGTCCAGTGGAGTAGATAGCTTTTTTCCCGGTAAGCATGTGTGTGTGGTTTGGGGGGGGGGGGGGGCAGAGACCTGTGATACGGTACTTTCCTGGGGGAACGCCGTTTCCCTACCTTAGTCTGAGTTAGCAAGAGCTAAAATGGCTTGATCTTCACGAGTATACAACACATAGAGCACTCACTCAAAGCAATCTAACCCAAAACTGCAATCTTGTCCGCAACGGGGCACTCATTTATTTGACATAAAAATACTTTTTAAAATGTTTTATTTATTTATTTATTTATTTATTTATTTATTTATTTATTTATTTATTTATTTATTTATTTATTAAGGTTTAACGACACTTTAACAGCCAAGGTCATATCGTGTCGATGACCGTTTTACGGGTGGAGTGCCCGGAGAGAACCTCTGAGCAACGACAAGCAGCTGCCAGCTCCCCAACATCGTAACTCCGTATACTGCAGCATAAGCAGAGTTAGATTGGTTGAAGACATGCGCACCATCGACCTGCAGTACGCCTTAGTATTTTATTTTATTTATTTATTAGAGTTTAACGACACATTAACAACCAAGGTCATATCGTGTCTGTGACAGTTTTACGGGTGGGGGGAGGAAGCCAGAGTACCCAGAGAGAACCATCGAGCAACGACGAGCAGCTGCCAGCTCCCCAACGTAGTAACTCCGTACTGCAGCACATGCAGCGTTAGATTGGTTGAAGACATGCGCACCATCGACGTGCAGTACGCCTTAGCACACGGCGCCATCGTGCCCCCATGTGGACAATCGGGGTTAAGTGCCTTGCCCAAGGACACAACGTGGGAGTCCGAATCGATCGCTGAGACGGTCACCCACCCAAGGACTAACTGGGTTCGACGTTGCTTAACGTCGGCGATCTGACGAGAACCGGTTACCGCAACGCCACCGCGCCCCCTTTAAAATGTTTTAATCAATGTTTTATTTGTTAACACCTGTGAGAAATGTACATTTTGCCAGCTGTATATCCGCTGTTTATATCGTTGTCATTCAATCACAATTCATCAGTATTTTTTTTATGTTTTATTAGGTTCAAACTCATATTTCCTGAAAACGTTTACATTTGTAACGGGATGCACTCGATTGAATTCTATTCGGAGGCGACGGACCGGGGGGGGGGGGTGCGTTACCCTCCCCCCCCCACACTTTTAAAGAATCAGTGCCCCTGTCTTCAGAAAAGAAAAATGCCTGTATAGGCAGAGGTGAATATCCCGCGCGTTCACACGTACACATCGAAGATTACACTTGGACTTGCACCAGCCATTCCGCAGTGATCCAAATTTCCATACAAAACTTACTCTTGTTTTAACCCTTTACCTAACCTGAAAAGCAGACGACACTTGCAAAAATAATTCTTGAATAACGAATTTTTTTCATTTTTTGTCTCAAAAACATAGGTTATGACCCCTCGTTGGAACGAGCTCGACGAGCTCGTTCCAACGAGGGGTCATAACCTATGTTTTTGAGACAAAAAATGAAAAAAATAATGAAAATTAATTGGCGATTTTTGAGAATAGCGCTGGCCGGTTTTGGCCGTTACATTAGGTAAAGGGTTAACCGATTGAACTCTGATGGTATCTTCCCTGTCAGCTCAGTGTCAGCAGTTGGAAGAGTCCATATTTATCACTTGGGGATAGACCAATTAATATTTTCAACGTGCAGCCTTGGTGCTGCACGTTGAAAATATTGATTGGTCTACCACACACTTTAACACAGCAACCATCCTATTAAATGAAAGTATGACGTATCTTGTTTCTGGATCGGTAAAACGTCCGCTTGGGTTCAAAGGGTTAATGTTAAAATTAAGTATACAGTGGGACGATATACTACCGGTTGGACTAACGTAATTTCTCAAAAGATGAAGCGTAAAACAACATTCATCGCACAAATAATCTATTAACCCCATTGCAAACCACAAGTGCATATATGTACGCGCCCGCATTCTATATGAACTACTTCTAAAAACCCACCTCTTTTTGTAGAGAAACCTCAAATACATTATACCCTGTTGACTTCGCTTTGTTCGGCTGGTTTTGGGCAGGTGTGGGATGGGTGTCCCTATTCTCCCGTAAAAAATGCAGGAAAGGGTGGATAGGTGCCAAAAATGGCGAAAACGAAACTCTAGTCCTGGTGTCTGTAACTTCTTTGTTTCCCCCTGCCCATTTCACCAAATTTTACTACAAAAAAGTTTTTAAAAAATGTCCAAGTCACAATTTTTCTGACAAAATGGCTGGAGGGGCAACGTCGCCTCCGACGCTCTCTGTATCTGCGTCTCTATGTTGAGAAGATTTTCACCCTCTCCAATAAAAACTCGAACTAATCGCCTTACTCTCTCCAAGTGCGGAAAATTCCAGCTTAACAATATTCTTGTCCTTCAGTTTTGATTCGGCCCGTTGTAACGGGTAGCCTAAAAATCCTTATCTACATACACCAGGACATTTTGCTTCTGATGATGCATTTTCTAAATAACCAAACATGAATTTAACCCTTTGAACCCGAGCGGCCGTTTTTCCGACCCAGAAACATGATACGTCCTAATTTCCTTTAGCAAGATGGCTGCTGAATGAATGTCTGGGGTAGACCAATTAATATTTTCAACGTGCAGCCCCACGGCTGCACGTTGAAAATATTAATTGGTCTGCCCCCAGATAATAAATGTGGACTCTTCCAATTGAGGTCATTGAACTGACGTGGGCGATATCACCAGGGTTCAGAGGGTTAAAAACCACGCCGAGTTAAATGGTCATTTCGATGAAAGGTAGTTAAAGGTGAAATTTGGCCCTGCGGAAGGGTGTTCACGGAAGTCCCAATCTTATCTGAAAACGCCGGGATTTTTTATTTTCAAGAAGTATCTTTTAAATGTTTAAACATAGAGCTAATATCGCGCCATGTTACATGATCGTATACGAAGTGTATTTAAAATTAAAAATATGGCCTGGGGAAGGAAGGGAGTTCGTTTCTTAAGTTACGTTTGGCGATCAGTGAACATTAGAAAATATTCGAGCCGAACATCACGGATGTACGCGAAAGTGTGATTAGAAATAATTTTGGGGAGTTTGGGGGCGTCCCCTGTCCCTGAACGCCAGGAATACGCAACTTAAGAAATGGGTTTTCTTCAACGGTTTAATGATATACTAACAACTCGAGTGTATCAAATCTTCCGCACGAAAAAGTGTAATTAAAAGCCTTTGGGCTCTCTATTTCATTTTATTCCTTAGCCTCGGTATTGTAGAACAGAAGCCCAACCTCAAATATCGAATTGGAATTAGGTTTCTATAAAAGGTAAATCGTGCATTTTTTGTTCAGATCCAAAGCGTTCTAACCCCAAAATCCGCTGCGAACGGTTTCCATTCAAAAAATGTACATTTGAACAACCCAAATATAGCAGATAAATGCACTTTAAAATCAATCAACTCAAATATATTTATGGTTGAGTGAATATGAACCCATTTAGGTTCATATTCACTCAACCCAATGTTCGGGGGTTGATTTTTAACTCAACTGGGTTTGGGTTCATATTCACTCAACCCAGTTGATTTGGGATGATTTTTAACCCAACTGATTTTATAGTGCACAAAAATCATAAAAGTACTACATCCTGGCAGTAAACTACAAATATGATCAATCCATTTTTAAAGTTGATAAAGGCGAATATTTTCTAATATGGGATTATCGTAAGTATTTCTGACATATAATTTAAATTTTACATATAAAGAGTACACCACGAGGATTTATTTGAAAGAGGTTGATTGAATATAAAGAATATATGAATTTTAAACCCATCCATACGTATCTGATTGCACATAACCATATCCACACGAATGAGTACGAACAAACATCATCACCAATGTCGACAGTCATGCACCACAGCTATCAACCATTAAGATATATTTTCACACTTGACAAATTTCCTCACCACGAGAGACAACCTATTAACATTCAGTGTACACACCCAGTATGCTGTTTAAATTTTACAGGCTCAGGCGAAATAAAATCAAAGATTTAATTCTCGGATACCACCCTATTGAATAAAATGTGTTATGTTATTTGGTCTTTTCAGTTACTAATTCCGTGTTATGTGTACCCGGAATAAAACCGGAAGTAGGAATTGGAATGATATGAAATTGAACTCTGAAATCTAATCGTTTTTCTTCTGGTTCTCTCTCTGGTTAATTGACTTATATAGAACAAAATAATAATAATCAGTGGTGAATCCAGGATTCTGGGTTTGAAGGGGCGGTACAGCATCCATAGGGGGTCAGATACAAGTTTGTTAAAGTTAAGCCCTTGGTTCACATTTGGGCTCAACACAGGAACACAAATTTTAACTTAATATGGGGAATAATCTTTAAAAATCTTCCTCAGAAAAACGAGACAGAATCTTTTTTTATGTTTGGTATACACCATTGTTATGAGGTTCAGATTTAAGATTGTTCAAATCAAATCCCTCACTTAATAGTTGAGCTTCCTGTGGGGAGCCTGAATTTTAACTTAGTGAAATATGGGGGATAATCTTTGAAAATCTTCTTCAGAATCTTTTGATATTTGGTATACAGCATCCTTAGGGAGGTTAGATCTAATTTTGTTCAAACCAAGTCCCTGGATTAATATTTGGGCTCCCTATTTGAGCTCAAATTTTAACTTAGTCCAGTATGGGGAAATTCTTTAAAACTCTTCTTCTCCAGAACCACTGGTAAGAACCTTTTGATATATGACATACCGAACTGTTACATGGGTCCGTATCAAGTTTGTTCAAATCAAGCCCATCGGTTAATTGGGCTCTACATGGGAGCCCGAATTTTAACTTAATGCAATATAATCCCTGGTACTAGTACCTGTGAAAAAATCAGAAAACAGGATGGGCGCTCCTGGAGCGACTCCGCCCCTCTGGATCCTCCCATGATAATGAACGAACGTTTATAGTGTACATGACTATAAGCCCATTGCCGATTCGCCGTATTTGACGTTAATGATTTGCAAGGTCGGAGGTCGCTTCGGGTAAACACTTCGATCAGACTAGCTGTCAAGACTGTCACAAATGCGATAGAAACAAACAAAATGTTTCGCTTGAAACGAAAAAAATGTGCATTTTCGATTTAATACTAATAAAGTTGGAAAAAATAACATACTTTCAACACCCCATTTAATGGACAGAACAAAATAATATTGATTTTTTCGCCAAATGAATACCACAATGAAGCCCTTGTCATAAGCGAAGGCCGATTCGGCATCACGTTTTTTTTGTTGACGAGTGACAAAACGGCAGATAGATCACTCAAACGACACGAAGACGAGTGCGTAAGAGACAATTCAAACTCTGAGTATCCAAACAACCAATCAATACAAAATTTTTCAAGCACGCAGATGTTCGAACAGGAAGAGGTTGGGGAGGGGGCGTGATCCCTAAAAGGTGAAAATCGTCTGCTCTCAGCAGTGTCGCGTGTCTAAATAATATTTTATCCATATACAGTACATGTCAATGTGAGTTGAAGAATGAACACTACCGGTCTAAAACTACAGATGTAATGTTTCCTATACTAATAACACGAGAATCGGACATACTTTTTGTGAATCTCTAACAGAGAGCTTCACAGAACCTGATGTAAGATTCTTGTATTATCAGTATAGAAGCAGAAGCAGCAGGATTCTTTATTATTATGCTACAACCTATTTTGACGCTTTCAGTGATAATGTACATGTATTGTGTAACGTGTTTTTAAACATGTTTTGATTTTATACACAGCACTTAAGAAGGGTTAATTGCATTGGAATTCCTACTGCATTAAATTTTCCAATGCATAGAAATTCAAAATGTAATTTATAATGTCCACGAAAGAATATTACTTCAGGAAAACTATTTTTTTGGTTGACGTAGCTTTAATATACCCAAAAAATCCCGATCCATGAGTGGTGGGAATTTACCCTTCTGGTACTGTTTATTTTTTTTAGAAAATGGATTGATAAGAATCTCCATAATCCACACACCTCACTGCCTAACCCTTTACCTTACAAATTGACTGCAACTACACACATAATTCATGAATTTAGCAGGTAAAAATGTTTTTTAAAAAGTTTTATACAAATCACATAATGTGATCAATCATCGGAACAAGATTGTTCCCGCAAGGTCACATGATTCAATTTTCTTGAGGCTTTTTGTGTAAGTTTGAAAAAATTAAATTAAAATTTCCAGTTTTAATGCTATCTGTGTTATTGGTGTAGTTGAAGATGCATGCAAGTAGTTGAAAATGGTTATTCTACAACTTATTTCGACTTGTACTGCAAGTCAAGTGATTTCTGAATTCCACTCGGAGGTCCGCTGGCTGGAATTTTGCTTATGCAAAATAACGCACATGGGCATCAAGCACTGACCATACATAACAGCCAGTAAAAACTTGTGACTCACCAAGTAAATCTGAAATTTAAGGAACACTGATAAGGGGAGCCCTTCAGAGAGTTAACCCCGCTGTCCGAATTTCCCTTTCCCGTCCCTGTGTGGATCTTCCACTTGGTGTGTGTTTTTTGTAATAAGACAGCTTCCACTGTGTGACATGTAAATTTGAGTTGAAGGAGAAAATGGTCAAAAGAAGAATTTATATATTTTTATGTCCGATCCTTGTGTTATTAGTATAAGAAACATTACATCTACAGTTTATACCGGTAGTGGTTATTCTTTAACTCATTTTGACCTGTACTGTATGTGGACAAAATATTGTTATGAGACACGCGACACTGCTACTAGCAGACGATTTTCACCTTTCAGAGAGCACGCCCCCCCCCCCCCCCCCCAACCTCTTCCAGCTAGAACATCTGTGTGTTATGCTTCAAAATATTTGTAATGATTGGTTGTTTGGATACTCAGGGTTTGAATTTTCATTCACACAGACATCCTTGTGTCGTTTGACTGATCTACTTGCCATTTTGTCACTCGTCAACAAACAACAACAAAAAGAAACATGATGTCGAGTCTGCCTTAGCTTCTGGGGAAGGGGTTCATTTGACGAAAAAATCAATATTATTTTGCCCTGCCCGCGAAATGAAGTGTTGAAATATTAGTATTAAAGCGAAAATGGGCGAAACGGGCATTATGTAACGGGATTGCGTTTACAATCGGATCGTGTTTACAATCGGATCACAACTCGCACTAACGGGCTCGTTGCAATCCGATTGTAAACAGGACTTCGAATCTGATACAAATTACAGGACATGCACATGATCATGATAATGTATATACACTATTCCAAAAAAGTAGGGGATATTTGATAAAAGTGAGATATATGAAGAAATATATTTTTTTCTCTCAAAAAGACAGTTGAGGAATTGCACTGTGACATCTGGTGAATGATTTCAGCGATAGTTGGGTGTCTGACAAGCACACATTCCACGCACTGAGCTGTAGAAGACATGGACGGTCAGTCAGAGAATTTACCACATTCAGTCAATGGCCTCAATACCTTGTAAATCCTTCTTGGTGCTCAAGACAAGCGCGGATCCGACGTGGCATACTCCTCACCAAACGTCTAATATTAGCTTGACTGATGTTATTCACTTCTTCCTGCAGTGCAGCGGCGAGTTCCTGGACATTGGTGGGGTGTGGGGGGGGGGGGGGGGGGGTGTTGTTGGCGTTGTCGTAGGCACCTACCAAGCATATCCCAGACGTGTTCGATTGGTGAAAGGTCTAGACTCAGTACTGGCTAAGGCAGTGTAGTGATGTTCTGCTCCTGGGGGACTATGTAGCGACACGGACCCTGTGTGCTCTTGCATTGTCATCTTGAAAAATGAATCGACGGCCCTTACGTCGCGCAAATGGCACCACGGGAGCTGCTAACATGTTGTTACGGTAGTATTGCGCTGTGACACGCCCTTGGATGACATGTAATGCTGTTCTGCTTGTCGTGGTTATGACTCCCCACACCATAACCGATCCACCACCAAAAAGATCGTGCTGCCTTACGGTTACGTCATGGTATCGTTCGTTCCGCCGCCACACTCTGTTTCGCCTGCAGTGGAAGTCGAGAGTGAACCTCGATTTATCTGAAAACATGACTTTTGCTCCACCGACGATTGTCCCAGCGCTGTCGTGCTCCACACCAATTACGCCTTGCTGCGATGTGACGTTCAGTCAAACGTGGAATTATTCGAGGTCGTCGAGCGTACAAATTCCAGACGTGAAGGGGATTTCGGATAGTCTGGCCACTGACACGCACATGTGTCGCTCGGTGTAGCTTCTGTCCAAATTCTGATGCAATTTGGTGGCGGTTTCGCAATCCTGAGTTTCGGATGAAACTATCCTGGTTAGCAGTTGTCTCCCTTGGACGACATGACCGACACCTGTCGTCAACATTGCCTGTCTGACGATAGCGTGACCACAACCTGCTAATCACCGATTGAGTAACGTTGAGAATTTCAGCAACTGCAGTGTGTCTGTTGCCAGCTTCCAACATACCAACTGCACGTGTCCGTCTTCGCATACCTCAAAAGTTACGTTTCGACCAGAAACTATTGATGAACACGTTTATACCAAGAAAAGAACGAAGAGACCTCCAAAAAAGCCCGTCCACCACAACATGAAAATTTCAAAACGTACCCCACGGCATTCATTCATCATTGGCCATCACACATCTGACTTCAGAGCGTGAACATCTTGCTAGACATGGAATTACCAGACAGACTTGTGAAAGCCATTTCAGCTCTGGGCGTCTCATGCCCTATTTCCTGGACTATCCAGGAAAAAGGCTTGAGCGTCCACCTGAATCTGGAGTTTGTTTAACATCGACAACTCCACGCACGTTCAATTCTGAAACTTGAGATTTGTGAAAATAAGTTGATTTTCAACATCTCATCAACTGTCATCATTTAATTGCCCTTGCCCCGTGATCCAAACTGTAAATCCTCAATACTGTGAGGACATGGGGATATAGACCACAAACTTGAGAAAACTCGCCATATTTTGCAGACGTTTTTCAATGAACGCTCATCAACTTCCTGTGAAGATGGTACACAAATAATGCTGAAGAAAATGATATATCATTAGTCGCAACATCGTCAACATTATTAACCCTTCACCCAACGCAGATGATTTCAAAATGTATTATTTTAAATATCATTTTTTATTTTTTTTCAAAAAACCTCAACAAAACCATATTATGTGACCCCTCGTTGGAACAAGCTCGACGAGCTCGTTCCAACGAGGGGTCACATGATATGGTTTTGTTGACATTTTTTGAAAAATAATATTTTTTCAACTGCTGAATTTGCATATTACGCGGGCAGATGCGGGCGATTCGTTAGGTAAAGGGTTGAACTCTTATTATTAAACTTATTGAATACCGAGCAGGACTCTAAATATCTATCAATGGGGGTTGGTGTCAGAAATTGATCCGACCCCCCCCCCCCCGGGTTGGTCGGAAAAATCGGTAGGCCTCCCGAACGTCAACATTTCTCGAAAGGCAGGTAATTGATCAGCCAGTTCCTAGGAATTTCCCTCCCTGGTGTGACCTGGACAGGAATGTACGTCAATCATGTCAGGTTCCTGACCTGCAAGATTCGTGAAAAATGGAAGATCCGCCATACGTATATGACAAAAAAATAAGCCCATTGCCGATTCGCCATCTTTGACGTTAATGATATGCAAGGTCAGAGGTGGCTTCGGGTAAACACTTCGACCAGACTGTCTGTCAAGACTGTCATGCATGCGACAGAAACAAACAGTGTTTTGCATGAAACGAGAAAATGTTTCGCATGAAACGAGAAAATTCGTCAAAATTTTGAATTTCAGGAACTATTTTTTAATGTGCAATAACAATGTGTTTGCCGGAAATTGAATCTGTCTGATACGGAAACGGAACTGGGGGGGGGGGGGGGGAGGGCTAATATAAGGTTATGTTTGTGTGTTAGGGTTGAAATGAGCTCTGTCAAAGAAGACTGAATTGGTTAAATTCCTTGTTGTATTTGGGGAAAATGTTCAGGTTGAAATTTTGATATTTCAACATCAGTATGCAGAGCGTTAACCCTTTACCTAACGAATTGCCGCACCCACACGCTTAATATACAAATTGAGCTGTTGAAAAAGTTTTTTTTTAAAAAATAAACAAATCCATATCATGTGACCGGAGAGCGCGGTGGCTGAGTGGTTACGGCATTGAACTTCAAACCGAAAGGTCCACAGTTCGATGCCCACCAGGGATAACTGCGTTGTGTTCTTGAACAAGACATTTAATCCCGAATGTCCACGCGGGGGGGGGGGGGGGGGGGAGCACGGTAGCGCCATGTACTACGGCGTAATGCACGTCGTCGATCGTGAACTTGTATTCAACCAATGCTAACCCTGCTTGTGTGGAGTTAGTACACTGGGGAATCTGAGAGGTTGCTCGCTACTGCTCAATGGTTCTCTCCTTCCTCCACCCATAAAACTGTTCGACACAAGACAAGTTGACCCTGCTGTCGAAAATGCCGTTAAACAGGCCTGAAAATAAGCAGTCTGACATTTGCAGAATGAGGTCCGCAGAGGGTGAATTTGGTGATGCTATCCCATACAGTGGGCCAATTTATCCTCTGGGTACCTCTTTCTGTTTAGTTTTGAGACCCTGATTCAGACTGAGGTTCACAGAGGGTAAATTTAGTGATACTACCCTGCTATGCAGGGTAGCATAACTAAATTCACCCTCTGTGGACCTCATTGTGCAGATGACAGTCTGCTTATTTTCTGGCTTTTGAACGAGCTCAATATGGTTTTATTGAATTGTTTTGAAAAGTTGAAAAATATAATATTGAACATAATAAATATTGATATCGTCTGAGATGGGAAAAGGGTTAATGACATATAGCCGGTTCAGAAACTACAAAGCACACATGTGACACAATTCACATTTATATTTTCTCTCGAGTTTCGAAATAACTTATTTCGGTATTTCAAAAGATTATTTCCTTATAACGAAGTATTATTTCATTATTATATGAAGTGAAGTACATCTTTTCTCGGATTCCAATAAATTAATATTTTGTAAACGCTTTGATTATTTTCGCCAAAATGCATCAGCAAACAGAGATTTAAGTTTAAAATAACCGTTCAAAATATAAAAAAATAACTTTCTTGCCTCCTGAAATATCAGAAACAGCGTTCCAAGAATTCAATTTGCACATCTTATTGAACATGAAATTGTTAAATGCTGACAATATTGGGGACAGAAAAAGGGCCTCGGCGAATCACGATATTTTTTTTCTCGAAAGGAATCGGGCGAAAGTTTCTAAACAGAATCAAACCTCGACTAGAATCCTTTTCCCAATTGTTACGATACAATGCATTGGCGTGGCTAAGGGGGCCTATGGGGGCCATGGCCCTCCTAAAAATTATAGTGCCCCCCCCCCGTTCAAAATTAAAAAATTAAAGCAACAAAGGGCCCCAGATTCACTCTCTGGGCATTGAATTTTATTACATTTTGCAACTTTTAAACTTCGAGCATATACGAAATTCGCTCATATACACGTAGAAATGCGCATAACATACCCGAAGACAGTCGTAGAATCATAGAGACACAAATTTATTTTAATAGTTGTATAATAAGACAAATTAGTGTCTGATTGCCCCTTTGAAAAAAGCGCCCCTTTGAAGAAAAAAAGTTTATTACATTTTGCAACGTTTTTCCCGTCCATGTAGTTGCATTTTGTAATAATTATTACATATTGCAACGTTTTGCCGTCCAAGTAGTTGCACTTTGTAATAATTATTACATTTTGCAACTTTTGTTACAAAGTGGGCTGTAACAGACACATATACCGATCTGGAGTCCAATAACAGTGAAGTGTGAAAACTTGACTATCCTGCTTCACTTCACCTGTGTGTGAGGTGGGCGGAGTGGGGTGGGCAGAGATGTGCCAAGGGGTGTAGAGGCTATAGCCCCCACCCCTCTCTCGGGGCGTGTTACCCCAATCAGGGGACTGTGAAAACTTGACTATCCTGCTTCACTTCACCTGTGTGTGAGGTGGGCGGAGTGGGGTGGGCAGAGATGTGCCAAGGGGAGTGTTACCCTCATCAGGGGACTGCCCTCCTTTATTGTGTGCCTGTCGGGGAATACCCTAGCCCCCCCTCCCCCCCCCCCCCCCCGCGTTCGAGTGCACAAACACCCTGTCGAGGAAAGTCTGATGCCACCACTGGAGTGGGGTGGGACAATAGCGGAGTTACGTTACGAATGGAGATAACGCCAAGAGGTGTTACTTTCAGTGTTGTATGGAAGAGCGTGCATGAAGACTTTACTCCCATGCACCTCCCTACAACCCGTAAATTGACACCTCGTGAAGTTACCTTATCCCATGAAGAGGCACGAATTTCGTGAAATTCTCGTCAACCAATGCATAGAATTGGTCGTACATGGTTGAACCGGAAATTTCAATACCAGCCGTGGTTCTATTTTTTTCGAATAACAGAGATGATTTCGAATCGAATCGGATCAGTGAAAAGATTCGAATGTGAATTCAATCTCGAACGTTCTGCGGGGCCTATCTGAACAATTATTTCAAAACCCTTCTCCATATTTTTATTTTTAATAGTTTATAAAATTCTTGAAAATTGTTACTGGAGAATAGTTAAACGATATCAGGTGCTGGTCCGACTGGAAGGCAGACGACACTTGCAAACAAAATTCTTGAATAACTAATTTTTTTCATTTTTTTGTCTCAAGAACAAAGGTTATGACCCCTCTTTGGAACGAGATCGTTCCAAAGAGGGGTCATAACCTATGTTTTTGAGACAAAAAATGAAACAAATAATGAAAATTAATTGGCGATTTTTGTGAATAGCGCTGGCCGGTTTTGACCGTTACGTTGGCTAAAGGGTTAACGTCACCCACTCACTGGTGAGCAGACACAAACGCACACAAATTAATTTTTACAGCTCAGTAGTGCCCCAAACTCACAATCACATCAGATGTTTTAGGAAATGTAATCGTTTGTTCTATTCGAGAAATGAAAATTAGTTGGCGATTTTTGAGAATAGCGCTGGCCGTTTTTGGTCGTTACGTTGGGTAAAGGGTTAACGCCACCCACTCACTGGTGAGCAGACACAAACGCACACTAATTAATTTTCACAGCTCAGTAGTGCACCAAACTCACAATCATATCAGATGTTTTAGGAAATGTAATCGTTTGTGCTATTCGAGAAATCGAATATTTTCACCACTGAACTAAAATGCGTGTGTATTTTAGGTTTTTTGTGGGAGTGAGGGTGGGGAGGGGAGAGGGGTGGGGGTATGGGTGGAAAGTTGGTAGTCTATACACTCTCATTCAGTTTAAAATAGGAAGGGGTTAACACCCATAACCGTCAATGCCATGTCTGGACTATTAGACAAGAGGGCAGGTGAACATAAGCAGAATCCAGATGTCAAACCGGAAAACATACTGCCTTTCTGCCGAAGAGACTGGCTGACTGATGATTTTGTGTACACATAGATTGCCACCCGGAGCAAACCTTAAGTGCCACTCGATTTCTAGATGGCTGTTTGATATAGACTCTGAATTTATTAGCATTATTGACACACTCCTCCGCCCAAAAGATTCCACTCGGGTCGAGTGCCCCTACTACAACGACCGCCGCTGTTGACAGGGACGTGTCTGGAAAATCTTGCTTCGTGGAGGGGAGATCCACTGAAATACCAACTGACACCCCCCCCCCCCCCGCCCCGACTGTTAACCATCCTACTTTTGAGAAAACCATTTGCTTCCCAGTTGTTTGAGAATATTCTAACAACTACCTGTATGTGAATTTCCAACTGCTAAGGAAATTCAAATCCCTAACCCCCACCCCGTATGACCTTGTCCTTTGGGCTCTAGAGTTTGAAGTCGTCTCTTGAGTGAAACAAGACGCCACCTCCAATGCTTTAGCATTGAAGATGACGCCATGTTGCGCCTAGGGGACTAAATATGGATTCCACCTAACAAATCCCATGAAATGTGGTTAAAAATCAATAAATGTCTGTTAGAAACGGTCACAGCCACAGGTTGTTTATTTTTATTGAGGTTTAACGACACTTCCGACAGCCAGGGTCACCTCATGTCGCATAGTTGTACGGGGGAGGAAGCCGAAGTACCCGGAGAGAACCACCGAACAGAACCACCGAACAGCGGCGAGTAAGTGTCAGACTCCCCTACGTACTAACTCCGCGCAAACAGCATTAACGTGCTGTACGCCTTAGTACACAGCGCCACCGTGCCCCACGTGGGCAATCGGAATTAAGTGCTTTGCCCAAGGACACAACGCAGTTACCACTGGCGGCGATCGACCTGACCCTTATTTATTGTTAGATTTTCATCCTTTACTTGTAAAGCGAATACCCCCTTGGGAACCCCGGGGAGTGGAGCAGTGTTTGTTTACTGTTGTGAACAAGTTCTGCTTCGCTGGTAAAATAGGACTGGAAGTCCACTGAAGTGGACAACATTGGTATAAACGTTTGCTATACTGACTTCATACCTTTGTTACGGTCAGGATACAGCGATAGATGCTAACAATGACCTTAAACATAAATAAATAAATAAATAAATAAATAAATAAATAAATAAATAAATAAATAAATAAATAAATAAATAAATAAATAAATAGCACACGAACCGTACCAAACTTAGCTCATGTTCCCTCATTGGAACAAGTTCAATGAGTTCATTCCAATGACCAAACATTGAAAAGAATAAAACAGACCGCCCATCCACCAACCCACCTCCATCCCATCCCTTTCATATTAGTTGCATTGTTACTGCGCTTTGGGCGGTGATTAGGTGATGACAGAATGCGTCTGAGCACATATATGAAGCATTTCTGCAATTAAAAAGCTGTTAAGTTTGCGTGTCAGAATTTCCCGTAAGAAACCTCTTTTGTGTATCCGAAAATATACCTTACGATCCCCTATTGGAACGAGCTTACCGAGATCATTCCAATGAGGGATAACAAGGTGTGTTTTTAAGGTCCCATTTTTTCAGTTATTGAAAACATTGTTTTGCAAATGACCCATTCTGGTCGAATTAGGTTTAGGTTTAACTCCTTGCATGCTAGTGGCGGATATTCCAGCCAGGAGCCAATACTATAAAACTTTTACAATTGTATTTTATACAATTGTATTTTCTACCTATTAATATAACTGACTAAAATGAATCATCGGCATTTTAAAAGATATGGCAGTTTGCCAACAGACGAATTGCCACATCTTTGAAAATGCCCATTGTTCATTTCAACACTTTTGAAGTCATAACTAGAAAATACAATTCGGGAAAATACAATTCTAAAAGTTTTATAGAATTGGCCCCAGGCAAGGATTTCTCTTGGCATTGAAAAATAAGTATAATTTTGGCAAATTTAGTCAAATTTACTCCTGTAAACTGAATGGATGTTTTCACCAATGATTTCTTGAGTAAACATTAGATGAATTTATCATCAAATATAGTCATGGCTGCCTCAAAGCAGCCATGACTATATCTGATGAAAAATATACTACTCACATTTTGTTAAGGATCGCACCAACCCATCTGCATTTTGATACATAAAATGTCAAATGTGAAAAGTTTTAAGATTGTTTATTTGTTCTTTAGAGTTTAACGACACTTTTATCACGTTACACAATTTTACCGGAGGAAGGAGTCGGAGTACCCAGAGAGAACCACTGAGCAGTGGTGAGTAACTTTCGGGCTCTCTAATTTGATAACCTGACACACGCAGTTAGCACTTGTTTGCGGTGACATGTTGTACATATATGGTTGATGTGCTGTATGCCCTCGGTTCACTTGCCTTCAACCAATGCTGACCCTGCACGTGTCAGGATGATAAATTAGAAAGTGTGACAATTACTCAGCATTGCTTAATGCTTCTCTAAAGGTACAATGGCTTCATCTGCCCGTAAATTGGCACAGCATGATATGACCCAGACTGTTTAAAGTGCCATTGCTACCCAACAAGTACATAAACAAATAATATACACATTTTCCTTTCATGAACAAATTGTGTCGATGAATAGGGGGCGATCCTTAGCAATATGTGAGCAGCATATCTTGAAAATACTCGACGGGTAAAGAGTTAACCCTTTCCATAACAAATCTGCGGCATCCGTTATCATATTTTACGAGCCGAGAAGTTAAAAAAAGTTGTGAGAATTTCTACAAAAACATATCACACGACCTCTCATTGGAACGAGCTCATTGAGCTCGTTCCAATGAGGGTTTCACGTGATATGGTTTTGGAGCAATTTTATGAAAATTTGAAAAAAAATTAAAATACGAAGTTTGAATCGTATGTGTTGGTTGAAGAGTTAGAGTCTCTCCTTGTTTCCATGTCGTGAATTATGGGACATTAATCCGCAGAGGCATCTTTGTTACCCCACTCTCCTCGAATCTTACATGGGATCACTATCTTGCGCGAAGAATTACTCCACGTAACAGGCAGTGATTTTACCATACAGCCCATAAGTTTTGCAAGTCAAAAGTATTCACCCACCTCAGAATCTTTTAATAGACAGGGGTTAAAAATTTTGCAAGGAGATTCAAGTCCACGGCTTTTTTCAACACATTTTCCTCGACCTCAAACCGACATTATTCCTGAGATCATATTCTTCTTCTTCCCATATAACCCTTAACTTTATTAGTGCAAGATGTCAAACAAATGGGCTTTATTTAACCCTTTACCCAACGTAACGGTCAAAACCGGCCAGCGCTATTATCGAAAATCGCCAATTAATTTTTATTGTTTTTTCATTTTTGTCTCAAAAACATAGGTTATGACCCCTCGTTGGAACGAGCTCGTCGAGCTCGTTCCAATGAGGGGTCATAACCTATGTTTTTGAGACAAAAAATGAAAAAAATTAGTTATTGAAGATTTTATTTTGCAAGTGTCGTCTGCTTTTCATGTTAGGTAAAGGGTTAAGAGCACCCGGTTTTCTCGAATTTTTAGTACACAGCACCACCGTGCACCCACAAGGGCAATATGGATTAAGTGAATTACCCAAGGACACAACGCAGTTAATCCTGGTGACGAACTGACCATGGATCTTTCGGTTTGAAGTCCAGTGCCGTAACCACTGATTCACCGCGTTCCCCAGTCTGAAGCGGATGACATCAGATGTATTTTGTTACAATTTATGGGAGAAAGCCCAGTGCACTGTCCAATAATTGTAAAAAATAAGCCTTTATGGATAAACTTTAACATAAAAAACAGTGTAGCATTAGACCTAAAAAAGTTAAAAATCTGTTTCTCAGGCCCACCTATATGGTCCTTTTGGCTGCCGCATGCTATCTTTTTATAACCAAAGCAAACTGAAAAAAATAAAAGTTAAATGGTTTATGTCTGATATTTTACCCAAGTTAATTAAAACTGATAAATTTGTCCTTTGAGTTCAACAAGGCTTTGCAATGCTTTAGCATTACAGAGCCTTCTTGCACTTATGGGACGAAACACACCACAACCCATGCTATTCTAGGAGGCCTAAAACACAAAACAAACCAAGAACATGAGCTTTTGATGGCAAAGAAATAATTACAAAAATAAAAAAGGAACTAAAAAACCTTGACAAACTTGAACTTAACTTATAAGTGAAATGGCAAAATTGAAGATCATTGGTTGCAATGTTATTTGATGAAACACCAACATAACAGCATTGAGCGTGCACAACGTCAGAGCAATCCATGCATTTTTAATGTAAACTGTAGGGCTGGCTAAAGGAAACTTTTGGTACATAAATGCAGTAAGTTTAAAGGTCCTTGTAAATGGCAACTTTTTTCACAGAAATGAATGCTAATCGATAGATCTTATCTAGAGGATTCGCATAATGAGCACACCAGTTCTAAAACAATCCAATAATAAATGTGCCCTGTAGGCCATGTCAAAAAAGAATGTTGATGCACAAATGCACTAAATTCAAAGGTCAGTGCTAACAGCAACAATTTTTGACTGAAATGAAAAGAAAATCGATAGCTTCTATCTGGGTCCTATCCGAAATAAGCATACCAAGTTTCAAAACAACCCGATAATGAACGCTCCCTCTAAGACGTCTAATGGAAAATGTTAATACACAAATGCACTAAGTTTGAAAGTCGTTGCTGGTGGCAATGGGTTTTTTCTTCGTTTTTGATGGAAGTTCATAAATATACACAGGACAAAAAGTAGAAAAAGGATAAGTTGCTGAACAACTGTTCTAAGTCCAAAGGTAGGTGCTAACGATAATCGTTTTTTGATGGAAATGACAGAAAATTAATAGCTCCCACCTGGAGATCCCCCGAACACGCATACCAAGTTTCAAACCAATCCATTCATAAATGTGCCCTATAGAGCGTACCAA